>JAEVFN010000043.1:1282500-1599597 GCA_030449075.1 Murraya paniculata
GTTGTCCAAGCCTCGTAGCATATGCTTCATATGTAACAGCCTACATTGGGTACACGATTGTCCGAAGACGAAGTCGTTTAATGTCCTCACCACACAGTTGAAGGGCCACTCCACACCGTCAACAGAGGAACCCCGACCTAGCATGGGTTCACTCTAATGCCTTGACGCATCAAGAGCCACCTATCTGCACCCACGAAGAAAGGGCTCATGTACGTGAGTGTGACTATCAATGGCCAAGTTGTTCGTGCGATGCTAAACACTAAGGCAAAGCACAACTTCATATTAGAAGATGAGGCCAAGCGCCTGAGCCTCAAGGCTATCAAGGAAAGAGGCACCATGAAGGTGATAAACTCATCCACCATGCGCATTGTGGGCACTGCACAAGGGTTGCATGTGATGCTCGGAATATAGAGCGGGAAGCTCAAATTCTCCATTGTATCCATGGACGACTTCAAGTGATCTTTGGCATGGAATTCTTTGACCAAGTCCATGCCTTCCCGTTACTAGCCATGAATTCCCTAAGAATCATCGATTGGAGCATGGCATGTATAGTTCCCACCCAGCGCGCCAAGACCATGAAGAAGACGCTTTCAGCCATGCAATTTAAAAAGGCTTACTAAAATAACCCAAGCTTCTTGGTCTCTATTTGGGAGTTGAACGACGGAGAAGATTCTGAAAATACTTTAAGCCAAATCTCTCCACTCATACAAGAAGTTCTCGACGAATTCAAGGACGTCATGCCTTCGAAACTTTTGAATAAGCTCCCACCAAGATAAAAGATGGATTATAAGATTGAGCTAGAGTAAGGCGCTAAACTTTTACTGCATGGCTCCACCCGAGCTTGAAGAGTTTGGGAAACAGCTCAAGGATTTGCTGGACACGGGCTACATCTACCGATCCAAGGCTCTATTCAGCACACATGTCCTTTTCTAAAAGAATGACGGATCCATTCATGCATCGACTATTGAGCGCTCATCAAGATCACAATCAAGAACAAGTATCCAATCCCCTTGATAATGGATCTTTTCGACCAACTTGGTGAGGTACTGTACTTCACAAAACTCGACTTGTGCTATGAGTATTACAAAATTCGGATCGCCAAGGGAGATATCGATCTTTCAAACTCCTTGTTATGCTATTCGGCCTAACCAATGCACCGGCCACTTTTTGAACTCTTATGAATAAGGTTTTCCAACCTTTCTTGGATTGTTTTGTTGTTGTGTACTTCGATGCCATCGTGGTGTATAATACCACTCTCGAAGAACATCCCAAACACTTGCGACAAGTACTCCAAGTACTATGAAAAAATAAACTCTACCTCAAAATAAAAAAATGCTTGTTTGCTCAACAAGAGGTAGAGTTCTTCGACCACAAGATAGTGAACGTAAAGCTAATGATAGAGAACTCGAAGGTGAAGGCCATCTTCGAGTGAGAACCTCCTACTAAAGTACCCGAGCTTCGATCATTCCTAGGATTAGTGAACTATTACCGTTACTTCATCAAAGGCTTTCAGCCAAGCGGCACCTTTGACTGACTTATTCAAGAAAAATCAAGTGTGACATTGGTCCGAAGAGTGCCAACATGCATTCAAGGAACTGAAGAAGGATATTTTCAAAGAACATGTTCTTATTCTTCCAGACCACACAAAGCCTTCAGGTCCAAACGGATGCCTTCGCCTTTGCCATTAGTGGAATTCTTATACAAAAAGGTCGCCTTATAACGTTCTAGAGTCGGAAGCTCAATGATACAAAACGCCACTATACTGTCTAAGAAAAGAAAATTACCGCCATCATCCATTGTCTACGAGTGTAGCGACACTATTTGCTTGGCTCACACTTCATGATTTTAACGGACAACGTAGCCGCGAGCTATTTTCAAATAAAAAAAAAATTAAACCCCAAGCAAGCAAGTTAGCAAGACATTCTTGCGAAATTTGACTATCGACTCGAATATAAGCCCTAAAAAGCCAACATCATTACGAATGCTCCAAGCTGCATGGCAGAATTGGCAACTCTTAACATGAACCACCCGAAGTCCAACCTTGTATTAGACATCAAAGAAGGTCTCCAACAAGATCCCCTAGCCAAAGACTTGTTGGAGAAAGTACTCGATGGCAAGATAAGGCAATTATAACAAGATGAAGGCATCTTTTTTACCAAAGGAGATGGACTATTTGTGCCTAAAAGGGAAAATTTGCGAAAGAAAGTTATTAAGGAGTGTCACAACTCAAAGCGGGCTAACCACCTCGGAGTTGAGCACATGACAACATTAGTTCAAGTCTCGTATTATTGGTCGCATATGAGAGATGACATTGAGGCATTTGTATAGATTTGTCTCGTATGCCAACAAGACAAGATTGATCACTAACTTCTGATAGGATTGTTGGAGCCCCTACTGCTAACATCAAGGCCGTGGGTGAGTGTTACCATGAATTTTATCACGGCCATACCTAAGTCCAACAGATGCAGAAGCATTATGGTAGTTGTTGATCACCACAGCAAGTACACGACTTTCATTGCCGCACCAATCGACTGTAAAGCGAATGAATATGCTTGCTTCTTTATCAAGCATGTTGTGAAGGTATGGAGAGTTTTGAAGAGTATTGTGAGCGATTGAAACCTACGATTCACTAGACGTTTTTGGACGGAGCTCTTCAAATTTTTAGAAACCGACCTCAAGTTCTCGACAAGCTTCCACCTGTAAACAGATGGGCAGACCGGACGCATCAATAGCCTCGTCGAGATGTATTTGAGGCACTACGCGAGCGCTCATCAACGAGATTAGGCGAAGTTACTAGATGTTGCCCCATTCTCGTATAACCTTCAACAAAATGAGGCTATAAGCAAAAGTCCATTTGACATCATGGGATTCCAACCCATGATGCCCAATGTCATAACCTCGACATATAAAGGAAAAAGCCCTGCGGCTCACAAGCTCCCCGCAAATGGCATGAGGAAGCGAACATCACGCGAATATACCTTAGCAAAGCCGCATAGAAGATGAAAAAATGGGCTAACATAAGGAGATACCATGTTGAGTACAAAGAAGACGATCAAGTTATGATCAAGCTTATATACAAAAAAATTCAAAACTTTGTAGAAAGTCCACAAAGGGCTAGTGAGACGATGCGAATGGCCATTCCTAATTGTCTGACGAGAGGGCAACGTCTCGTATTAACTCCAACTTCCGCCAAGACATAAGATTCATCTGATCTTCCATGTGAGTCTACTCAAACCATACCATAAGGATGTAGAATACCCAAGCCGTGGTGAGACAAGACGTGCCCCAACACCCATTGTCACCTCATTCGACAAAAATGTTGAATGCATCATTGCCGATCGAGTCATTCGAAGAAGAGGCATACTGGCTTACAACGAGTACTTGATGAAGTGGTGAGACCTTCCTGACAGCGAAGCCAATTAAGAACGCGAAAAAAAATCTTCGACAATTCACGGAACACATTCAAAGGTACAAGCACGAGAACACGACGAGGATGCCGCGAGCATGGATGGGCGAGGATGTCACGGCCGCTCAAATTTACCACCAATGGAGGATAAATTGGCGTGCCAAGGCGCGCTTAGTAAGCCGCTAAACAGCAGAGTGTGCTCAGCAATGGGTTGTCTCATACAATTAGCGAGTCATGGTGCACTTAGCAAGCGGACAGTCCTAATTCATTAGCCAAAGTGAGTAAGCTCGGTCCGATTCTAGAATTCTCTATAACTCTTTATAAATCATAAATATCTAGAGAAATCTACACTTATGTATTCTAAAACTTAGGGGACATAAGTTGTGCAAATGGCGTGGAAGACTCTAGACCTAAGCAAGCCACTCTATAAATAGGGCGTAGCACCACCATTTTGCTCAACATCACACAATATACAACAAACCAAGAACAAAATATCTTTGTAAAGCTCTCTTGTATTTTCTCTTGCGAGTAATAAAATTCGCTTTGGCCATATTGCTCTTTCTTCTCTCTAACTTTCTCGCAACCATCCTTACTTAGCTAACTTAAGAAGTTCAATAAATTTACTTCACAACTTTTGTATTAGAAGTTGTCTAAATACCGCATGAGTTGTTACGCAAAGTAATCATCTTATGATATGGATCACTTTTAATATTCCACTAGGTATGGAGTACATAATTGAGTGAGTTGGTAGAAATTATCAGTGTCACCCCTAAAAATCTATTGGCCTCCTTTAGCCAATGATAACTTGACACATCACTCAATTTAGTCTTAATTGAATTTTTTTTTTCAAAACTTCGTATATGTTGAAAAAAAAAAGAAAAAGGCATCTTAAAATATTAAATTTTAAACTAGATTTTCTATGTAAAAATAAAATAAAATAAAATATAAAATAAATTGGAAAAAGAGTTAAATTAATGTTGATACAAAAAATATATCTTACACTCTTCCAGACAAGTGATCAAATCGGTATATATATGCAAATTCAACATTTTCAAACCACAAGGACAAAAATTTGCTAAAGAACATATTTTTACTTCAAGCCCAAGTAAATATGCAAATTCAACATTTCACAAAATGGATTATTAAGCTAATTCACTTTAAGAGATTTAGATTTTACGTAGATGACTTTAGACAGATTTGCTAATATATTAATCAAACCAGAAATCAAACAAAAGCAGCAAGATATATCAGTCAAACTGATAACAAATTAACAATCTAAGAATGATTAATTGTACCGTTGTCACCTTGAGTTGATAACCGCCAGTATTGATATTGTTTTGCTATCACAGTGCTTCTTGACTTTCTTGTGCTTTTTCATCATATATTGAAACTTTTCATTTTAAAGAAATAGGTTTTCATGGCTTTGAAGTAAATTGATGATCATAGGATTTCATGAGTGGTATAAGAATTGACTAGTCTGTCTGACAATGATACATTGGAATGACTCAAATTATAGGTACGGAGGACAGACATGTTTTCCCAATGTCACACTTTCTCAGGATGACCTCAATTTAAAACACAATACTTTCTTTTTTGAAAATGAATCAAGTGCTATTGTAGTAGTAAGAAATAAAAATAAAGAATCAATGAGAGGGAGTGGAGTAGTGGATAATAAAGCTTCCACTTTACCAAATGAAAGAAATCTAAAATTGGGTTACAGAATATCAAATATCAACTATCTTGAGTAGAAAAAACTGATTCTAACAAGTAATGTACATGACTGGAGCTATATCATAATAAATCACAAGTAGTTATTCACAAATCTTACCGGCAAATAAGCACTCAATTTGGATGCCAAGGTCATCTACTGCAGGAAACTTTTTAACATTTCGGATTCAACTTTCCTAATATTGTCAACAATAGCTTGTACTTTTGAGGAGAGCTCCTCAGTTTGCTCCTCAACATTATTCATAAAATTGAATAACTTTTCTCGATATGCCGCACACAATTGCTCTTGCCGCTCCAACTCCAAAGTAAGTTCTTCAATTTTCTTATTCTTGTCGCCCTACAAAATTAACAAAAAAACCACTAATGCAAAATCCACTAATTACTTTGAATATTAACCAAATAATTTGCAATCATTAAATGTCTCTAATAGAAGCCAAGAGAAGAATCATGGGACTTCCCACCCAGGTTACAGTGGCAACCCCACCCATCACACAATCTCCAAAAAGATCTTTGAGAGTGTTCAACTAAATAATCTTAAAATTTTAACTACGACGGAGATAAAAAGACTGAAGACACTCAAATTCATAAATAAAAGTGGGAAAGTAGAAACTTACCACTGTACTGTAGCCATTGGCAGTGACAACCAGAGGATGATTATGGTCCTTAATAAATCTTGTAACAACCCATTTTCCTGATTTTTCCATCTTCACCAAGATGGTTGCCTTGCAACCTTCTCGAGCACTTGGTCTTGGTTTCTTTTCAGGTCCATTTGTGCCCTTAGAATTAGGAGAGAAACCTTGCTTGTTACATCCAAGTCGACGAGCAAGTGTTGTCCCATCGGTCCGAGAACGACGGCGTTGCATAATACGAACAACAAAACCTACCTGCCTGGCATATCCCATATAGAATTTCCTGGCAGCATCTTCCGAATCAAATTCCATACCTACATATGGTTCTAAAATTTCATCTCCTGCTAACTCACCAGATTTTTCTCTTGCACAGCTGTCTGCTGCTGCAACCCCTTCATCCAATTCCACTGTAACACAAAATCCATTCGTAAAACTAAAAGTTTATCAAATCCATAAAGTTCTCTTTTGGTTTAATCAAGAATAAGAACTTCAAAAAAGTAATAGGGCTTCAATATTATTCGATTCATAAACCACTATTAATAAACTATTCTATAATGTCCTCAAGCTGTTTTCTTCATTAAGAATGTAAGTTCAAAACTAAGATCTCTAATTATCAAGCAAATGACAACATTTTTCATAGTTGACCAAAGGCAGGTGACAGATTGCACCAGCATGCAATTTCTGTTGAGCAGTTCAGGCAAAAGCAAGATTAACAATTGACATTGCACAACATACCAATGCCTTCACAACAACCTTGGAGGTAGTTCTCATCTATGAGATAAACATCAAATGTATCTTAATTAGGACCTCTCAGTTCCCATTCTAAACTCAGTGTTGTGCTTTAGATTTGATACCATAACAACAACAAAACAAGATCTTATTAACTGGATACAGACACTCGGGCAGAGCAGGAAAATGATAACTAAAGGCTTTAAAGCCAAGAATATTGACAGAATAGAAACATGTCAATCAATACCATAATTCCATAGATCAATTGTTTCATAGATTCTCAAGTGATAAGGCAACAATTTTTTTCCCCACAAATTTCCAAACTTTCTCAAAATCAAATCATTGATTAGATTAAGGAAAATATACTGTTTGAAACAGAACAATCCAATATTTACATATATCCACACACTAAAATAGAACATTTATTTGCAGAGTATTGGCAATGACAGGCACAAAGCTCAAAATTCATAGCTCAATCCGCCCACTTTTCAACATATCAACCTTACTTTCATTAAAATGTACACCTTTCATAAACTAGAAGTCACATTTAACGTGGGAAATTTCATAAAACACTTATTACTCATTTTCCCATTAATCAAGAGTAATGGAATTTAAACCTCATTCAAGCATTTTAAAAGCAGAAACACCTGTTGCATTTCCCATAATAATAATAATAATACACCTCTTTTGGTTTCTGTTTTTCTTATTTTAACATTCCATAGAAAGGAAGGGCCAAAAAGGGAAAAGAAAATAACCCAGAAAAAAAAAAGTCATTTTTTCCCTTTTACTCGGAACAATTTTTTTACGGAAACTACAAGATTGAATAATTTTAAAGTTATGGTCGTTAGAAAATAATACTAATAATAAATAACAATAACAAGTGAGGATCTGAAGAAAAGAAACAGTAAAACTTACTCAATCAAAATCTCGAAGACATCCAAACTCTGAGAACGGGAACCGGAAATCTGGTTTCGTTGGCAATACAGGGCCAGGGCGGTCAAAATGAAATGAACATCTCCTTCACCGCTTAACTGAATCGCAAACGCACCACTCTACTCAATTTTGTCTTGTGTGTTTCAGTTGCACCGTAATGTTCGTGTCTTAATAATTTTATCAAATTATAGAAATTATTAAATTAAAATTATCAATTTTTCAAAAAGAAATATTTAAAACATCCCATGCTAAGCAAAAAGCATTTTTTGGTCTTTTTTTTTTTTAATGAGTAAACAGTTATAATAATGAAACACGAGGAAAAATAAATAAACAAATGAACACAGTGAGGAATCAGGAAAGGTGCGTTTTTAAAAAGCTGAGGTGGCAAGAAATTACTGGGTCCAAGCAAGAGATAACACGTATGCTGCGGCGTACGTAATCCTTTCGCCCCCGACTCAATTGCACTTTGCAGTTCTCATTCTTCTCAACTCAACGAACTGCGAAAGGACTTGGGATTTTCTGAACCCAACCAAAACCTTTGTTGCTGGTGACTTTGTGTCTCAACACTGGATTTAGACTTGGATCTGTATCCATCAAGTGAGTCATTTTAATCGTCTCTGCTCTCAATTTTTTCTTAATTCTTATGTTAATTATAGATATATTTTTTTAACACACATCACGGCGGATGAGTTTGCAGTTTCATACTTCTATGTAGATATTGGTCATATAAGGAATTGAAGTTCAATTTGATTCTGTTTGAGGAAAAGTAAAGCTTCAAAATTAAGCAGCTTTTTTAAGTTTGCATCATTGCATGTTGGATATATGGGAAATTAAGGAATTTGAAGTGTGTGTTTCAATTACATGTTTTTCTTTTTCAGTTACATTGATTCAATGGAGAACCGGGTTAGTTTGATTAAAGTTGCGCTTTTTTCTTTTGCTATAAAGTTTCAATTTTGTACTGAATGAATGTGCTACGATAATGAGTTATTTGTGTTTATCCTTTTGGGTTGGAGCTGACATTAGGTCTTTTTACTTCTATGTTGAGGTATCGTGATTTTATTGTTAACCCCTTTTAGTTGAATTAATCTTTTTGATGTAATAAACTGAAACTATGGCTCTCGAAAATATAGGAAAAAATAATTTTTGGTTTGACACAAGATTTGAGATGTAGGCGAAACAAAAATTTTTCTTTTATGATTTATCAGTTATCCTAAATTCTAATTTTTAGAGCTGGTGGGAGCAATAGGAAAGTGCTATTTTTATGTGTATGTACGTGGTAGAATCTACTGAGTTTAGCAATGTTTTCTGGCAGTGGATGAAAATCCTTCTACAGACCAGAATGAGGAAATGATAGAGAATGTGAATGACCAGGAGATGGCTGTAACTAAAGGAAGTTCCGATGGGGAACCATACTTGGGCATGGAGTTTGAATCTGAGGAAGCTGCTAAGGTGTTTTATGATGCATATGCCACACGTTTGGGTTTCATTATGCGTGTTGATGCATTTCGTCGATCAATGCGTGATGGGAAGGTTGTTTGGCGTCGACTTGTGTGTAATAAAGAGGGTTTTCGCAAGTTGAGACCGAGAAGAAGTGAGAATAGGAAACCTCGAGCAGTCACCAGAGAAGGTTGTAAGGCAATGATAGTGGTGAAAAAAGAAAAAACTGGAAAATGGGTTGTAACTAGATTTGTCAAGGAGCACAACCACCCACTGGTAGCTATACCTGCCAATGGTCGTCGAAGTGTGCTACTATCTCAAACTCCGGTGAGTTGTTGCACAAGTATTTATCAAGTCTGTGGTTGAACTTGTTTGTGGGGTGTGTTACTGTATCTAAGTTCGTGATCACATCTACATGCATCCTGAAGTTAAATTGATATGATATAATGTTTATGTCTTTCCTACTACCATGATAAAATGGAAGCCTGGTGTATATATCTGCATTATTTAGTTCTGGTGAAATTTGAATTATTACTCATAACAAACGGCAGTTCTTCTGAGATGCTTGTATTGTCGTCAATACAGAGGACTTTCTGGATCATCTGTGCTTGGAATGTTAATTTAAAAATCCTATCTACAGCTGATATCTGCATAATTTATAATTAATTATGTGATGAGTCGCTTAGCTATTTATTTATTACACAGATGGTGCAAGATACTGGGCTTTCAGTAAACTATGTATCCATACTTGATGTTTCCCTTCTGTCTCTCTTTTCAATTAGCATCTGCAGAGATCTGTGTTAGCATCCTGATCTGAAATAGTATACTTTTTGTCAATTTTAGCATGAAGATATGCAATCACATTTTATCTTGTTTCACTTGAGACTGGATAAACGATGTAATTTTGTCATGTATAAGCAGAGTCTTTTAGAAGTAGAGAGGCTTTGTGCATAAAGTTTGAAAATCTTCATAGCTAATGAAGATCTTTTTTTAATTTTTATTTTTTACAATTAATTACTCAGATTTGAAGAAGATTTACTGATACTGTATCACCTGAGATGGTTGCTATTCATTTAGAATGTAATGTATAAGAAAAAACAGGAAAGGGTTGACTATTTGGCCCATATCTTTAATAAATGGCCTGAAGTTGCAGGGGTAGATTAGATTACTTGCAGCTTCTGTATCAAAGTCTCTTCCAGTTTAATTGTATCTTTGCAACATAATATATCTGTTTCCGTGATGAGACCATATTTTTTCTAGTACATCTGTTAGGTATCCCTAAGAAGATAACATTTGAATTGCGTGCTTCTTGTTGATTGCATAATGAATGAAAAGTCTATTCAAGTTCTTTTGATTATGACGATGTCTTCAAAGGAAGAGTGTACGTTAGATGTTTCGATTATGACATTATTGGAACCGTCGAGCTTACATCAAATTGCATTATTTAGAGGCAGGAACTTGTTATCTTCAAGTATCATGCAATAAAATTGTCCATGCTTATTCTTTAAACTTCTCTTTGGAGTTTTTTCTCAGGACGAGAAAGATGTAAAGATTCGAGAGTTGACAGCAGAGTTACAGCGGGAGCGAAAACGGTCTGCTGCATATCAAGAACAGCTTGAAATGGTTTTAAGAGATATGGAGAATCATTCTCATTACCTATCAAGGAACATCGATGACATAGTTCAAAGTGTGAAGCAAATTGAGTCCAAGCAGATAGCAGTTTCACACCGCTAAAATCCCCATTAGACTGTAAATTTCTCTGTCCAATTTTCTTTCTATGCTCCTGTTTAATGACTGTGAATTAAACTAGTAGGCCTTTTTCTTCTTAGGAGGGGTTGTCTGAACTTGTAGATGGAGCCAACTTGTCCTTTGCTTCTGAAAAATATATATAAAGTGAAGTGAATGAAATGACTGTAACAATGGCATGTTACATATTTACATATCTGTAACAATTGCATTTCACTTTGCCTAATGAGTACGGCACAAACTAAAAATGTGCAGTATTGAAGCATCATATAAAGATTGCAAGCAGTAACAATTTCATCTTTTTCTTTATTTGGTTTGTTTATTTCGGACTTACTTATTTTAGCAAATGCAGCAATGATGACTGTGCTGTATAAGATAGAACCAGAGAAGAAAAAACTGTAGATACCAGGAAGAAAGCAAATGATACGGCTTCATACATAATGAATAACCAGTGTCTTTGCCACAGCAGGATCTGAAATCGCATTCTGGTTGGTCTTCAAGACTGTTGGTCTGGAGAAGCACATGATAAGCCAACAAACACAGCCATTGTAAGGATTGAGTTGACGTTAACAAGATCATCAAGTGCTTTTGAACGAACATCAACGATATCTTTCCTCCATCTTTCTGCTTCAGATTTGTACGCCCCCAATGGAGCTTGTTTCATCTTGATGTTAATTGATTTGCTTACTAGTTGAGAGCATCAAGGTTGAATGGTGGCCGCACGATCCAGTTTCAAGTTTAGACAAATTTATTCGAAATCTGTAGGAGACTAGAAATTGAATTTCTTTATTTTCAAACCGTAAACAGAAACCTTCAAGTGAGGCAAATTTATCCGAAATCTTTAGGACACTAAAAATTGATTCCACTGTATTTTCAAACCGTAAACAGAAACCGCACGCTGACAATAATAGGACAAAACAAAGTTAGGTTCACTGCATTATTGAGAATAGAAATGAGCATAGTCGGAAAAAAAGAATAGATATGCCCTAAAAGAATAATCATCCGGGGCTTTAATTAAAAAACATTAAGACTTTATTTTTACTAAAATACTCTTTAAATTTCCCAAAAAATAATTTTTAAATATAATAATTAAAAAAATTATTTTAAAATTTTTAATAAAAATAAATATCATTTTAAAGTTAATTAATATTATAGTTAAAAAAAATCTTAATGTCCCTTCTTAAAAATTTGAGTGTTTCTCAAATTTTGGGAGTGTAACTATCCATTGTATAATTATTTTCTCAAATCTTTTATTGCATAATTATTTTCTTAAATCTTGAGATTGTAGTTGTCCAATTCCTACCCAGCCATTATGATTCTTTACCTTTAATTCACTTCCAATTAATAAAACAATAATAATAAATAAAAATAAAGTTAGCAACAACAGCAAACCACACAGATGGCTTTTAATTCGGTAAATGAAGAAAATATCCTGATTAATTATCACCCGCAAACTTTAAAGCTTGCATAAAGCACGTACAACACGATACTGTGAGGAATTCCTCAATAATAAATTAATAATTATCATTAGAGAAAAATAGACATTGAAGAGGAAAGAATAACGAATATTAATATATAACAAGTAAAGCATATATATATTGGGATTCATATATATATATATATGTGTGTGTGTGTGGTGATTTTTCAATCATGGATAAATTAAAAGATAAAAAAATAATGTATTAAAATCTGTGTTTTTTTTTTCTTTTAATTTATTCCTGACTTTGTTAATTAATTATTTATTTATTTATTATCATACACTATTACTAGTACATGCCGGAACTTCTTAATTATTTGACAAATTACCGTATATAACTTTACATAAGACCTTGACACACAATAACAACTCATCACAACAACTTGCTTATTACAAAAAAATATATATATAACTTTACAAGAGGGATCCTTTATTTTTTAATAAAATGAGAATTAAAATTAAAAGATAAATATGCTATTATCTTTTAGATATCTTAATCCTCATTCTACTAGAAGGGATGATGATGAATATAGGTGGCATAGGATCTATTAAAGATTAGAATGACTCATATCACTAGTAGAATGACTCATATCACTAGAGGATCCTAGCCCCAATAAGAAAGTGACTTATACACTTAATTTTGAACCGTATTTGACTGCTCGTTCTGAGAATTCTTCTTCATCCTAGCAAAAAATGCTAAGATGAGAGGTGGTAGATACAGCAGCACGAGAGCAGTGAAAACCAATACAGTAAGTGGTACGACCGATTTATAAGTATAAACGCTACCACAAGAGAGCTTGCCGAGCCTTATCTGTATCACATTAACCATGGATAGGGTTAGAAAGATAATCCCACATGCTGATGCCAGAGCTGATGCTACAAACAATGTGTGTCTCCATGTATGCGATAGAATAATATCTCTTGAGCGCTTATCTGGTATTCCAACGAGTTCAATATTGTCCTGGATCATATAAAAGTTCAAAAGAACTTTGAGTGATTTGGCTGCCAGGCTCGATACGAGGAAAAAAGCAAATGATATGACTTCGTACATAACGAGCCTCTTTGCCACAACAGGATCTGCATCGCATTCGGGTCGGTTTTCAAGACTGTGCTGGTTTGGTGAGGCGAAGGATAAGCCAATGAACACAGCGATTGTGAAGAGTGAGTTCACGTTAACCAGATCGTCTAATGCTTTTGAGTGAACTTCTACGATCACTTCCAGTGATTTATCTTTCTTTTCATCTCCGCCCGGCTGCTGAATATTTTCTGCTCCAGATCTCTGCAGCCTGAAAAAGAAATTAGAACGGTAATAATGATAGATTCATTTCCAAGTGCAAACATATTTTAATGATATCGTTAATGTTAAAGAGAGAACATTAAAAACTTACTCTTCGGAGTGATTCATCTTGAACTTTCTTTTTACATAATTAATTTGATGCGTCGGTATTTATACTGATCATGGTTGAATCCTGACCACACGATCTCGTTTCACTAAGGACCAAAAGTGATTTAATTGTCTGCAGTATTTGGAGAGACAAATTGACCGTATAATAAATGTGAAATGTAAAAAATAAAGTTGATAAGAAAAATTCCAGACTAAAACAAAGCACTTGTTAATCGTTCATTATTGACAAAGTTTTTGTTGTTCATTTTTATTTAAAAGCTAAACACCTATATTTATTTGGTGCAAAAAATGTCGGGGTTAATTTTTAACGTGCGACAAATGGCTTAACAAATGGTGAAGCCATCATTTATGACGCTCCTCCTTGAATTTACCATTTAGTTACATATAACTTTAAGTACAAGAAGTGATATTGTACTCTCTTTTTAAAACCTTGCCATTAAACTAAGAGGTGCAAAATCTAGTAGGAAAAAAAAAAAAAATTCAGTACACAGTTGTCTAATATAGAGGGGCCTCGCCCTTGGATTCACCATCTAGAGCAGTTATCAGAGCGTGGATCGTAAAGATAATAATTTTCTTTTCGTTTCTTAGAGAAAAAATATTTTACAAAAGCTTAAACCAGACTCCCAATTAGTGGCAACATATATGATGACAAAGTTAAGAATTTTAGTCACTTTTAACTTTAAATCCCTTTATTCGTTGGCTTTTGTCGTTCTTGACAACGAAGTAATAAAACATTCGTAATATCCATCCATGCATGGAGACTAATAGATTGCGATGTGTTAACAGGGAACCCACTGACTTTTTAAGTAAGGTCGGGCATAAACCCACAACTCATGGGTTTATCTAAATTCAAATTAAATAAAATAATTTGGGTTGAATAAATTATAAAATTAGTTAAATTTGAGTTTTTATGCAAAAAAATCATTTTATAATGATTTGAGTATCGTTTACCTATGGGTTATGGATAAATTCAAAGTGTTATGTTAGTGAAAAATCAATAAAACAAAATAAATGGAAACTAATTAATTCTAAAATCTCATATTTAAATTGAGCAAATCGACGCTAAGGTATTAATTATTAAGCCATTATATTATGAGGTAATTTCTTTATATATTTAATTATGTTTGGTATCGTATTTTACTTATCTTCCTTTTGAAACTCAATTTTCTTTTTAAAATAAAATATTTATTCCCTAATGACTTTTTTTTTAATATGCACTCCACTCTCTGTTATTTGTTTATTTATTTATTTTGTTTTGGAATTTATACTTCCAACATCTCATTATCTTATAATTAAAAAGATTTTTTCGATCAGCTTTAAATTAAAAAAAATTGAGATGAGCTTTTATGCCAGAGTTTTTGCCATGTATCTTGTAATATATAAAATAATTTAACCATTTACAAAGAAAAAGGAATTTCTTTTGACATGGAAAATTTTAGACGGACTAAATTTTAGAGTTCAAGTCTTTATTATTGTTGGGTGGTCATTATTATTGTTTTAAAACTAATAATTTATAAATTAATAATTACTATTATATAATAATTTTTTACAGTCTCAACTTGAGTTAAAAGGCTAAATTAATATTTAATAAATTACTTAGACAATATTTTTATGAAATCCTCTAATATAATTTTATAGTCCTATTTGTATTATAACTTACTAAAATTAAAAATGTAATTAATTATATCATTTTATTAAATAAAATATAATTCTATTGTTATTTTTTAATAAATTTAAATCTAATTAGATTTCATATCTAATTTTTCTTACTGCATTTAAAATTTTTGAGCTTTTTCGAATTACAATAAATTTTAGATTTATTTATATTTAATTTAATTTATAAAATTTATAAAATTGAATAAATTAATTTAATTTAATTTTGATGGATTGCTTTGATACTTGAGTTGAGATGACTTATCTTGTTTTGATTTGTATTGACATTGTAAGAATTTATGTTGTAATATAGTTAATATTTAAAGAAGAAATTATTGTAAAATCTATTATTTATAATTTTTTATCCACTATTTTTTTTATATTTTAATATTAATTTAATTATTAATTATTAATAATTATTATAATTTTGATATAATTAAATTTATCAAAATAAAAAATATTTTAATTATAAAATTCAAACCAAACCCAAACTAAACCCAAATAGGTTGGTTTGGATTTGGTTAAAAATATTTATGTTGATTTAGGTTGAGTCTAAATTTTTATGATTTAGTTTATATTGACTTAAAACCCAATCCAAACCAGCCCATGCTCACCCCTTTAAGGATCTACAAATTTCAACAAAATTTCATCATTATCATCATCAACTCGTTCTCTTGCTTCGATCCTCTTATCATGTATATCCAACTGACTTGTAGCTCTGACTCTCGAGGTATGACTATGAATCCCTGCTGACAACTTTTGAATAATTAATTGTATATATTGTTATAATATATATTATCGAAATGAATACCACCAAGAAATCCTGAGCATATTAAATTTTAGGTAAACGCAGTTAGATTATTATTAATTTATAATGATGTAAAATATTAATTTTGCATTTTGAAAAATACAGACCTACCACGATAAGAAATGACTCTCCAATCAGCTCCCAATACGAAAAATCTTGTATTTTATTAACATGTAAGACGATTTTACAACATTATAAACTACTTTTTTCATTATATGATATCGTAAACTCGTCCCATTTAATAGTGTATGAGATCCCGTATTAAAAATGTTTTCGTATACATATTAGTTTTACAAGTAAAAACCTACAACCAAAATAACTTTTAACGGTGTCAATTAGTTATGATGGCATAAATGGATGCGCTATTGATTTACGAGCCGTAGAAAGTCCTTTAGTTTTTATGGCATAGATTTAACAAACTTTACGGTTAAAAGAAAAACAGGAAAAAGATTTTTGCCATTGATGATCAGTTTAACGGTAACAATTTTTCTCCCATTATAATAAAATAATCAATCTTGTTTGCAATTTAACAACATACATTGCTTTGCTATAATAATCTAAAATGGTAGAGTGAAACTGCCGTGGATTTGTTTTAACTTTTTAAAAAGAAATTTCTGTTTGTATTTATTATATGTGTCACATGCCTCATCCAATAAAAACACTACACATGAATAAATATTCAATGATAAAACTTTAATTACAACAAATCACCATTGTCCAATGAACAAAACTGTAATTGTAAAAAAAAATACCAATTTGCAAATTATAATTGTAAAGTCATGATCACCAATGAGACTCTCCAAATAAAAGCATCAACCTAAGAAAAACAGGAATTGAGAGATTAATGCTTCATCTACTTACAGATATAGGAATATAAAAGATTTAAACAATTATTGAAGACATGCATGAGCCAAGAAATCAAGGAATATATACGTATATTATCCACGAGAATGAAACACGTACTTACATAAGAAAAACCCCAAATTGCTTGATACATCCAAGGCCTCGAAGGGACCGACCACATAGTTTGAAAAACTGGAAAAAAAAAAATACTAAAGATAGCATGCAAGTCATGATACATTTATGTTATTTTGGCAGATAAATTTTATTAAAAAATAAAATAAAACAAATTTCATGCCTTTACGAAGTCTTATATCACAAAAAATGCAATGAGGGCAGATATATTTATGCTTTTTATAGTATTTATGCTTTTCAAAATAGTATAATCGACGGGAATAATATTTAGCGGTTAAAAATTTTACAATCTACGGCAAACATCTATATGCCGTTAAAAGTAGTTTTTACGGCAATTACATTTTTTATTCCGCTAAATTAAAGTTATCTTATATATTCAACAGCACGTAATAAAAGCACGCTGTCATTTTATATTTTTCAACAACACGTATTTTAACATCCTAATTTGCCGTGTTTTTCATTTTTAGAGTTTGGTTAAGTTATATAATGTTGTAATTTACAACAACTTAATTAAGAGTTACACCAATCAAGTCAAGTGTAGTTTAGTTGGCAAATACTTTTGGATTGTTGAATATAACTCTTAAGTTGTTGTCAGTTTAATATTGTAACTTAACAAGGTCCTAATATTTCTTTTTTCATGTAATAAAAATTCGAACTTGTAAATTTTGGGTTATTGGATCCTTTAATTTGGTATAATTTATAAATTAAATTTCAGATATTTGTTTGTCTTACAAGAGCATATATGCTGTATTGCTGCTTAACTTGCCGCGTGCATGAATGGAAAGTTTAATAGATACTTAGTGGATTAAGGGTAAACATTAATTTATATCTACTTAGATGACAATTTTTAATTTACCCTCTAAAAGTGAAAAAAATATCAATTTACCTCCACTTATTGTTAAGAAGATAATATATATATATATATATATATATCATCAATGCACCCCCATTTGACATCATCTTCTTAATGAAATTGGATGTAAAGAAGTTTTCATACTTTTGGGAGATCAATTGAAAATTATCATTCTATCTGAGAGATGAATTGAAGTTGACCCATGGATTAATTATATGAAAATTGATATTACCTAGGTAAAGGTCAATTTAATTTTTAACCTTTATTTTCTCGTGATTCCAATTTAGATGTTGATCTTTAAAAAAAAAAAATTCTTGAAATCTATTAGACCATCAACCTAATATATGCACATCAAAGTATGCTTTGTAGATCTCTAAGAAATCACTAATAGTATTAAAAGTAGAAATATATCCAATTTGTGAACATGCTCTGTTGGGATCAAACAATTAACCTGATCAGCATAACCAACAAGACCTGAATTTTTCGTTGGAATAAAATAATCTTGAGTAAAATCAAGGACCGAGCGGCTTTTTAGAATATCACCTCGAGTAGAATCAATATAAATCTCATTATTTCTAGATTCATTTTTCTCTTCAAGGTCTTGTACCTCATCTCGAGGCTGTATATCATCAAGGTCTTTGGTCTCTTCATAGACGATTTACTTTTCTTTAGCAATTTGCACATTTTCATTTTGACCATCATTTGCAGCAAGATTCGGATATTTTATTTCTCTTTTTTGCAATATATATATATATATATATATATTGAATTGAGTGGTCTACCACATTTCAGGCATGCTGTAGATAATTCTTCAATTGCACTTTTCATAACTTATTCTTTAGGAACAATGACTCGACCTGGGATATTAACAATTGGTATATATGATTTGGTTACTTTTGTGGCATCTGTAAATGCGTTTGGCAATTGTGTTGTCATATGTTGCAAATGAACTTTCCTTCATACTTCATTATAAAAGGTGGGGGGATTTAGATGAGACATATGAGTCAGTTTCTATTGAGGAATATCCATAATTTCATGGAGTATTTTTTCTCTCTCAATGGAGGAAATTTGTCTCATCAAAATGACAATCCACAAAATGTGTGGTAAACAAATTACTAGTTATGGGTTCAAGATATTTGATAATAGATGGTGAATGAAAATCCACATATAAGTTCCTAGACAATGTTAGGGTCCCATCTTAGTGCATTGTAGTGGTTCAAAGATGCGTAAGTCGGATATATCAGTTTCATGCTTCAATGCCAACTGTAATAGGGAATACTATTGATAGGCAATATGCCTAAAGCAGATTAATATCATAGCACGCAGAATTGCATGTCCCCATGCATCTATTTTGACAACAAAATAATAAAGCTCTAGTAATTAGTTGTAGACGTTTGATGAGAGATTCTGCTAATCTATTTTGGGTATGAGCAAATTACACTGAATACTCTATATCAATCCCAACTAATATACAATAGTCACTAAAAGGTTTAGAATTATACTCACTAGTATTAGCAAGACATATGATCTTGATTGGATAATATTAGAATTATGCACATAACCTGATAATCTGTGCAAGCAATCTAGCATATGCAACGTCATGTGTAGATGATAAAAAAAAAATGAGATTATCATACAGATGTATCAATCAAACAATAAAATAACAAAATCGACCTTTTGTGGGCGAATGGGTCCACAAATATCTCGTTGAATTCTTTGCAAGATGTTGGAGATTCAAAATCAATTTTAGTACATGATGGGCTAACCACCAAATATCCTTGTTAACGGGTAGTGCAAATGCTCTTATTAGATAATAGAATTTAAAAATTCTTCAATGGGTGTCCATTGGAATTTTCAATAATGCTACGCATCATTGATGATTCAGGTTGATAAAGATGGTCATGTCAAAATATAGACATAACTCTTGTTTTATGACTATTAATTTTATCGTCATATAATACAAGCCAGATGAGAGAGCTAGAAGCTTCACTAATAAAGGTTTCTAGCTAAATACAGTAGTAATAATGCAGAGATATTCCACATTATTCTCATTTATTGTCATAATATAAAAATCAAACAAATATCTTTAAAATTAAGTAGGCTTCTTCTACTCTTAGGTCACTATAGAGCATCATGGATACAGAATTCTAGACCATTCAAGAATATGAATATAGCTCTTCCGGAGCCTTCAATGAGGTCTACATAATCTAATATCATATTCATCTTAACTTCAATCAACGTTAAATGCAAGAAATATTTCTTATCTCGAAGGATAGTATGTATATATAGAGTTGCATTATCAACTAAACAAAAATCCCTAATAAGTGATTTGTTTTCAAAATCCATATATTTTCAACAATTAAAATAATAAGATAAATATTATAACTATTCCTTATTTTCTTATATGGAAGGTCTAACTTAATGGTAACCATAGAGCATACTTCTAAAGATAGGTTTATTAAATAAATAGATAAATTTAGAGTATAAGGGAATATGATACTTCTTGTTCTAGAGTGAAGTCGTGCTGATAACATGGTTGTGGGATCAAATTTGAGAAGTATTCAGATATGCGTCCAAATAATATACATGAAGCTAAAAGGCGCAAATTTGATAATAAGCAAGCTAATGTGAGAATAATTAGCAAACTTCTTCATGTGCTCTCTATTTCATTTTTCAATCTCTAAATATTTTTTAATACAAACGATGATGGCTATTTATAGGAAATACTTGAGGAACTTTGAGTAGTGGAAGGATTTGCCATTAGCATTACACTTTCTAATTTATGAAGTGTGAATGAAATACACAACTCAAGTTAATTGGTTCATTTTGTAGCACATCCTTTGAATCTCAAGGTGTTGTGTGCAATAAAACTTCTAATTTAATGTTTGTATCTCACACATAATAGATGGATAGACATATGCTATTCCGTAATAGAATTAAGTTTGTATTCATGAGTTTTGATATTTTTTTTTCTTTATCCATTCATAGTATACTTAAGTCATTAATTGAACTAATGTCTTGCTATAATTTTAAATAGTTCTACAAAAATCATATAACGAGCAATGATTTAGTGGGCCATGGTGCTCGCCTTATGGTAAGAGACAGTGACACATATAGAGAGCTGGCGAGTTAATTCATAAATATAATATTATTCACAAGAGTCATATATTTTTTCTACATGCCTAGGTGCACACCATATGGTAGACAATGGTGCTCACTAAATCATGTTTTATGATGTAATATTCCATCCCATGACACAATTTGAGAATTGATCATTAATTTTTAGAAAAATCGCTTCTACTAAAGCCAAAGCTTAAGCTATTAGGTAAATCTTTTAGCTCCGGTTTTGACTGATGAGCTTCCTTCTCCTTTATATATTATTGAAGACAACTCTTAACAAATTTAGCTCAAGTTTTTACAAATTAAATTGAGGGAATAGTGATATAAACTTTACAAAACCCCACGGGCCATCAACTCTCCGGCGATATTTCTTTCAATATGGACAGCATGTATCACGATCGATCAGCATATATCTCGCCAAGGTTAAGAATTTATTCACCTCTAAATATATGAATCCTTTATTCTTTCACTTTTGTCGTGCTTGACCTCCAAGTAATAAAATATTCATAAACTCCAAGCAATAAAACTAATCAACAAGTAGGTTCAAAGAGCATCGAAAAGTTTACTGTGATAAGGTATAAATTGAGACTCAATGACCTAACTCAAGTAATCCTTCTGTCTGTGACTTGGATAAGAGTCTTGTTGGAATTAGCCGTGGTTGCTTCATTTACAGGGATTTTCGTTTTGGTTCTGTCTATGTTGCATGTCATCCAAATAACTGTAGGGGAGCTATCTTGCGGAAGTGAATATGCTTTCAAATCGGTTGCTTCATTGTGTGAAATTACTGTGACAGAGGATGAGATTCAGCAATCACTTGCCCAACCTCTTGCAACGGCAGTAGTTTGGGTATCTAGCCGATTGTGGCATGTGTTGTCAGAGTGTACTCGGTTTCGGTTTTCCTTTTTAATTGTTAAAATTTTGGTTTATAGTTTCCCAACCCCCCCGGGCCCCGCGCCCCCTTTCTTCTCTTCTAATACATAGTAATAAGAACCCCCCAACTCGCCAATTATTTGGTCATTTATGGTTATTGGAATGTTGATATTATAAATAGGGCATAAAATCCTTGTCTGTAAGGATTTATAATTTTTATTTTAATTGACAGTACTTTTTTTGTGTAATAACCGCTCTAGAAAACTAAAGGTGGGGGTTATTTGCAACTCCAATAAGTCTTGGACATCCATCTTTTACTAAAATTTTATAATACTAAATTATTCAAATAGAAATTTACCATTAAAGACAATATAAAAAATAAACAACCTATTATTACTTTTGACACCATCTAACATAGTCATTCAATGTATTTTATCTTTAAACTCTAATATTTCAGTTTCAACATCAAATTTGAAGTCATCATGGAAGAAAAATATCTATTTTGTTAGATCAAATTATGAAGGGCCCAAAACCCACGAAAAATATAGGTCTAATAAAATTATTTTACGTAAAGTAACCCAGCCCCATTCTCTATAAGAACGGCCAAGGTATTTACAATTCTAACTAAAGTGTCTAAATGCAAGATATCACAAAATGCCAAAAGCATAATTCATCAAAGAAAGACATATGTCTATTGTTTACAAAGAACGACCTAGATCCATTCCTTACAAAAAATGACTTAGAAACTTATAAAATATTTTTAAGTAAAATGCCCAAAGGGTGAGTTTTCAACAAAGTGCTAGAGGCATGATTTAACAAAAAATGACCCAAGTCCATTCATTACAAAGAACGACCTAGGTCCATTTCTCGCAAAGAACAGCTTAGACACTTACAAAATATTTTTAAGTAAGAGCACATGAGCTACTAAACATTCTACAGAATGTGCCTACGGACAAATATACATTCTACGGAATGGGCCTATGGGCAAATACACATTCTACAGAATGGGTCCGGGCAAATACATATTCTACAGAATGCGTCTACAAGCAAATATAAATTCTACGGAATGAGCTTACAGGCAAATACATATTATACGGAATAGGCTTCCGGGCAAATACACATTCTATAGAATACTGCTATGAGCAAACACATATTTTACGGAATGTGCCTTTAAATAAATACACGTTCTACGGAATTCGCTTATAGGCCAATAAACATTCTACGGAATGCGCTTACGGGCAAAATGTTGCAAAATCAATCCTCTTTGTAAGGAACCAATAGAAGTGCCGAATTTAAGCTAAAGTCCATTAAAAGTTAAGGGCCCAAAAATATGACAAATGTCCAAAGACTACTTGTCATAAACAAGTATTGACACATATGAATATGTGTCTCCATGCATGGGCTTTGGTTTACAATTGTTACAAGAAAAGTGCCACATAATCTCTCCAATTGACTCTAAGTTGTCTATATAAAGGTGAAGAACCCCCATCTGAAGGTAATAGAAAAAAAGGCATAAAACAAATACAAAAACTCTGTCCATCTCACTCTAGATTTTCTCTCTCTAAAAGTTGAGTAAAAATAACTTACTTGAGCGTCGAAGGATTATCGCCGGCATGCCAGCCCTCCTTTGACAATTGTTTATTTTTTGCAGAATAATTAACCACAAGAAGACATGTGATTTGAGACACCCGCCTCAAAGAAAAAAATAAGCCACAAAACTTAATTTAGAAAAAAGTCTAAAACACAAATCAATCATTGTACATTGAACAAAAATTTGCATCAACAGATTCCATATATATACTGAATTATTAAGGAGCAGTATTTCATGCATCAAAACGAGATTAAGATGATTTCACTTTTCAATACCTAAGGAAACTGGGGGAGGAAGAAGGAATTGCAGTATTCATGGAACAAGAGAAATTTTTAATCTGATTGTTATTGAGCAAATCATGGAAAAATCTTGAATATTACAAAAGCCTGAAAGTTGAATATAAATTTACATATATATAGAGTCAGGTTTCATTAAAGAACCATGACTCAAGTGCGATGTCTTAACCAATTTTCGTACAGATGTCTATTTTCACAAGTACATAAACAACTTTCACAATATTTTGAATAAATTTATGATATTGTAAAAGTCATTCACACAGGTGTGAACCCCGTGTCAGAACAAAAATTCGAAAAATAAAATGTTGTCATCTCTAGGATTGTTAGCATAGGATTGATTATCAGGATTATTTTGGAATTTATAAGGGCATGCAAAGTAAAATTAATTTTAAAATTTTCATTTGATGGGTGTGAAGAGTAATAAGATGTTCAAACTTTAAAGTATATTTTAAGGTCCAAATATCCAGCCTAAAACTAATGAGCCACATTTTGGAGATGAAACTTTCTTACTTTGGCAGAAGCCCCACCATATGATGAAACCACGGTAACAAATATTCAAATTAGCCATACATTACATCCATAACATGGTTCTTGAAGTGTGAGAGAAAGGAAACCTCATTTTAGACAAATGATGATGACAACAATTCAGCCATCTATTGCGCACACACATCAAGTGATTAATAAAGGTAAATAATCAATAAAAATTTGGGATTCATTTTTCATATGCATATCACATAATGGACATGATCCTTTTCATGTATATAATATAATTGTCTGAATTCTTTTCCGTTGTGCATGTACTACAAGAAAAAAGAGACGAGACAAACAGGAATTTAACAACATGCATGTTAGGAGTGTTGCAAAATTTAATATTTGACAACATTCCAACTTTCAAGATTGCACTTTGCTAAAAGTTACTAAAAGTTTATCTTTAACGCATGTTACATTGCACATGGTGAAACACATTGTTACAACAGTTTTCTAAATGCGGTGAATTTCATAGGTCAAATAACAACGTGTAAGTTAAGCATATTGTTAAAAGGTTTATGTTCAACAACATTTTGAAATGTAGATTCTAGTTAAAAATTAATTTTAATTAAATTTCAAATAAATAATTAAATAGTAGTTCATAAAAGCGAATCAATAATTATATATTTACATTATCTATTTACTTTTTGCTATTAACCATATATTTATTGTTTGACTGTTAATAATTTAGGGAAAAAAATTGTAATCCAAACTTTTAATTTATTACTATAAAATTAACAAAAAAATTAAAAATATGATTTAATATTTTACCAATAGAAAAATGAGTTTACTATTGCTGATAAAGTGATACTAGGGTAAAACGCCAATTCTTCAATTTAAAATTTTTTCCCCTAAATGGTCCAATACCTGGGAAAATTCAAAGATTCCCTCTGTTTTTTTTTTTTCCTCATCATCAAACACCTTCTCTCCCTTTTAAAATTTGTCAAATCCAAGACCAAAACCTAATACTGTCTTTCAATCGAAGCAATTTGAAGCCACAAAAATCAGGTTTAGCGGCTAGAAAATATTCTTCATCAAGGCCTTCATCATCCTCTGCAAGCGAATTCATCATGGTCTTATTGGTGCAATTCTAGTTTTTACATTTGGGTTCATTCCTAAGAATGGGAAGTGCGAAGTGAATCAAATCGTGATTTGGCAACAAAATAACAAAACCCTAATTTGTTATTGAATAAAATGGGGGAAAAAGAAACCTCAACCCATTTAATAGGCGACGGTGATAAAGAGCTACAAAATTGAATCTAATGGCGAGCAACTGGAGAAGAACAATCGAAAATGTGAGGTAATTTGTTGGGAATACGATGGAGGTGTAAGAGGCAAAGCCAATTTGTCTTCATGGGTCGTCGGCAGAACCATAGCCTATTACCTCTGGCCTCTGGGTTAAGCCCTCTTAAGACCTCAAGTGAGAAGAAGAAGTTTATTGTTGTCTCAATTTATTTTTCACTTCATATTTGATTTATCGATTTTAATTTTTCATGCTATGAGAATCTATGAACTGCAAGAAAGAGCAGCCCTTGCATCTCTTAATCCAAATGGATATGTCGTGAAATGAAAACAGATTCTTAATCCACGTGAAATGTTTATTTTGTATTTTTTTCATTATTTTCTAAATTTTTTTTAACTTCTTCATTCTTTGATTGTAATAGTGATTAGTATTTTTGAAACCGAGAAGCTTGTTTGAAGGAAACTAGTTTGGAGTTGCTTAAACATTTTCAGAAATGTAGTAAATTTAAATTAATTAGACTTGCTCTGTTCTAGCTCTATTTCCAAGCTTCTTGGTTTTGTTTCTTTATATCAATTTTGTTCGTTTTCTCTATTTGATTTGTGAAATCTAGTGGTACTTTTAATTTTGCCGAATGAATGCACTATAATTGCTATATTAGTTGATTTTGCTTGTGCTTTAGTTTTCAATTTTTTCTGTTTGTGCTTTTAAAATAGGAGTTTGGTTGCTTGAATAATCTTTGAAATTGCGTTTTCCAACTAGATGATTCAGGTTTTATGAAATTTGCTTCAATGCCTTCGAAATGTTATTGTTTCACATTCATTCTTCAGTATATGTTTTTATGTGGTCTCATTTTGTTTTAAATTTTGCTGGAGATTCTAGACTTAAAAATTTAAAATTCATTTCCCACGTTGACTCTTCAAGTAACATTTTGGTGGAGAGAATCGCAAGTTTTTATGTCATTGTAATTTTTAATTTTGTTCTTTTTTCTAGTTGCATATCACAATCACCTGGTGGAGGCACAAGCTAGTAACGAAGGAATGAAAAGCAGCAGCAAGAAGTGAGTTTCAATCAATTACTTTCTTTGTTATTGTAAATTTGGTTGATGATAATGCTGAGTAATATGTCATTTTATTTGATTATGGTTCTTCTTAAACGATATTGACGCCAGATTGTGAGATTATTTTCTCAGATAAGAACAAATTATTGCCTCACTTTTCAAAATCCTTTTTTTATAGTTTCAATTCCAGGCTTCAAAAAATTTCTTTGACATGTGATGGTTCTTTAAAAGGAAAAATAATTATTAGCAGATTATAGCAAGCCATCACCTTCTGTTGATTGTGAAAATTTTACAAGGTTGATAAAGATGCATATGGTAGAATCACAAAAGATTAACAATCAAATAACAAACAAGGAAATGACAAATATTTAAAGTCAATATTTAAGGAAGGAAATATGCTAAGTAATTAATGGCTGAAATCAATGGCCGAGTGATTCTTGCATTAGCAAAGAGGTACTGCATCTTGAGATAGTTGTTATGGATTCTTATTCACCTCTGTAATATCATTTGCTGATTGTCTTTCTATTAGTTGCTTGTCTTAATTTTTTTTTTTAATTTTTAATGAATTTTGGTCTTTACTTGTGCAGGAGATGTCTTTGTGATAATTTGAGGTTTATCGTTAATGCTATTATCAAGAAATTGAAGAATTGGATTTAGTGAGTTTTTGCTGATATTATGTAAAATTACCATTGAGAAAGAAGAGAATAATATAAGAGTTACCATTTTGTATTATTAAGTTCTTGTAAACAAATAATTGTATAAATTGACAATTACATAAAGATGTTACTGTATTCTTTTGTATTAATATATTATTTGTTTTTGTTAATTTTTATATTAATACATTTGCAGAGCTTGTAATTAAAATGTATGTATTTTTTCTCTTCTTTAAGTAAAATGTTGTTCATAACTTGCATATGAATGTTGTTGAAATTAAGGCCTTAACCACACTTATTGATGAGCGAATTTGCTATGGCAACCCATGCACTCAATTGAGTTCCAAGAATGAGTGGGACACGACTCCTCTCTTAAGTAAGAATTTATTTATTTTTCTGTATTTAGAATAGAATAAATCTTTTATCCATTTTAAAATATATCTGTACAACTCTAATTATAATATATTAGTATATATATATAAAAAAAAAAAAAAAAGAAAGGCATTGATGGTAAAGAAATTATTGTGATTTCTATCAATTGAAAGTTTCATTATCCATTAGATTTACGTCAACCACAAATTGGTTTCACTCGAAATTATTAGTTTCCTTCCCAAGAAGGTATGAATTTGTCTCAAGTAGATTTTATTTATTCATCTTTTGGTTCGGTGACTTCGGTCTTTGGTCGGATGATAACGTCTTTTCAAGAGATCATTAAGTGCCTTAATTTTGATTTTTTGTGGGGCCGTTGTCTTCATTTCTTGAGACAACATAATGCAAACCGCTGTAGCTAGCTAACAATAAAATTAAAGATAGAGACTCAAGTAGACATTTTGAATTTGTAAAGAGCAAGGTGCCTCTATGTCAAATTGTCAATTTGGAGAGTAGTTTGTTCACTTTCAATTAGGTAACCTAATAATTAACCCAGCGAAATATTACGAAAACAAGACATAATTACTTATGGCAGCCCCGCCGACAGAGAATAAAGTTGATGCAAAATTAAATAAAGACCGAGCGAACCCAGCACAAACTTGTTCTGTCTCCCAATTAAGTTACAGCAAACACGTAGCATTACCAGAAACGGCAACATATATAAGAAAAATGCCATACAATTAATGAAGCTATTACCGAATTCAAAGCATACCCTTACATTCATCCGCAGCAGGACAATCCAAGCAAAGCAACTCACGATAATGGCAACAAAAAGCTCCAAAAGTAAAACACAAATGTGGGATGCGCAGGTTCTAGCTAGTGACAAAAAGCATAGGTAACAGTGGAAATATAAACCAAGAGACCACTAGTAACGAAAACAACCAACGAGGCAACAGCTTGAATGACATGTTTGTTTCCACAAGACAAAACCCCCATCTGTACCTCCACAACTTTAACCATTGACAGCATCAAAAAGAGGCAACCGATGACCGAACCTGCAGCCGCTGCAATCATAAGAAATCTCAACAACCTGACATTAAAGTGGGCTTTAAACTCGTCATCAACAATTACACTATTTCTCAAGTTAATAGCTAGCTTGACACCCTGAGCAACTAACGACGAGAACAAGAAGAAACTGAACGACACGACCTCGTAAACTGTGAGCATTCTGCTCACTTCAGGGCCGGCCACACATCTTGACTCCTGGACATGGGATTTGGAGCTTTGATGCTCTGGACCTGGATTTGCTAAAGAAAGCCCCACAAACACAGCTACTGTGAAGAGAGAGTTGACATTGACAATGCCATCTATGGCCGTCACGTGGATGCTTGTTGTTGACGATGTTTGCTGCGAGGAAATTGATCTTCTTGTTCTGTTGCAAATGGAGAAAAATTACTGTTAATGGTCAGAATTAATTTGAACACTCCACACCATTAGTTAATAGATAAATAAATCAAGAAAATAATGTACGTAGTATATAATCAATTATGGTTGCATAATTACCGATAATCATCCATAGCTAGCTCCTGAAAGTATTGCTGATGATGAGTTGATCAAGCAGCTAGCAGCTAGTGATGTAATAATTAAGAGGAAGTAAGAGAGTGAGAATGAGCTAGCCACTTGAAATAGTTATAGAGAGCTTTGTTGATTAATTTTAGCATGGATATTACGAATATGTTATTGCTTGGTGTTCAAGTGTAATAAAAGAGAGAATAATTAAAAGGATGCATGCTCTGTTGCTCTACAAGCGAGGGATCGATAAAGTTAAAGTTGAAAGAAATATCAAAACACAGAGGATGATTCTGGACAAACCGTCCGTGGAACACATGCTGCTGGGGAATTATCAGATGCCTCCGCAGTGGTTTATTGATATCTCAGTTAGATTGGGGAAATGACAAGTACAATAAATTCTCTTAGGCACCATTTGTGACAGGCAGCTGCCTCAAACTTGTATTTTGGGAGAGAATTTAGGGGTGGGCATTAGTCAGTTCGGTCTATTCAAGAATTTATGAAACTGGAGTATCGATTTGGCTCATATGATTCAGTTTAAGAAATTTAATATTTTTCTTTTGTATTAGTTAAATTTTTAGATTTTTTATCTAAATTTGATCTGTTTTTTCAGTCCACTTCAATTGTAGACTGGGCCGCCTGAAATTCATGGGAGTTTCAAGATCTTTGCATAATTTATTTGCCAAAATAGAAAATGATGGCAAGATATACCCTACGTTTATATATGAATTGTATAATTGTGTCTTTTAAAATCATACTACCTGCAATTCGCTATGTGAACAATAGGGATACAAAATTAAAACTTGTACGCATTTACAGTGAAATAATTTGAAAAGTATTCTATAGTGCTTTAATATTATCATTTACTAAGCTATTGTATACGGGGAAAAAAATTTACGTGCATTATTGTTTCCATTGTGAGCTGAAAATTATTCCCAGGAAAAAGCAAAATATAGGAACAATCGAACAAGGCCGTAAGCTGTATGTATATAACAGCTTGAACGTGATTCATGCCTCAATTCCTGGGCAAGTAGAATCTTGTTCACAAGCAACACATACACAACCAAACCCAAAAAAATGGAAAAAAAAAAAAAAGAAGGGAATGATAAAGGGGTGATCTCTAACTTAAATATTGAAGAGTCTACTTTATAGTTTTGTGAAGTTTATTCAATACATCATGAACTTAATCATGTGGTTCAGTATTTTATCAATCTACATGTTTTATATTGGCAAGGACTTTAATTAGATAAGGAGCAAGAAAGAAACAAGACTTTATTTTAAAGTTAATTAAGCTTAAATAATAGTTTTGTCATGTTATTTACGCTTAATTAGCTTGAAAAAATAATTGAAAAGAGAAAGAAAAATCTCCCTCTCTATATATATACATGCATATGTATATATATACATATACATACATACATTTATATACATATACATACATATACATATAGTTATATATATGTGTGTGTCTATGTATGAATGTATATGTATACATGTGTATATGTGTATATATATATGTATGTGCATACGTACGTATGTATAATTAGTGTGATAATTTATTGACTAGACTTTTTTTCGGTTTTATGTTTTTATTTTATAGTATCTTTTAAATTAACTCCTTGATTCTTCAACTTGTTATGTGTTATTGATGTTCATTTTTCATCTGGTAACGTGCCTAGATGACCTATAATCAGGACGCACTACGACAAAATAGGTATGCTATTGCTAGCTAAACCTTTCTTCAAGTACAAAATAGATGAAATTTTTATATGATACGCTTCAACTACTTTATCATATTTTGGATGGGATTGTCAAGTTTTATTTAATTTGTCACCAGAATTTAAATTTTGGGAGAAATAAGAAATTAAAAAATTAATTTTTTTAAAAAATTGAAAAAAAAAATTTTTTTGACGGGAGTAGACTAATCCCATGTTACATCAAAGTAATTAACTGGTACAAATGAATAGTGAAATCCTTAGATTTGGGAGTCACGCGGACTGTATAATTTGTAAAATTAAAATTTATGTCAGTTACAAAAATTTATATTACAACAATTTACATGAAAATTTATTTTTAGTTCCCCTTAGATCAGTATATAACATATTGCAGGTAGCACAACAATTGAACAATAGTTCAATTTAGGCACTAGAGAAGACAATATTTTATACATATAAACATATAAACCCGTACCTTTAAAAAAAAAAAAGTTGCTCAAATCACTCGTTGGTCATATTTTCACTTTTTAACTTTTCAATATCAAAAATATCAAATCCCAGATCCATCACACACTAGTTCAGTACCGAACATTCAATCAATTCCAGTGAGATAGCACAATGTTGCACAGTTATGACTGAGACCTCAACGTCTTGGGGCAGTAGCAATTACAGCAAACACCATGGACGGCGCATAAAGCACCAGAGAAAGAAGAACAATACCACACAATAAAGCCACCGAAGTCAAAGCATAGACACTCCCACAGGACAGCTTCCCCACTCTCACCTGAATCACATGCACCATTGACAGCGTCAGGAAAATAATCCCAATAAACGACGCCACAATCGATAGAATCAGCAAGAATACCCTCCAGGTCCCCGACAGAAGAATATTTTTACACGGCTCCTCTAGCTTCTGTACCCGTTTGAGTTTGATCTTTCTCTTGATTTTTTCCAAGTTGATGAGTACTTTGAGTGACTTGGAGCAGAGACTCGATAGGAGGAAGCAGGCGAATGATATAACCTCGTATAAGATGAGTCTTTTCCCGAGGCCGAAGTCTGCATCGCATTCGTGGCGGCCTTCCAGAGACAGTTGGTTCCGGGAAGCAAAGGATAATCCCACGAATACTGCTATCGTGAAGAGGGAGTTAACGTTGACCAGATCGTCTAGGGCTTTTAGATGGACGTCTATTATGTCATCGTACATGTCCTCTCTGTTGCAGCTCGATAGCAAGTTCACTAGTTCATCCAAAGTCTTTTGACTTATTGCTGCGGCTTCAGGTCCTTTTCTGGGGGAAAAAAATATATATATATCAAAATGATGACAAAAATAAACGTTAGATTCCAAGACATAACTTGTATACGGAGACAAACTTATGAGAGAGATCAAGATTAAGTGCTTACTTTTCCATGGCAGAATCTTTTGAGCTTGTTATTGTGTTTTTGAAGATATTGATATCGCTACTTACCAGTTTTAACTGAGTTACTGGGCAAGGAGACTTAAGCAGATGCTGGATGAATAGTGGCCGCACATTCTGATTTAATCTGTGTTACACACAAGTACAAATAACAAATTCAGGTGGACAATGAGCCACGTATGTGTAAAGTGAAACTGACATTCAAAAGCGACTTGAATGTTTGGTCAAGACGGATTAATCTACATTTTTACTTTTTTTCCTGAAATATTGAGATAACTTCAAGAAAGAAAATTTGCGATAGGTTCATAGTTTTAAAGTAATTGGTAGCTTTATATACATGTACATATTACAGTAAAATTATTGGTAATATAAATAAAAAATTTGTTAGTTCTTTGTAATTTTATCGATATGAAGCTGACTGTCACGGGCCGCCCACATAAATCACGAGTGAAAGTTAATTTAGCGCGCGAATCGCTACACTCGCCAGCCCGTGATGAAGCTGCATCTCAAACCTGAGTGCTAAGTCATCAAAGTCCAACGGGCCAAGATCCACTAAGGCTTGCTAACTTGGCTCAAGCCTTGGTCCATCTTTTATAAGTCTCTACATCCTTGTAGATAAGCCACTTGTGCAAATTATCCACTTGTGCAACTTGCCAACTTGTCCACTTGTAAATGAGCCACCCATATCTATAAATAGGGCATGACACTTAGCATTTTAAGCTTCACCCACCAACAAACAATTGTAAAGCTATCTCTTGAATAATAAAAACTTTTTATTGGCTATATTACTCTATTCTCACTAGCTTTTCTTTAAGCATTTCCGCTTAGCTAGGTTGAGAAACTCTCAACGGCTTATTTAGCGACTTTGCGCTTAAAAATTGTCTAAGTACCGCACGAATTACTGCGCATCAAACTCATCTCATGAAGCTCAATTCGAAAACCTGTTTCAATAAAAAAATGAAGAAACCACTCAAATTATGAAAACTTCCCTTCTCACATCCATGTGAAGGACTTCACCATTGACCTCAAGAGTGAGTCAAGCGGTTTTGGCCTTAAAAGTGGGTAATTAGTTCAGTCATTACCAGCCCCCCAATAAATTTGACAAAAAAAAAAAAGGAAAAGATTTCTGTGAGGCAAGAAAGATGTACGCACGGGACTAGGAGTCGGTCTACCAAACATTTCTTTCATTTTCCAATTAATAATGATGATATTGACACGGAGGTTCAACTAGACCACAGGGCCAAATTTTATAGTACTTGCACAAACTTTTAACGTGAACCTTCTCATATTCATGTAATGTACGTGACTGTATTTTGTCAGTTCATGTGGGTATGGGATTGGCTTTGGTGGGGGCGGGCGTCAAGCTTGTACTAAAAGCCCATTGAGCTTTAGCAAAATCCTCCCAAGCCAGCAAATGACTCAGAAACAGTGACGACTAAAGAATGTCCAATTTCTTGGATGTGCTATGAGGTTTCATTACGAATCTCCCTCCGAGACAGCATAGAATTAGTTTGAGGAAAGCAATGACCTTCATCCAAAACAGAAAGCTTAGGAGAAGAGTATTGCAAGTTGCAAAAGTGAGGACTGAAGGCAAGAAAATCATCCCTTGCAAGCAATCCTTGAACAGAATTAATCAATTATTTCGTAAGACATATCCGGGGTAGGAGCAGCGCAGGAAAGGGTGATTCTTACATGTCTTCTCAGAAGCTGCAAAATTAGAATACGAATCCCATCAAGCTACGACCAAATAGAGTTCGTCTTCTATCTGAAAAGCAAACATGCCGTCCAGCTATATCCAAATTGAACAGGAATTTGTAACATTCAAAGGAAAGGTGAACTGAGCTCATCTCGAAAAATAAAACAATATTCTCTTGAGTACAGGCAGGGAGAAGACGGTGACAACATGCAATTGTTGCGGCTTGATGGTGACCGCAACTACAATTTTATGGTCCACGGTTTTGCCAGGATGAGACCAATTGGATAAGTTTTCAAATGATTAAACAAAAGTACATGCCAGAATCAAAGCAACAACTCAGAACATGTCAACTTTCATTTATGAAGCAATCCATCACACAACGCAACAGAATGAACATGATGCTATGGGCACTAAATTTGTGCATTAATCAGAAGAGGCTTAATGGTGAGCAAAAGGTTAAACAAAAGCATCTAGTGTTTACTTCAAAGAAAATGTTGCACACACAGCGTAACAGATAAATGGTCAGCAAACCCAAACCAGATTCTAATGAATAATGTAAATAAGCAAACTGTGTGAAGCTGAAGCATCCTGCCTTTGAGAAACCATAAATGAGCAGACAGTGTTAATTGGAATGAATCAAATAAGCAAGCCACAGATCTCAGCAATAATATTGTTATAATATTCAGTAAACCCAGCAGCATTGCACCTAGTCAAATAAATATGACCCCAAAAATCCATCTTTAAGTTTACACAGATTCAGCCAAGTTAGGAGTTCCCAGTGCATACTACAAAGAACCCAACAACAAGACATATCAAACCGGGGGAATTGCGTGGGATATACCCCAATCTCTCTAAAATACCTAAAATATACCTTAAACCATTAAAATCTTTTATTTTACATATATATATTTTAAAAAATAGGGGAAAGTACAAAAATAAGCTTAATAAAATTACTCTTCGTACTTGACTTCGTCCTAGACGTTTACTCAACTTGTTTAAAAAATTACTCGACTTTTACTGGACTTAACACTGGACGCATTCAATATACTTACTCGACTTCTTATTTAAATAAATACTCGACCTCAACTTCTCTACTTCATTTCTTACTGGACTAATTACTTGATTTCCCCAACTTTATACTCGATTTCTCTAAAAAATTACTTCATTTTTACTCGACTTGTTTAAAAAACTTGCTCCATTTTAACTTGATTTTATTTTAAATATTACTCGACTTAATACTCGACTCATTCAATCTTCTTACTCGACGCCCTACTCGACTACATACTATACTTACTCAACTCACTTCACCTCTTACTCGACTGAACACTTAACTTACCCGACTTCGTACTTGACTTCTTTAACAAATTACATAACTCTTACTCGACTTGTTCAAAATATTTACTCGACTTTTATTCAATTTTTTCAAAAATTATTAGTACTCAACTCATTCAATGGACTTACTCAACTCACTACTCAACCTGATACTCAACTTATGTTCTTCACTTTTTACTCGACTAAATATTAGACTTACCCGACTTCGTACTCAATCTCTTTAAAAATTACATAAATCTTACTCGACTTGTTTAAAAAATTTACTCGACTTTTACAAAAGTAATATGATTAGTTTCTCCACTTAATACTCGACTCATTCAATATACTTACTCTGACTTTTTACTCGACTAAATTCTCGACTTACTCAACTTCGTACTTGACTTCGTCCTAGACTGATTTTTAAGGGTATTTTTGACTTTTTCTACCTTCAGAGGCATATGTATGTAATGGGGTATAGATTTGGTATTTAGGGATAAATATAGTATATTTAAATAAAAACCCTATCAAACCTTGGTAGTTAAACTAATGATCCCAATCCCCTTAACCGATATGGCTAGCTATCAGTCCTTACAAATCCCCTAAACAGATTTTGCAAGCAAGACTCAGCATCTACAATAAGCTGAGGTCTTTGTTCACTAAATATTTGAAGATGCATTCACGGCTAGCAACTGTAATCCTCAAACTTCAATCTGACCCCACCCGATCAAATCAAATTCCCAGCTAAACTGAATTAGCTAACTATTTAGCCATGGCAGGTTGGCTATCCAAGCATCCAAATTCAATTAAGAGAACACACAAGTAAGAATTAAGCCAGTTAGATATAGCGTTGACCAGAATATCAACACTAAGTGACTACTGACAAGGCAGATTGCATTTTAGTACAACTAGCTAAGAGTTATGGAGTATAAGCAAATCCAAGTCTCAACCATATTTCAGTTACCCAAATCACAAAAAAAACTCAATCATGAGATAGCTAACTAAACTTCAAATTTGAGCAAGATGCAATTCCTTCAATTGATGGCACAATACTAAAAATCAAACTAATTAAAATGCCTCTATCATTGCAATGCAGCAAGCATACATTAACTTACATGACACTAGTTTAGTTCTAGTGCCAAAAGGCATAAATAGCAGTGGAAATATAAGCCAACAGAGCAGTGGAAACTAAAACAACCAAAGCAGCCACGGCATGAACGGCAGATTTACTTCCACAAGACAACATTCCCAAGCGGATCTGGATAACATTAACAATTGAAAGCATCAAAAACAGGCAACCCATCACCGAGCCTATAGCTGAACCCATCATACCAAACCTCAAAACCTTCAAATTAATGTGGGCTCGAAACGCTTCATCAACGTCTTTACTATTGATCAAGTTAAGGGCCAGTTTTAGACCCTGAGCAACTAAAGACGAGAACAAAAAGAAACTGAAGGAGACAACCTCAAATACCAAGAGCTTTTTGGCTACGTCAACGCCGGCATCACAGGCTGATGGGTTCTCAAGGCTGTGCTGCCCTGGAGTCGTCAAAGAAAGCCCCACGAACACAGCAATTGTGAAGAGGGAGTTGACATTAACGATGCCATCTAAGGCTGTGACGTGGACGCTTGTTGTTGAGGATGAAGACGACGAACTAACTCTTCTTGTTGTGTTGCTGTAATAGTCTTTTGGGTACTCTTCAGATCTGTCCAAGAATCAATAAAATTGAACGAAGTCAAAACGTGAACCAGGCATAACATAAAAATAAAATGAAATAAATCAAGAAATTAAATAAGAAGCATGATGAAGCATTGCGTTACTCAGCCATAGCTCTTGAAAGTCGGTGAGTCGACGGATGAATATGAAACTATGAACTTTCCTCTTTCTTGTTTATTTGCTTTTGCTTTTGCTTTTGCTTGTGGGGGTTTTTCGCTTTTAAAAGTGGAATCTTTAAATAATGGAAGATAAGAGATGCTTTGCTTTTGCAAGATTTCGTTTTCGCTTTTTAGATGGGTCAAAGAAAAAACATGAGAAGCAGGTGGGGTTTCTTTCAGACAAATATCAATGTCCTAAGCTAAGGTTACATTGGGAAAGTCCGGAATTTATAGCAGTTGTAGTTACCACAGGTGTATTTTTTATTAAATTAAAATATATTTTGATAATTTTTTAAAATGTAAAAATATGTATATACATAATACATGATCGAATCTTTTTAGAGTATTGTATAAATGACGCAATACGTGTATAATTGTTCAAGATTTTCTCCGAATCAACCGTATATGTAATGACTGGATTGCCCTTTTGGGAAAGATTTTGTTGGTTAGTTTTGTCGTAATGCAGAACCAATTTTAAAAGTCAGCCAAACTCAAAGCTGGCATCGTGAACAGGCACGAAGAAACTGAACTGGAAGGAAGCTGGCAATGTGCCAATGCATGATCGCATTTGCATCCCGCAAAAGTTTTAAACAAAGTTGGATAATTACGAGTCCGCAGATTAAAAAGATAGCATCCGGCTACTGACTTGGTTAAAAGAATCAAGAAAAGAAAATTGGGGATTAAAATGGCACATCATTCGTCGGCATGTGGGATCATAAGAATCAAAAAGTCATTTTCAAATGGGACCTATTTTCAAGGATAATGGTTCTCTCAATTAATCAATTCAGAATTAATGAAAAGTGGACCGCACCAAGTGCCGTGCCCTGAGAGTTGCATTTCCAATATTTTTTAACCCTGTTCTCTGGCAACCTCATGGAGTGGAAGATTGAGGAAAAGAATCTGAAATGGAAAAATCAAAGAAGATAACACTGTTAATGAAAGTAACCGTATACAACCTATTTGACTATATTCCTGAGATTTGAATTAGGCTAAAGAGCATTCACAGGTGATTACGGAGTGGAAAGAAAGGAAGGATCACAGGATGATGAGATCAGTTAAGACTATATACAATTTTTTTTTTTTTTTTTATTGCTCTTCCTTCTCAGCTTCGACTTCCTTGAGATTCTCCATTATGTTCTGAATGCTTTTCGTAAGATGATCTGAATGCCATTCCACATCTTTTAAAACCATTTCCAGTTGCTGCTGGCACTCTGCCAATTGTTGATTTGAACGATGGAGGTCTGTCGATAGCTCCTGGATTTTCTCATCCTTCTCATCCTGCGCGGAAAAGTTGTACTGTGAACATATATGTAAAATATACATATGCATCGTTTGGTTCTTTCAAAAGGCAAAACATCTCAAGAATTGTTCTTCCCATACAGCATCGTTATTTGCTGTTATAGTTCAAGTCATTGGGTGAAAACACAACCAATATGCTGAACATCTATCACCATTTGAGAAGCAAAGTTCTGTCTAGGCTCCTGGGCCAAACCATCTTTTCATGTTAAACATGGTAGAAGGAACAGACCACTATTTAAAAAAGACACTCCCCACCAGACTAACAGAAAAAATGAGAAATTCAAGAATCGTTGTAACTACAATCTGATAAGTGAAATATCTGTAAGCCAAAAGCTGAAAGGAACTATTTGCATAATTTCTCTCTGCTTCAGAAGCAATATTAGCATGAGAGCTAGTTTGTTACCAAGTTTCTCTAAAGCTTTGACAATTCTAGGGACCATAGTTTAAAAGGTAAAAAATATGAATTCCAAGTTTATACAATAAGAATATTGTGAAAAAAATATGACAAATTAAATCTAATAATGGAAGCCATCATAAAACTTTCAAAATTTTTTAATCATTTAATAACCTGTGATCGGGCCTGAATTGTAACTCAACGACCCTTGCCAGCTTGAATTCCCAAAGGGTGACTATGTGAAGCTTCAAGTTTTCTAACAATCCATTTCCCCGATGTCTACTTCTCACCATTATCATTGCCTTGCAACCCTCCCTCGTAACCTCCCTTGGCTTCCTCACCTCAAGCCTTTTCGTCTTCTTGTTATTTACACGAAACTCTTCTTTATTACAAAGAAACCTACGACTTACAATTGACCCATCACGAGATGAATGGTGACAATTACCAAGCTGGATAATAAATCCAACACGCTTGGCATACGCATCATAGTATAACATGGCAGCCTCTTCAGATTCAAACTCCATTCCTATATAAGATTCTGCATACCAAGATTTTTATAATTAAAAGAACCCCATTAGAGATTCATACAGAGACGAGAGAAAAAACACCTATTGGTTTCAAAACTAAAAATAGATATTGTTGTTCTGAAGTTAGTTAATAAAATAGACAAAACGTAAAATAAATACACATACTCTCTCGTATTGGATAATTGGAGAGTGACGAAACTCTGATCTTCCTCTCCTCTGTCTCTGTTTGCTTGTTTAGATAAGTTTAATGTACTGTTCTGGGCTCACACAAGAACTGCTTCTACGGTTCTGATGAAGTTTTACAGGGGACCCATCGTCCTTATTTAGTACCAAGATGGCAAGATGATTTCGTTGCCTTGTGGAAGTGACAACTGTCCTGGCTGCGCACGTATGACATCCTTGAGCAAAACATACCTCCCCAATTTCAATGTTTAGAATTTAATACTTCTTTATAAAAATTAAGGAGAGAGGAAGCGGGGAAAAAAAAACAAAGTTTATACTTTTGTATAATATTAATAAAAATTGGGCAATTTATTTTACACTTTTACCAATAATCCCCACAAGAACAAGTGCCATTCTCAAAATGGTGGAATCTGTTGTGATCCCTTACAACGATTTTTCTCTTGGTAATCTTAGCGATGAGCTTGATCATTGAGTGGCAATCGTTGCATACCCTTAAATTTTTCACAACCCTTATTGTAGTGTCTGGTTTAGTTGAGATTAAACCATAGCATATTGCAAGCCTCTCACTGTGCATTGCCAATGCCCATTCTTTCTCCCAATCTTCGATATCATGCAACACCACTTCTGTTGAAGGACAGTACCCTTCAAGTTTTACAATTTGGTTCAATTCCTGCATCTTTTTGTAGATTTGATCCCTCTGCGGGTGTCTAATGTCTCCCAAAATGAATTCATGAATCTCATTATTCACTTCAATGGAACTGCAACCCGGTTCCTTTTGTACTCCTGCCTCCTTCATCTTTGCCCTTATTTGTACAGCTTCTTTCCATTTTCCTGAAGAAGCATATGCATTCGATAGAAGAACATAAGTTCCGGAATCTGCATTTCGACAATCTAACAATCTTTTTGCTATCTGTTCTCCTAGCTGGAGTTTTCCATGGATTTTACAAGCACTTAGCAAAGACCCCAGCATAATGTGATCAGGTGCTATTTTCATGTTTTTTATGAAGTCATAAGCCTCTTCAGGACGACCTACCCGGCCAAGAAGATCAACAATACATCCGTAATGCTCTATCTGTGGTTCAATCCCATAATCACTTGTCATAGATTGAAAGATCTCAAATCCCAAATCCACCAAACCTCCATGACTACAAGCATTCAACACTCCAACAAAAGTAACTATAGTCGGCCTTATCCCTTGGCTTATCATTTCCCTAAACATCTCAGCAGCTTCAATGCTCCTTCCATGCATAGCAAGCCCAGCAATTAATGAATTATAGGTGGTGACATCTCTCTCTTTCATCTCCCCAAAAACTCGTAGTGCCTTATCAATATCCCCACACCTTGAATACATATTAATCAGAGCACCACCCACAATATGGTTGAGATCAATTCGATGCTTTCCAATATATGAATGAATCCACCTTCCAAGATCTAGCGCTCCCAACTGAGAACACGCAGATAAAACACAAACAATAGTAACTTCATTAGGCCTAACATCATCCCTTTGCATTTGCCTAAACAAATCCAAAGCTCTACTCATCTCCCCATTCCTAACCAACCCATCAATCATAGCAGTCCAACAAACCGTGTCCCTAACCTTAACCCGACTAAAAACCTCAAATGCATTCTCAACCAACCCATGTTCAGCATAACAATTTATCATCACCGTCGATGCAACAACATCATTACATTCAGGCATTTCATCAAATGATTGCATTGCACCCTTAAATTCACTACACTTGCCATAAAGCTCAACAAGTTTCAACCTTATCGATCTATTGGACGTTAACCCTAGTTTCAAAACCTGGCCATGAATCTCCCTACCCTCTCTTAGACCCAACAAAAACCCACAAGCCTTTAAAGCTGAACTAATGGCATAGTTGTCGGGCAAGATTGATTGTTCAACCATTTGATAGTACAAGCGAATGGCATCAGCGTACGAACCATTAGCCACAAACCCATCAATGATTGCAGTGTAAAGGAAGACATTTGGGTGATGGGTGTGTTGAAACATCTTGGAGGCGTAGTCAAGGGATTTGAAATTTGAAGAAATGCGAAGCAGCTCGAAAAGGATAAATGGGTCTTGATCCTGGCCATTTCTTACAATCTTGGCGTGGATTGATCGGATTTGGTTTATGTGTTTGCATTTTTGCAATAAAGAGATGGTTTGCTTTCTATAAGGTAAATTCTTCGATTTGGTATCTGGATTTGGCGGGGAAACTGGGCGTCCCGCAATGGCTATCGTGGAATAAATCATCGGCGCCTAAATTGCAAGGGAAGAAGTGGACGTTATAAATGAAGGAAAATTATCAATCTTCCCTTGAAATTACCCCTTAAAAAATAAGTGGTACAAAATTTGGGTTTATTTAATTTTATACTCATTATTTATTTTTCCATCACTTGTCCATCCAAACGTTATTTAGGCCACAAAGGATCACGTCACATAGTATTTTAATGAATAGAAAACTTTAAAACATAAAAATTAAAAATAAACATAAACATAAAGATTAAAAAAATTATTATTTTTATAATAACAATGCCCTTGTCAAAAAAAAAAAAAAAACACTAAAGATGCCATCACCACTGGAAGTGAAACTGATTGGGGACCGCTCAACGACTAGTAGGGAATAATCACCGGCGCCTAAATTGCAAGGGAAGAAGTAGAGAGACCTTGAAAACTTGTTTAGAAACACAGCAACTGACTGTAGGCATGCACATATGATATCCTGGGGAGGTTTGTGTATATAAAAGAAGTTTTCCAAGGTTCCCGCATTTTATTACGAATAATGATTTAATACTGAGTTAAATTTTTACTGAACATTAAATCAATAATTATCAAGCAAGAGAAAAAATAAAATATAAAGTAAATATTTATCATTGATTCAACGAAAATTTTACATAATACTGAATCCCAATATTTGTACTACCCATCGAACAATAACCAAAGTTTTTGATGTTTCCTTGTTTTCTGACTTAGAAATAAAAGTTGAAGTTAATAATTATCAATTAATTTTCATCCTAAGTTATTCCAGTCAATCTTGAAATTTCATCTGCTGAGATTATAATTTTGATGTGATAACTTACGAAGCCCAGCTCCTTTCGTCACCGTTTCAAAATTCTTATAAATTTGTTTAGTACAAAATAATGTACAATTAATATTAAATGGAAAAGAGTACAGAGTACAGAGAAGAAAAATATTAGAAATATCTTTATCTATTTTGTGTAATTTCCATTAATGCTAAATTTGTAAATATCCTAATAAAAAAAATTTGTAAATATCTAAATGGAATAACTTCATTCACATGTATATTGTGTTTACTTGTTAAAGTGAGAGTGAGAGTGAGTAATATGAATTTTTCTAACTTCAGTATTTATTTATTTATTTAAAAAGGGGAGTGGGAGCCCTACTCCATGAATCCCACTCATTTTTTGAGCGTGGACTGTAGTTTCCACTCCTATGGGAGAGATATGAGTGGGAATTCACACTTCTATCTCTTTTTTTTTACCATTTATTTACTAAATATAATATAATTATATTTATTACAATAAAATAATATTACCTTTACTTAAAAATAATAATATTATATTCATTTAAATAATATTATTTAATTATATTATATTTATTAAAAATAATAATATTAAATTTTTTTAAATATAATATTATTATACTTAGTTCAAAATAATAATTTATTTAATCTAGGTTAAAATTATTTAAAAATAATATTATTATATTCATAGATAATTAATAATATTACTATGTATTTATTTAATTTAGTAGCATTATATTTATTTTATGTTAATAATTAATAAAAATAAATCATTTATTCTAAAAAAATATTAATTTTTTACTATATTAATAATAATGTGTCATATGTTGCTCTTATCAATAATTTTTAATTTACATAATTAAAATTATAATTAATAAAAAATTGTGATTTACATAATTAAGAGTATTAATAATTATTATTAATTTATAAAATTAATATTAATAATAAAATAAATAGTTTATTTTACAAATATTTTTTACTTTGTAATTGAAAACTACAATTTTTTAGATAATGATAAAATTGTAATTTGAAACAATTTACTCTCAATTCAAGATATAGTAAACACAAGAAATGGATTCTAATTTCTATTCCATACTCTCGTTTTAGTATAAGTAAACAACTTACTTTCACTCTCAATCCTAGGATTTCCATTTCTCTAAATTCTCAATTTAATTCGATAAGTAAACGATACCGTAGAGTAGAGTTTCTGGGCTGGATTCAAGTGGGCTGGATTCAAGTGCTCCATTGTTTCATGTACTTCCAAATTTGTAAGAATTCAAAGGACAAAAAATGGTAAGAGCACTAATAGGGATGGCAAAACAGCCGACCCGAATTTTGGTCCGATTGACCCGTCTAAATTTTTCGGGCGTTGAACCGAATTTAAGGGTCAAAATTCGAGCTCAGACTTAACAAAAAAAACCTAATCAATTTCGGGTCGGGTTCGGGTTCGGGCCTCAGCCGACCCGACCCGACTGCTTAATAATAATAATAATAAAGTGTGTTTTTATTTAAATTTTATGTTTTTATTTGAATTAGATATGATTTTTTTTGTTTATATTTAGTTATTTATATGATTTTATAGTTGAGCTATTGATTAAAGTAATTTTTATATTTAATTTTAATATATTATGGGGTAAATTTAAATTATTTAAATATTAAAAAAATTAAAAAATATATGTTTGTTCCCAAAGGTGAAAATCTGGGCTTTTATCGAGATCGGGCCCGAGCCCTTAATATATGTTGTCAGGTTGGGCTCGAGCTTGTGCCAAACAAATTGCCAAGCATAAGCACTAAGATATAAGTTGGAGTGGGCATAAAGGCACAACCCATGAGTTTACCTAAACCCAAACCAAATAAAATGGTTTGCGTTAGATAAATCATTAAATGGATTAAATTTGGGTTTTAATGTAATAAATCATTTCATAATAGTTTGTGTATGATTTATCCATAGGTCATGGACTAATTCAAAGTGACATATCAATGGAAAATAAATTAAACAAAATAAATAGAAACTAATTAATTTAATTATTTTCAATTTCAAAATCTCGCATTCAAATTGAGCAAATCGACGCCAATGTATTAACTATTAAGCTATTAGATTCTAAGATAACTTCTTTATATATTTAATCATATTTGGCATCATGTTTGACTTATGTTTCTTTTGAAACTCAATTTTCTTTTTAAAGTGCAATATCTCTTCCTTGATGAATAAGTTTTTTTTTATGTGCACTCCACTTTCTGTTATTTGTTTATTTATTCATTTTATTTGGGAGTTTACACTTCTAATATCTCATTATCTTAAAATTAAAAAGATTAAAATGAGATTTTATGCTAAAGTTTTTGTCATATATCTAGTGATATATCAAATAATCTAACCATCTATAATAATTTTCTTTTGACATGAAAAATTTTAGACATACCAAAATTTAGAGTTTTAAGTCTTTGTTATTATTGGGTGGTCATTATTATTGTTTTAAAACTAACAATTTATAAATTAATAATCAATATTATATAATAATTTTTTACAGTCTCAACTTGAGTTAAAAGGTAAATTAATATTTTAATAAATTACTCAGACAATACTTTTATGAAATCCTCTAATATAATTTTATAGTCCTATTTGTATTGTAACTTATTAAAATTAAAAATGTAATTGATTATAGCATTTTATAAAATAAAATATGATTCTATTGTTATTTTTTAATTAAATTTAAATCTAATTAAATTTCATGTCTAATTTTTCTTACTGCATTGAAAATTTTGGAGATTTTTCAAATTACAATAAATTTTAGATTTATTTCTCAGAAGATTTAATTTTATAAAATTGGATAATTTAACTTAATTTAATTTAATTTTGATGGATTGCTTTGATATTGAGTTGAGATGTCTTATTTTATTTTAATTTGTATTGATATTGTTAGAATTTATTTTTTAATATGGTTAATATTTAATAACAAAGTTATTGTAAAATATATTATTTATAATTTTTTATCCACTATATTATTTCATATTTTAATATTAATTTAATAATTAATAATTATTATAATTTTGATATAATTAATTTATTAAAATAAAAAATATTTTTATTATAAAATTCAAACCGAATTCAAACCCACCTAAAATAAATTGATTTAGATTAAATTAAAAATATTTAAGTTAATTTAAATTAAATTTAAATTTTTATAATTTAATTTAAATTAACTTAAAATTCAACCCAAATCAATTCACGTGCACCCTACAAATAATCCCTTTTTTAATGCCAGTTACGAGTGACAAGACTCAAGTCAACTCGATTGGACAGCTGCTCAATGTGCTCATAGTTGTTCTATGTGGTACAACCTAACCACCCGGCTCATCTTTGCCTAGTTCTCCTCGTTATTTAAAGAGAAAAGTAATTAATGCACTATTAGCACTCCTTTAACAACCTTTTTCCTTATTAACTCTATTAAAATATTTTAAAAAATTATAAAATTATTTTAACATCTCCATTAACGATAAAAATACTTTTAGTTAAAACTTATTAGTGTTAATCTCAATTTCTAATATTTTTTTATTTTTATTATTAAATCTCATTTCAACAGTGAGATTTCTTTCATTAAAAAGAAAAAATAATGAATTTTTTCTTTTTATTACAGTCATTGGTAGTAAATTCTTTATTTAAAAATTAAAAAAAAATAACTTTTTTAATTTCTAAAATATTAATTATTTTCAAAAATTTTATTTTATTTTTGAGTGAGGATTTAATTAAAAATTATCTTATTATATAATTTTAATAAATATTAAAACTATAAAATAATTAAAGGAATTTTTAAGAGATATTTGGAAGGGTGCCAATTGACCCACTCATAGAATAATTAACACATTCAAATGTCAATTACTTTTCTTCTGTCAAACTATGGACTAATGTTGCATATTTTGTCTCAAGTCAAGTTTGGCATGCGGGTAAGACTGACCAACTACTAAGGCTGGACTATGCTGGTCAAGTGGTCAACTGACTTGACCAGCATAATTAAGGACATGTTCGGCAACTCCGGTTTCAGTGATAATTAAGGGTTGGTGGAGCTTAAGGGGAAGAAGAAGCAAGCCTTTGTTACATCTTTAATCTTGCTTATTATTCGTCTCTGTCCATCGTGCTCGGAGCTTGAAAAAGTCAGGAATAATACAAGTTTAAATGCAGATGAAGTACATGTTGGAGTCATCCCTGATATGCGATCATGGTCAGGGAAGATCAGCAGTAGTTGCATTTCCATAGCCATTTCTGATTTTTATGCCCTAAATACTCACTACAAAACAAGGCTAGTTCTCCACTCGAGAGATTCTGAGGGAGACCCGCTTCGTGCTTTAACTATAGGTCACATTTTTAAAAAATATATATATATACAGGGATTATAAAGTCTATATTAATTTTTTTTTTGAACTAAAGAAAGTTATTTAAAAATTATCTTATTAAACTCCTACTGTATAGTTAAGGAATTCTAAAATATATAAGAGGTAATACAACCTATTAATACATATATGACATATATGTTTAATATAACCACTATTTGTATGATCGTTTTTCAAAATAAAATACATACATACCATAAAATAATTTACTTGTTGTATGACTGATATTATACCTTTGATGTATTCTATAATTTTTCTAATTAGGGATGCTTGATTTAAGTTTGAAAGATCATTTCATGCATCGCATGCTTAGATAGATCGGACAGGAGAATATGAAAGATAGATTGGACAGGAGGATATGCTATACCATAAACATGTCATCAGAACCTTATAGTACCGATACACATGCCTGTTACTTATATTATTTTAATCTTATAGAACAAGATCTATGTGGTACGTATAGAACTATATATATTAGAGCTACCATTAAAGTTGCATCTATTTTCAAGTGCAGCCTTGAATCTCATGCAAAATGTAGACTTGCAAGTAATCATTTGTATAGAATGACGCCAACTGGAGCACAAATTTTGGCAGAGATAGGACCCAAAGCTAAAATTCCTATCATTTCTCTCTTTGAAACTCCACCTAATTCTTTGACCTCGTATTCAATTCAAATTGATGAAGCTTCTTAATCTCAAGCCAAAGGCATATCTGATCTTATCACAGTCTTCAGATGGAAAGAAGTCGTTCTCATCTACGAGGACAATAATTGGGGGAGTGATAATACTTTTCCTTATATGTTTGATTCCTTACACGATGCCAGTATTCACATTGGTCGAAGGATAGCCATTTCTAGGTCTATCAAGTTATCGAATACCGACGATCAAGTCATCGAAAAGCTTTCATATTGGAACAAATGGAACAAAGTCTGTCTCTTGAATATTGGAACAAATGGAACAAAGTCTGTCTCTTGAATAGACTGTCAAGGGCTTCTCATCTAGATTTAGTCTATCTCTTGAATTGGTATGGTTGACTTGCACTAAAAAAAGGGCAAAAAAAAAAAAAAAAGGACCAATGAAATTTTGTCACTCCGTGGACAAGCATGAAAAATGATGTCAAGGTTCTTTGTTTTTGCCAATGACCAGATTATGAGTGAAAGTTGGAAAGAAGAATTAAAATGAGAATAGAAAATTGATTTGACTATAAATTAACGGATTTAGTTAGCACATTGGGGAAAAGAAAGGAGAAAATGCATCATGCAAAAAATTTTGAAAATGTGAGTATACCATAAGAAACTCCCTTGAAGTTTTGAGGGTGCTTTTGTCATTTGAGTGGGTATATCATAGCCATTTTTTCTTTTATGCCAATGAATGATAACCAGGTTCAGGTCAACCCCCGTAGGACGGCTACTCATAGTCGTTCAAAAGGCTGCCAACTAACATATTCAATAATTCAAATGTGATTGATCACCGTTTTTTTCCTTTGGGTCAAACTAAAAGAATAATTTTAATTATTTTTTAAGTCAAATTTGGCATGCGGGTCAAGCCTGGTCATTACTACCACGTTTGGCCAATTATTAGGATTGAAGATTGAAGTATTCGGGTCACACCGCATCAAATATGTCTTTGTATTACATTTAATACGTTACAATACAATCTAGTACAATACATTTACCGTCCCAATATTGTATTGCTTCTTCAACTTCCCTTTTCTTCTATACGATGTTGACCAATGAAAGTAGCTCCTAATTATATATGGATATAAGAACGTGTTCGGTTTCAATGATAATTGAGCGCTGATGGAGATTAAGCAGAAGAAGCAGCAAGCACTTTTTTTATCTTTGATATTGCTTATTATTCATCTCCATCCATCGAGTTCGGAGCTTGAAAAGGTCAAGAATAATACAAGTTTAAATTCAGATGAAGTACACGTTGGAGTCATCCTTGACATGCGATCATGGACAGGGAAGATCACCAACAGCTGCATTTCTATGGCCATTGCTGATTTTTATGCCGTAAATACTCACTACAAAACAAGGGTCGTTCTTCATTCGAGGGATTCTAAGGGTGATCCGTTTCATGCTTTAACTACAGGTAACATTACTTCACCGCATACTACTTCATTTTTTAAAAAAGAAAAAGATAAGGGCAAATCTCAATTACCCTTTTATAGCCAAAAAAATTGTTTGAAAATCACTTCATTACACCCTAAGGCATGCTAATTGTTAAACACAGACATATAACATAAATTCGGTAGTTAATTTCTCGCATGCCATGCTTAGATTGTATGGAAGTATGTGAAACTTTATTTGTACCATAAACATGTCATCAGAACCTTATAAAAGGGACACACAAATCTGAGCTATAATTCATTTTAATCTTACAGAACAAGATCTATGTGGTATATACATCTATATACATTATTGTCGTCATTAAAGTTGCGTCTATTTTCAAGTGCAGCCTCGAATCTTATGCAAAATGTAGACTTGCAAGCAATCATTTGCATAGGAATGACACCAACTGGAGCACAAATTTTGGCAGACCTAGGATCCAGAGCGAAAATCCCTGTCATTTCTCTCTTTACAACTCTCCCTAATTCTTTGACCTCGTATTCAATTCAAATTGATCAAGACAATGAAGCTTCTCAATCTCAAGCCAAAGGCGTAGCTGATCTTATCTCAGTCTTCAAATGGAAAAAAGTCATTCTCATCTATGAGGATAAGACTTGGGGGAATGATAATATTATTCCTTATTTGTTTGATTCCTTGCACAATAATGATATTGATATTGTTCGAAGGATCATCATTTCTTTGTCATTATCTACCAATGATCAAATCATCGAAAAGCTTTCAATGCTCAAGAGTTTAGAAACAAAAGTATTCGTAGTGCATATGTCGCATGCTCTTGCATCTCATCTATTTTTGAATGCTGAGAAGTTAGGAATGATGAGTAAAGGGTATGTATGGATTGCAACAGCCGCAACTATGAATTTCCTGCATTCAATGGACTCATCGGTTGTTGAGTCCAGCATGCAAGGGGTTCTGGGTTTCAAGCGCTATGTTCCAGCATCGAAGCAGCTTCACAATTTCACCCTAAGGTGGAGAAGGGAAATGAACCTTAATAATAAAAACGGTGAGGTATCTGAATTAGATGTATATGGGATTCTTGCATATGATACTGTTTGGGCTGTAGCAAAAGCATCAGAAGAGATGAAAACTGATCAGGTTTCTGATGAAATACTTTATAAGCAGATACTAAACAATAGGTTCACGGGTTTAAGCGGTGATTTTCAATTTGTAAACGGGAAACTAACTTCATCAAGAGAATTTGAAATAGTAAATGTGATAGGCAAAACCTTAAAAAGAGTGGGGTTTTGGACTCCAACCGCTGGGATCACAAAGGAAATGAATTCGTCAATATTCATCAACAAGATAGATGCTATTTCATCAACTTCACCAAATGATGAACTTGAAGCCATCATATGGCCAGGAGGATCGGCAGCCATTCCAGTAGGTAGTGGTAAGATTAATAAGTTAAGGATCGGGGTACCAGTGAATGGACTTAAACAATTTGTTAATGTAGTTTGGGATCCTCAATCCATCAATGCGACATTAACCGTCGAGGGCTTCTGTATAGACGTATTCAAGGCAGCCATTGACACTTTAACATTTGAAGTACCTTACGAGTTCATTCCATTTGTAGACGCCAGTGGACGAGTGGCTGCTGGGTCTTATTCTGATCTTATCGATCAGGTTTATTTTCAGGTACGTGACATTAGATCCTAATATATAATTAATTAGTACAAATTATAAATTGTATCTCATTTTAATTTATAAATGTACAACCTGTTGATCATGATTGATATGATGAACTAGAAATTTGATGTTGCGGTGGGAGATACAACAATTACTGCCAACAGATCTTTGTACGTTGATTTCACATTGTCATACACGGACATGGGCATTGGAATGATAGTCCCAATTGATAAGAACAACAACATGTGGATTTTCTTGAAGCCACTTAAACCAAATCTTTGGCTGACCACTGCCGCTTTATTCTTCTTGACCGGTTTCGTCGTGTGGATTATTGAACGTCCAGTCAACGATGAATTCCAAGGTTCGCGAGCACATCAATTTGGGATGATATTTTGGTATTCTTTCTCAACTCTCGTATTTTCCCAGAGTAAGTACATGTATATGTACGTAAATACGTATCCCTATATATTATGTTGACTTTAATTATATATATTACAGAAATTAATTATTTTGTAAATGGGTATTAATTTTTGTTTTTCAGGGGAAAAGCTATTTAGCAACTTGTCGAAGTTTGTAGTGATCGTATGGGTGTTTGTAGTGCTTATATTGAGCTCAAGCTACACGGCAACTTTAGCCTCTATGTTAACCATTCAACAGATTAAGTTGGCCTCAATGGACAATATAGGATCTCAACTGGGCTCGCTTGTACCAGGAGCTCTAATCAACTTAAATTTTAAAGATTCCAGGCTTAAGAAATACAATACGGTTGAGGAGTACGCCAATGCTTTATCCAAGGGGAGCATTTCTGCCATTATTGATGAGATGCCATACGTCAAGGCCTTCCTCTCCATGTATTCTGCCCATTACACCATGGCTGCACCCAAGTATGCTACCAGTACCAACGGTTTTGGCTTTGTGAGTATCTCCTTTACATTATAGTTATACACACAAACACATACACACATCTCACGCAGATTATTTAAAATTAAGCAATTTTATATACCGTTAACTTTTTTCATATATTTTGTATTAATTCCAGGTTTTTCAGAAGGGTTCACCATTGGTCCATGACATATCAAGGGCTATTGCAAGGCTAAGAGAAGAAGGGGCTCTTGCAAACATTGAAAATGAATGGTTTAATACCCAACAATCAAGTAATTTTATGCATGAGGATTCCACAAGTAGTAACCCATCCAGTTTGAGTCTCGCTAATTTTGGTGGTTTATTTCTTATAACAGGGATCTCTTCAACTCTAGCTCTTGTCATATTCTTAGTTACTTCAGTGTATAAAAAGACCTTCTCGAGAACCGGAGAATCGAATAAAGTAGTAATTCATTGTAACTTTTAATAAGATTAAGAAATTAATGTAGGGCATCTATTTTCAGTTGCATATATTAGTTCATTGCTCTTTTATTAGACTATTTATGGATCGTAATTCTCTCATTAGTTGAATTCTGTTGAGTAAAAATACATGCTAGTAATTAGTGGTTAATAAATAAAAAAGTTCATCATGAAAAAGTACGTCACAAGATCTTTAAAAATTTTAAAAAAAAATTTATAATAGGATATATAATCACACACAATGCCGCTTCAGATATTACTCCCCATCTCAGAGTGCTGAAGTTGAACTCATTTTGGATATTGAACATCTTCGGTCATTATATATTTAATCGAGTTATATTGATGTATAAATTATTTTGAACCCACAAAGCTTTATCGGTTAAAATAGATAATTGATTGGGAAAAAGTCCGAAATAGCCCTTTTGGATAATATTTTGGCCCAACCCAACAGTATCAACTCTGAGATCCACAGCTTGTCCGTCAGCCTCTGGGGCCAGAAATGAAGTCGTCTTCATTTCTGGGTTTGTAATAACGAGATGGTTTGCTTTCTATACGGTTAATTTTGTGATTTGGTATTTGGACAAATATCAGCTAGCACGGCTACCCATGACAAGGTAACTTTTTTTTTTTTGGGGATTATGGTAAAAAAATAATTTATTTAAATATCTTATCAAAATTGTTTTTATATCTATAACATGGACATGTGTAAGTATGTCTATTAATTTGCAGGTTAGAGGTTACATCTACTAAATACTAATAACACAATAAGTTATTTATATCTTATCAAAAGTGTTTTTACATCTTCGACATGTACATATTTGTATTGCCTGTTGTTCACCTTTTCCTGCGCCTTTGTTTTAATTTAAATACTGATTTTTATTGTCAAAGAGTTGACTACATCATTTCTATTTGTATAGGCTAAAATTCTATTTAATATAATTGATATTTCCACCCCATTATATTCTTCATTAGAGAACAATTCTACCCTCACTATAGTTCTTGGGAGGGAGGTCAAGAGTCCCATAGTGAGATACCAACCACTTCCCTCCATTGGGACTGGGGCAAATTGATTGATCAATACATGTAGTAATAACTGCAAGGGAAAAAGAAAAAAAAAATTACTGAGAGTACCGATATACGATTATAATGTTGGTGATTTGGGAAGTTTCAAGGAGGTAAATAATAATTTGTTAAACAAATAATAAAGAGTCTTAATGGTGACCCAATGGCAATTAAAATAGTTTTAAAATCATTTAGTTTTATAATGTTAATTAAAAAATAATGTTAACTTTTTACGTAATACTATATCATATGATTTTACAGTTATTTTATCGCTATCGTGTTAGATTTTCCAATTCAAGTATCAGTCCTCAAATTTATTTGCATAGGAAGCATAGTTAAAAGACAAAGTAGGCTAGCTGATTTCGGGACACAGTGTTTTCAAGGCGATGACTCTTAAAGAACCAATCAAATGTTGCCAAGTTATAAACCATCTGTCTCGTGTAAATGCAAGCGGTTGCTTTAGCTTTGTCAGACCTTTTCTCGCCGGATTCGCCTCCATATATTCCCACACTTGACGAGAATTTAGCCAAGCCTTTCCACAGACACTAACCAATTGTATCAAGCAGTGTAATATCTTCCAAAGTCAAGTGCACACTTGACTAACTTTTCTACCCCATTATAAACATTAAACACAAGTTAAGTAGCCATTTCTTTCATGAAAGACTCGAGTAGTCAACTCACATTCTGACATCTAGTTGTAGCTGTTCTTTAAGGTGCAACCTAACCTCTCAGGTCATCTTTGACTTGTTTTCCTGTGGCACGTCAAGCAAATCTGAAGAAGCCAATCAAAATAGGCTGCTATATTCAGATGTCTTCAATTACTTCTCTTTTGTCAAACTATAGAATAATTTTATTTCCTCTGACAGTCCCAATCTTGTGTTGCTTCTTGGAGACTTGGACCTTAATTTTCTTTCGATACTGACTGTGGACGTTCCTCCTAGTTCTATAAGTATGAACATGTTTCAAAGATAATTAAGGGCTGATGGAGCTTAAGGGGAAGAAGAAGCAAGCCTTTGTTATATCTTTAATCTTGCTTATTATTCATCTCTGTCCATCGTGTTCGGAGCTTGAAAAAGGCAAGAATAATACAAGTTTAAATGCAGATGAAGTACATGTTGGAGTCATCCTGGATATGCGATCATGGTCAGGGAAGATCGGCAATAGCTGCATTTCCATGGCCATTGCTGATTTTTATGCCTTAAATTCTCACTACAAAACGAGGCTCGTTCTTCACTCGAGGGATTCTCAAGGAGATCCACTTCATGCTTTATCTACAGGTAACACTATTTCACAGCATACTGATGAGCATATACTATATACATATTTACCTATAATTATATAATTGTTAGTTATTATTATTTGTTATTTTTAATTAATTAACTTATTTTATTGAATAAGAAATTAATTGGAGAATATGGATAAAAAAGGCACAAAGAGTTTAATTTAGAAAGCAATAAAAATTAAATTGGAAGATAAAAATACAGCCAAGAATTAATAGAAGTCAAGAAGATGAAAATCGAAAGTCAATCTCTTCAAAAAATGATCGGTGGGCATAGATTTAGAAAACAAAGATTTAGTGATGGCAATTACATGTGCATGGCATATATATTATGGAAAGCAATTTAAAGGAATCCGTGACTTTGACTTTCAAAAGTGGAAAGAAATTAAAAGTGGAAAGAAATTGATGGTTTATGGTATTGACGAGTATAGGAAGCAATTAAGCACACATGCTTGGAATTCAAGCTGATCAAACCGAAGCCAATAAAATTAATTCATGCACGTGGAGAAGTTTATGGCAATCACGTGGAATTAATGAAGACTTTGGGAACAAGCAAGCATAAAATGGAAACTTATTTAATGTGCATGGCTTCAAATGTTGCATGCAATATTTACATGATCAATTTTAAGGATTGCATGCATAAATGTTGCCTTGCTTGAGTTGGTTCTTGAAATCATTATATAAAGACATGGTTATTGGCATTCAGGAGGGGGAAGAGAAGAGAAGAGCGGCAGCAGTTCAATTTTTTCATGGTTGGTTTTATTTATTTGGTTGCTCCCAATTCAATTATGTTTAGCTAATTTTTTTATAGTAAGGTTAAGTATGAAACCCTATTCAATGAAATAATTATCTTTTTGTTTAATTAAATTCCCTACATATGTTCTTCAATGTTTATGGTTTTTATTTCACATGATTAGTTGTATGTTATTAAATCTTTTCATCAATTCTGTCATGCATTATTGATTGTTGGATTAATATTCAATTAAATCTATGCATGGATCGATAAAAGCTTTATATGATTTTATTTGATTATATGTCTTTCATTAAATTGTTTACAAATAGTGCTTAGGAAAATTTTGACTCTTTATTATTTAATATGTTTACATAAATACTTAAATATCATACTATTAAGCAGAAAGAGAACCTACACAAAATTAATTTTAATTGGGTTTAAATGTTATATCCATGAGATGACATAGATTGATTTCGAGTTGTCACTCTAAAATTAGGGATTAATTGATAATTAGATAATTACTGATTGAATAGTGGTGAATTCTAAAACCTTAGTAACCTTTGTCCTATTGAATTCTCTTTTGCTTTAATTATTTTCTTAGTTTAATTAGTTTAATTTCTCTTAAAACTCAATTTGATCAACTAGATTAGGATTAATATTAATTTTAGATTTAAAGTAGACTTTTCAATTTAAAGCAATCCCTGTGAATTCGACCTCATTACCACTACTCTTTCTAGATTCGTGCGTTTGCGAGTATATTAAAATTTTTCACAACACATGCCGTTATTATTATTATTATTATTATACACACACACACGTACATACATACATAGATATAAAATTAAGGATCCGCTAAGCCGATGTTAGTTTTTTAGCCAAAAAAATGCGACTTAAAAATCATCCAGTCAAATCTCAGGGCATACTATTGTTATAGACGCATGACTTAAAATCTATAGTTAATTTCATGCATGCATACTATGCTTGGATATATCGGATTGAAGTATATGAAATTTGATGTTACACCATAAACACGTCATCAGAACCTTAAAAACCCACTATATATATATAAGGGGTTATCTTATTGTAAAATTATTAAATACACACATAGTGGCGGACCTAGCCAATTTCATTGGAGGGGGCTTGGTTCAAAAAATTTAATTCAAATTGGGGTACTTTTCTCTCTCTCTCTCTCTAATTCACTTAACTCAAATTTATTCTTTTCTTTTTAAATTTAAAAAGTAATAATAATAAATTAAAAGAAATCTGAATATTTAAAATTATGTAGTTTTAGATATTGGAACCAAGGACTCCAAAGCAACAAAATAAAACTCTTATTACTAAACCATACGTAAATTTACATAAATATTCAATTTACAGCATTATAAAAATCGATTTACAACATCATAAATTCATCTTAAACTTTTATTCTCGATTGAAAATTTTGTATGTATGTATGTATATTTCAATCCAGAATTTTAAAGTGCAGGAAAGTCTGAAAAAACGTATAAACTATGCGGTTTAAGCGCTTTAAGTTTTAAACCTTTAAAATTTTCCCGAACTTTTCTCGCACTTTAAGATTCCGGACTAAAAAATGATGTGTGTCTATATATATATATATATATATATATAATAGTTTTCCAGTCAGGGATTCCTGACTTTATTAAAGTCAGGGATCAGCTAAAAGACAAAAAATATACAGACTCCAATGCACTGTTTTTTTGTCTTTTAGTTGACCCCTAACTTTAATAAAGTCTAAGAATCCCTGACTGGAAAACCACTATATATATATGTATGTATATATATATATGTATGTATGTATATATTATACCATAAACATGTCAAGAATCTTACAAGAACAACTATATTTTATTCTTATAGAACAAGATCTCTGTTATGTAGTACAAACAACTATATACATTATTTCTGCCATTAAAGTTGCATCTGTTTCAAGTGCAGCCTTGAATCTCATGCAAAATGTAGAAATGCAAGCAATAATTTGCATAGAAATGACACCAACTCGGGCACAAATTTTGGCAGACTTAGGATCCAGAGCTAGAATTCCTGTTATTTCTCTCTTTGCAACTCTCCCTGATTCTTTGACTCCGTATTCTGTTCAAATTGGTCAAGATGATGAAGCTTCTCAATCTCAAGCTGAAGGCATATCTGATCTTCTCACAGTCTTCAGATGGAAAGAAGTCGTTCTCATCTATGAGGACAATAATTGGGGGAGTGATAATCCTATTCCTTATATGTTTGATTCCTTACACGATGCCAAAATTGACATTGCTCGAAGGATAGCCATTCTAAGTCATCGTCTACCGACGATCAAGTCATCGACAAGCTTTCAATACTCAAAGACTTTAGAAACAAAAGTATTTGTAGTGCATATGTCGCATGCTCTTGCTTCTCATCTCTTTTTGAATGCTAAGAAGTTAGGAATGATGAGTAAAGGGTATGCATGGATCGTAACACCTTCAGCTATGAATTTCCTGCATTCAATGGACTCATCGGTTGTTCAGTCCAGCATGCAAGGGGTTCAAGCGCTATGTTCCAGCATCGAAGCAGCTTCACGATTTCACCCTAAGGTGGAAAAGAGAAATTTACATTAATAATCAAAATGCCGAGGTATCTGAATTAGATGTACATGGGATTCTTGCATATGATACTGTTTGGGCTCCGGCAAAAGCATCAGAAAAGATGAAAACTGAGCGGGTTCCTGATCAAACATTTTATAAGCAGATATTCAACAGCAGGTTCACAGGTTTAATCGGTGATTTTCAACTAGTAAGCGGGAAATTAACTTCATCAAGAGCATTTGAGATTGTAAATGTGATAGGCAAAACCTTAAAAAAGGTTGGGATTTGGACTCCAACCACTGGGATCACTAAGGAAATGAATTCATCAGTGGTGATGAATTCATCGTACTCATCAACAAGATTAATATTAGTTCACCTTCACCAAATGATGATGAACTTGAAGCCGTTATATGGCCAGGAGGATCTGTAGCCATTCCAGAAGGTGGTGGTAAGATTAATAAGTTAAGGATAGGTGTTCCAGTGAATGTTCTTAAATAATTTGTCAATGCGGCTCGGGATCCTTAAGGAACATTAATCGTTGAAGGCTTCTGTATAGACGTATTCAAGGCAGCCATTGACTCTTTAACATTTAAAGTACCTTACGAGTTCATTCCGTTTGAGGATGCTAACGGACGAATGGCTGGATCTTACAATGATCTTATCGATCAGGTTTACTTTAAGGTACGTGAGCGTGAGTCTGTGTGCGTGCGTGAATAAAATTTTCCAATAAAATTTTTTCAGACTTTCTCGCATTTTAAAATTTCATACCAGAAAACTAATATATATATATATTTTACACATGTTGATCATGATGAATTGATAGACTAGAAATTTGATGCTGTGGTGGGAGATAAAACAATTACTGCCAACAGATCTTTGTACGTTGATTTCACATTGCCATACACGGACATGGGCATCGGAATGGTAGTCCCAATTGAACAGAGTAAAAACATTTGGATTTTCTTGAAGCCACTTGAACCAAATCTTTGGCTAACCGCTGCAGCATTATTTGTCTTGACCGGTTTTGTGGTGTGGATTATTGAATTCCAAGTTTCGCGGGCACATCAATTTGGGATGATATTTTGGTATTCTTTCTCAACACTCATATTTTTCCAGAGTAAGTACATGTATATGTAAATATGTATCCCTATATATTACATTAACTTTAATTATATATATTACAGAAATTAATCAGAAATTAATTACTTTGTAAATGGGCATTAATTTTTGTTTTTCAGGGGAAAAGCTATTTAGCAACTTGTCAAAGTTTGTAGTGATCGTACGGGTGTTTGTAGTGCTTATATTGAGCTCAAGCTACACGGCAACTTTAGCCTCTATGTTAACCATTCAACTGATTAAGTTGGCCTCAATGGACAATATGGGATCTCAACTGGGCTCGGTTGTACCAGTAGCTCTAATCAACCTAAATTTTAAAGATTCCAGGCTTAAGAAATACAATTCTGCTGAAGAATATGCCAATGCTCTGTCCAAGGGGAGTAAGAATGGTGGCATTTCTGCCATTATTGATGAAATTCCATACGTCAGGGCCTTCCTTGCCAAGTATTCTGCCCATTACACTATAACTGCATCCAAGTATACTACCGGCACCAATGGTTTTGGCCTTGTGAGTATCTCTACTAACAATATTATATTTAACTGATTAACATCATACAGATTACGCAAAAGCAATTTTGTAACTGACTTTTTTATGTATCCTCCAGGTTTTTCAGAAGGGTTCACCACTGGTTCATGACATGTCGAGGGCCATTGCAAGGCGAAGAGAAGAAGGGACTCTTACAAAGATTGAAAATGAATGGTTTAATGACAGACAATCAAGTTTTACACACGAGGATTCCATACGTAATAGCCCATCTAATCTGAGCCTAACTAATTTTGGTGGTTTATTTCTTATGACAGGGATCTCTTCAACTCTAGCTCTTGTTATATTCTTACTTCCTTCAATTTACCAAAAAATGCTTTCTGGAAAAGTTGAGTATTGGAAAAAAAAAAGTACTATTTTATTGTAATTATCATTGAGGTAAACATTAAGGTAGGGCATTTCATTAATTCATTATTCTTTTACTGGACCATATATACCTGTGTGTTTTAATAATCTTCAATCATACAAGGCCATTCCGAATATTACCTACCCATCTCAAAGTGCTAAAGTCGATTCCAAAAATATATAGTCATTATATCTTCATTCATTACACTCAGATATAATTTATTAGACTCCTGATTCACGCATGTTATGGTGCGCAACGAAATGTGTCTCAAGAATTTATTATCAGGATGCTAACAAAATAACCCAACCAATTAAATTTTAACATGCGTCCCGTCGTGCATCAGATCAAACTTATTATTTATTGAGTTGTACGAGTATAGAAATTATTTTGTACTCAATAAGCTAGTAAGCTTTACTGTTCGTAAACTAGACTATTGGCTGGACAAAAGTCTAAAATGGGCCTTCGGGAAAAAAATTTTAGCCCAGCCCCAACTGGGATCAACTCAAAGAGAATCCACATGAATCTTATGGAGATTAGGTACAAAATTATAGAGTTGATTTGACAGTTAACGGCCGGCTAGGCCTGCTGGACAGCTGCTAAAGGGTCGCTTTCGTTTCTGGGTCCGGATTGTCAACCTTCTTCTGGCTTCTCGCACCCTTCAAGGGTCTAAAAAACGATTTTAAAACAGTTTTCACAATCGCTGGCAATATATCTCCGAAAAAGTAAAGGCAGGTACAGGTCCTAATTAATTTTCCAACCCCTATCGCCCTAGAAACTTGGGTGCCCAGCTAATAAAACTCAGGGCAAAACACAGCTTCATAACACAGCAAAAAGTTTTATTTTCAGCGATATAAGAAGAGCACACACCAAACTCTTTTTTATGGTACAGTTTTTATCACATTTTTGTTTTCAATAGATAATAGGATCGCATAGAATATATATCTTACTGAAATAAGAGAAGCTTTCATACCATGGTATGTGTAACATGAAGAAGAAACAAGAAAAATAACAATATAATTATTGATTATTAGTTGGCATTTAATAGTATCAATATGATTCTTGATTCATATAGAACAAAGAAACAAGAAAAATAAGATTCCATTCAAACTAGGAGGATACATTGATTCATATTTACAACTAAAATTCTCTTGCAGGTACCGTGCAAGGAGATACTAAAATTTTATGAAGTACATTTTGTAATTTCCAGACACTCCTGACCCCAAGTCTCCAGTCTCCACTTAAAAGGAAAAAGCTAACTCAAACCACCACTCAACAGCACTTTTCTTTCTCAAGCTACACTCGAAATCTCCATATACAAGTTACTTAATACCCTGGTGAATCAGTGATCATCAAGAACAGATTATATCGGGCGCAACAAAATGTTACTCATTGCACTCATCCAACAATTTGTGCAAAACAAAAGACAGCCAAAATACAGCATGCTGAAATCTTTGCAGTTAAATGCATCACAAGTATCTAACCTGGCATTAGAAGCATCTCTTTCTTAATGTGCTCGTTAGTCAGGGACTGTGTAGACACATGAATAACTTGCATTTGAGGTGTACAACCAAAATAATTCGCCACAATAAATATAATTAATGAGCAACTTTAGGTCCTTCCTTTTCCATCCATCTATCTCTTGATGAGCAGAAGATTCTTCCAAGATTCAAATGATATGCAGATTACTCCTGCTCGAGCTACTTTCTCACCAGGATTCTCTACATGCTTGCCATACGCATAACATCGGTGACATATCCTTCCAATTTGAGATATCATCAAAAACTTTTAAATTAAAAAGTAGAAAAACCAAAAATCAATGAGAACATAACAACCTTTCTCTTCAAGTCATCATATATTCATATTGATTTTCTATCTGCGAAAACATACCAACAAATGATTAGAAACTATTAAGAAAACCACAGAAATTGTTGACTGAACGAAAGACCTATTTTGTCTCCATGAAGGGACAAGCGTTGAATTTAGACTCACAGTCAACTGAATCTCCAAGGTAACATGATGGAGAAGTCAATTGCATGATAAGATCAAAGGCGGTACCCTTGCATGAACCATACCGCTCAATGACCATTAAAAGGGCCTATTTCATCTCCATCAAGCAAGAACTTCAACATGTCTCACAAATAAAGGAAAAGAGAGATGTAAATACTCAATAATGAAGCCCGTCTTTTTTTCTCATGGCAGTGGTAACCTTCTACAATTCAAAATAATTTCATTATATAACTGTTCAAGAAAGTGAATGAATAACCAGGCTCATTGTACAAATTACCTCGTCCAAGTGAAGCCAGCCATCAAACTAAATTAATACAATTGGTACAGAAAGTGAATCAGGACTTTCTATTCAACTCCACACCAGTATAGATTTTGATTTTTGACCCTGATGTTCAAGACAAAACATGCTTGTTGGTTTAAAAAAAAAATAAGAAAAAGGAAAGAGTTATACCAACTGTAGTAACACTAACGTAATTTGCTGTATATACTAAATGCAAAAACACGTGCTTTTCACCATATCTATATCCATTATAACCTGGTAAATATAATGTTAGATAAAGACTTGTGTAATTTAAAGTTCTTTCAGGCTGAGCTTTGGCAGAGATTGAATAAGTCTTTCATCAATGTCCAAAAATCCAGTTTTCAGACAAAAAGAAAGGTTTGATCGATCATGGCAATAGAGAGAAACCCAAGGTCCTTGAATCCACAGATCTCACTTGAAGTATATCATCAACTTAGTTAGAAGCAAGAAAACAGTAACTTCATATGTGCATACATGTTCCATGGTGTCAATGAATGATACTAACATACAAAATGTGGCTTAAAAATGACCATAAGAAAAAGGGTGCTAGCTTGCTTAATTAGTGATTACAATTGCTGCACAGATCACTTAAATTAGAAGAATTAATGCTACTCATACATAGTTTGCAATATAAAGGTCATATCACAACTGATCTGCCACTTAATTTGGCAGCCCTGCAAGGCTTTCCTATGAATATTAGAATAATGCATGGCAAACTCTACAGTGCCGTCAGTTACCACCTCATATCCCACGATCATGTGTATCAATATTAGAAATGGAATACTTCACTCGAAAAAAATGGGATGCAAACATTACAGCAAATACTCAGGAAGATTAGGAATACACAAATCAAGTAAAAGTTTTCACTTACCGTATTAACAATGATCTATTTATTTTATTAATAGTAAGGAAAAGGATCCCTTAAAGAAAATATATATTTGGAAAAAAAAAAGGTTCCATTGCCCTTGATTGACATTACGCAATTAACCAAACTAAATGTTTGATATCTAGATAACTATGATATGAGGAACAATAACAATTATAATTACATGCAAACCCATAGTGATATGAATTACTGTTTTAAAGAAAAAAATTCTTGTAGGTTATGTACACTCTTTATTTAATTTATTCAGCATATAGTCTTCAGTATTGTAGTAAGTGATGAAAAGCAGAAAGAACTAAAGGCTGAAACTTTAAAACCTAAAAATTTCTCACAGAAAGAAAAATAAATAAATAGTCAAAATGTTTACACAACATAAGAAAATAGGCAAAATAAAAGAGGGGATAGAGAATGGCAATTAAAAATTTCCTTCAATTTTTTTTTTTTTAATCTTTGCAGTGCTAAATGCTATGTTAGCATCATATATGAAGAATACTTTATGTTCCGGCCAACAGAGGGAAATCCATATTGATCAGAGTCTCTCAATACCAGTCCACCCTGCAGCCAGAACAACATATCCTATTAGATATTAATGGCAGAGAGCTAGTTGTTTCTTCCATTTCAAAATTATTTACACTTAAGCTATATGGTTTGCCAGTTAATTTTTTTTTTTTCCCAACCCTCAAAATGATTGCACTGCCTTGCTTCAAAGCATCAAAAAGTATTTAAAATTCATTTTTACATAAAAAACACCAATAAAATTAATGAATCTAAATAACATGACATAAGATAGAAAAACTACAAACATTTATAATAAATGATAAGAATATCTCAAATCTGAATTTCAGCTTTGAAAATTAGAGTACGGAATCACCTGCTTCCGTTCATTTGCTATTATAGAGTACTGACAGAGAATATTCAACTGCCTTAAACAAATTGCATGACAATGGTAGAGAGCACGCTAGTAGACAGCCTTGCCACTTGCACGGATGCTAACAGGCGTGCTCTCTCTCATTGTCAAACAAAGCTGTCTTGAGTCTGAGAAAGGATTGTATATCTGCATAAAAAAGGAATAATACAATCAGAAAACCTTGCCAAAAAGAATGTTCAATTGAAAAAATGACTAAATATCTTGCTCTCCTATGGATATGAGGGGGAAAAAAACAATGTATCAGTGCAAAATACAATTCTTCTAATAGAACTTCCAAAATCAACTTCCTTTAATCTAATGGCAGCTGGACAACAACCAATACTTTCAATTTCAATTACCATAACATCTTACTAGAAACCTGAAAAATGTTACAATGACACATGTAGTATAATAAACAAAATTTGAACTCGATAACATGTAAAACTCATATCTACTTATATTGGAGCAGCTTAAAGAGAAGCATGATCCAACTAGAATTTTCTTTAAAGCCAATGAAGTTTCAAATTCATGCAAAATCTGGATTGTCATCTCAAAGGCTAAAACAACATCAATGACCATTCGTTCTCCCTCCTTTACAAGAGAAAGCAAAGTTTACATCCATAAGATAAATGGCCTATTCTTTTGAGCAGAAAATAAGAAGCATTATCACATGCAATTAATCATCTAAAACCTCAACAGAGCTAGAATTTAATCAAAGCAATAAAAGTGTTAGAAAATGAAAAATTGACAAAAAGAAAACATGAATGAAATCAGAAGCTGCAGCCGACAATTGAGAGCAAAATATTAGAGCTTTGCCTTTACTAATATATGATTTTTTTAAAAGAAAAATAGAAAATGCTATATGAATTTATTTTGCCCAAAAAGGAAAGAAACTTCTTACCCCAATCTTAAACATATTAGGAAAAAAATCCATTAAACCCTAATGCCATGCCCTTAGAAAAGAAGAAGAAAACAGCAGATAAGAAATTCTTTAATTAAAAAAAAATGTAAAAAAGTAACAAAACACTAACATACATGAAAGCCAACTTTTAACTTGTTAAAAACTCTCTTTCAAGTTAAACTTGCACCAGATAGAATTCTCAGATCTCAATTCCCAACCCATATCATCACGCAAACAAACGAACATACACTGATACTGCACCAAAAACATAAAAGCAAAAGCAAGAAGCACAATATGGGGAGAAAAAAAAAAAAACCCTACTTTCAGACTGAAAATAAAATAAAAATTTTTAAGAAGAAATAAAAGAAAATTCGATATATCGAGAGTCACATATAAACCTTGAAAATGTAAAACAACACGGTGGGCTGATCACTTGGAGAACGCCAACAGCCGCACACACGGTGCTCGAAGACCAACAATTTGTCAGAAGAGATAAGAAGAGGAAGGTACTTGAAGAAGAGAAAAAGGGATAATTAGCAATTAATTAATTAATTAATTATAATTAGACAATATATTGTAGCTTCTGTACTTTTTCCATTCATTGCATGTTAATGTGTTAATGGGGTCACCATCAACGCGGAGATTCGACAGTCAGGATTCATCCACGTATGTCATAATCTTCATATGATGTGTGTGCTGTGCAGTAAAAAGAAACAAAGTACAAGACCGGTTAAAATATCAAACGTACGTTATGAAACCTGTTACTGGTTCACGTGATTTTACTGCGACTAAAATGCACGTATGAGGGTTAAATGTCGTCGTCCGAGTTTTGGCGAAGTCACGTCATACGTTCAATGCTGCGGGACCCGCTGGAGTGATATTTTTTAAAGGTGCCGCCATGCTATTATTAGTGGGTACGGCCCTACACTATTGTCACCCTTGAAAATTTTTATAAAACCCCTTTTCTCTAAAAACACCCCTCAATTAATGAATGAATTTGCTTTTGGGTAGAGTTATTAGAATTCATTAATAACGTATTTACTTTTCGAATTGAGAAATTAAAATTTGGCGTAGAAATGGGTAATGATGTTTAGTTACTAAAATAAAGGTAGGAAGGGAAATAAAATATGTGGAGTCATTTTTTTTTTTAAATTAAGAAATGAGAACTTAATTCTTATGAGAAATAAAACATAAGTACTCATTTTTTATACTTTTTATTTTATGCCTACTTAAATTTTATAATTTTACTTTTATTTTTAAAATAAAATATTAATTTATTATATTATTATATTATTATTATTGATATTCTTCTTCTTCTTAGTTTTTTAATTGTTGTTGTTAATATTATTATATTATTTTATACCACTTTGAATCTATTAGAATTTTTTTTAATCAAAATTTTTAGAAGCACAAACTCTAAATAATAATAATAATAATAATAATAATAATAATAATAATAGGTAAATCTTGTGATGTTACTGTGAAAGGAAGAGAACAATAAAGTTGATTTAGCAAAAAAGAATACAAAAGAAAAATTAGAAGAGAGAAAAATTAGTTTAGTTTTTTTTTTTTTTACCATTGTTACAATAGAAAAAAAAAAGTAGTTAATCAATGGTAATTTTATAATTTTTGAGAAGTAACTAATTAAAATAATAAGTTATAATTTAATAATTATTTTAATTAAAAAATTAATGTTGAAAGAAAATTAGTGAGTTGAAATAACCTTACCCTCTGTTTTATCCATTTACCCCGTTTTTAATGAGTACTTCCACCTTGGACAATGGTAGAAAGTGCAAACTTATGATTCATGAAATCTTGCAATTTATAAAAATCAATCGGATCACACGTCCTTGAGAAAAAAGGGAAAAAATCTGCAAACTTATTTTACCACACAAACATTCGTTGCCATAAGAAGATGAAGATCTAGGGGCTAGCTCAATTGAGTTTATCAATCACCATCATCCTTAACAATTATGATGGTACTGTTCATATAATTTTGAAGTAGTTGTAAGTTACAGCAGTTGTATAACAAAATCTTTTAGAAAATGATATTATCTTTACGAATAATGATACAGCCACAAACTCTTGTACAAACTAAATTTGTACAAACTGATGTGGCATTAATTCATTGGTTGAAAGAAAATATAAAATAATAAAAACAAATCATGTGGACCAAGTGATATTTAATTCAACTAATTAAATCATACCTTTGTACAAAATAAATTTGTACAAAAGTTTGTGGTGTATCATTACTCTATCTTTACACCCTTACATTTTGATCTCCAAAATACCCTTCGTGGCATCATGTGCACCCCCATCTCTTTCTTTTTGTGTAGTAGTAACCAATCGCTTTCCAAATAATTTGCTCACCATCACCGATCAATCTTTCACTCTTCCTATTTGTTGTCTAAAATTTGAACAAAAATCTCTATGTCTTTCTCTTCTCACTTACTAACTATTTGGAATAAAAAGAAAAAAGAAAATTGCATTAGAATCTGGCATTGTGATAATAAAATTATGAATATTGTTCCGACCTTTGAGCACTAGTACTTTTTGGGAAATTGATTAAGTCTTTTGAAGTTGAATTAAATTTAAGACCCAAAAAAAATCAAACACAGACCAAATAAATTACACTTAAGGAGAAGAAAAATGAAAGGAAAAAGCTATAAATATAAATTATACACATGATATAGTAGATTATATTTAGAGATATAATTGCTGTAAAATCTTGTTAAGAGAAGAATTATCAACAAAAATTATTAAAATAATAGTGAATTTATGGCCATCTTCAAGAAGAAGAAAAATCATGTAATCTACGCTGCAATTAGATTGGCGAAAAAGTGATATTTATTTTAAAATAGGGAGCTGTTAAGTTACAACTTATGTAACTTACAGCCGTAATTTTTTCGAGTGAACAGTAACCACGTGGTGTTACTGTTCATTCTAAAAAGTTGCGGCTGTAAGTTACAGCAGCTGTAACTTAGAAAAATCTTTTAAAATATGTTAATTATCTTTTTACGAAATTCTAAATGGGGATACAATTGTAACTTTAGGAGAAGGGTTTGAAAAGGATTTTTAGGAGTACTGATAGCATTACTCTAAGGTTTTGGGGTTGGGCCCATCTTAGAATCATAACTTTAGTAAAAATACTTTTCAATTAATTTTATTGATTTCTAAAAGTACCCTTTAAATCTAGATTTTTCAAAAAATACTTTCTCTTTTCTCTCTATCTGCACACTCCCTCACAGGTTGATCAATCTCCCAAACTCAATGATAGGTTTCCAACCACATTGCAAATCCATTTTAATCTAAATGTTTCTTTAACATCATTTCAGCCACCATGACATTGCCAACAATCGCAGCAACTGAAAGTGCCGCAGTCCTGTCATTGTTTATGACCTAGATGTGAGGGTTTCACTTACAAATCATTCATTAATTAGCAACAAAAGGATTCTTCAACAAAACAATTTTGAAAGAAATGGAAATACTAATGTGAAAGGAAAAACAATTCCAAAAAATTTCATATAAAAAAGTGTTAATTCAGTTGTAAATTCTTATTTTTGGTTCAGTTTTACAGTAAACAAACTTTCATATATATGGTAGAAGTTTCGTTCCCACGCTGGGTTTTAATTGATATGAAATTAAAGTGAAAAACAGAACCGATGAAAAGGACTAGTTTTCCAAATCTACAAAACGTAACAATATTTGTCTTTTCTTTTAGTTTTGTAACGTGGTAAGCCCACAATCATTCTAATTTAAAATGAAACATAATTTTTAAAGCTGAACTTGGAAGAGTCTTATATTGAGATATGAGATTTTTATTAAGTTTGTGAGAAAAGATAAAATAGACTAATTGGAAAAGAGATTTTATTAGGGTAATTTTAGAAATAAGTTAGATTAATTGAAAAGTAAGGGTTGATCTTGATCAGATAAATCAAGGAGTAAAATATCACTATTCCTCTAATAAACCAATAATCAATATGCCATAAAATTAGGGTAGTTTGAGATTATTATAGAAGAAACAAATAGAGGGATGAGTAAAGTTCAAATCAATTTTTTTTTTAATTTTTCTTAAATTGGATGGACAATTGAGATAAGAGTTCCTATCTATAGGGCAGGTTTTCAAGACAAGAATGCATTACTCCATTTGGAAAGGACTTTCCTCGTGGTGAAAGAGAAGTTATTTAAAAGGTAAGGCCAGAAGGAAGTTAGAAATCAGTAGAAAAAATCCCTTCTCAACTAATGGAACTCTGCGTCTTTGGGTCTTATTTCATCTCAAACTCAATCAAATTAAATTTAAATTTGAATTTGATGCATTCAATAAATCTCAAGAAATATATTTGTAATTTCAGCTAATTTAAGAGTATGTTTACCGTTATTTAACATTACACAGAATGACAAGTTTCATTCTTATTGAACCCCTTTATAATGACATTCCAAACTCTCTCCTTTAAAAAATGAAAGATCTGCAAGTTTGTAAAAGAATCTGCAGCTATTTAATGTAAAAAAGGAAAAAGAAAAAGAGTTTTTGCACTTAAGAAAAAAAAAAAAAAAGACTTTATTCAAAAAATGGAATATTAAAACTGTGAACAAATATATGGAACATAACGGCAAAAAAGCATGATTAATTTTACTGTCCGTCATTTTGCTGCTGTGGTGACTGAAGAAGTTTTACTTTCATTTTGAAGCTTACTAGAAAAAAATGGAAAAGAAAAGAAAAGAAAAGAAAATCATGAGTAGCTCCATCATTCTCACCAAATCTTAATTTTTCTTTTCAAAAATCTTCGGCAGATTTTTATGGCTTAAGCATGAGATTTTCAAAACTTAGTTGTCTGTAGCTCCTTGGACAAACGAGCTGAGCCTGTATCCGATAATATCCTTTGAAGCCATGAATTTGTTTAACGGTTAAACATTGATGCTAAAGTTGCCTTGTAGCTTGAGCTCAATATAAGCACTACTAATACCCACATTATCACTACAAACTTTGACCAGTTGCTCCATAGCTTTTTCTCCTGAGGATGTCAAATCATAATAGCTAGAAAGGAAGCCTCATAATTGTGCACTACTCTATACATAAATAGAGCGATTAATTAAGTTAATCTTAGCGGTGTGGACGTATGTTAATATTCTGTAAATGCGAATTTTAGCTCATTACCTGTACGTAATAGAGTAAGCGAAATCGATAAATAAAAGAGTTTAATAATGAACAACTTATGTTTATATGGGTGCTTATACGGGCAAACACGATTATTGAGAAGGAAAATCAAAATATCGTCCCAATTTGCTGAGCTAGTGAACCTTGGAATTCATCATTAATTGGATGTTCAATAGTCCATCCAACAAAGCCAATCAAGACAAAGAAAGCAGCACTGCTTAGCCAGAGATTTGGTTTTAGCGGCTTCAAGAAAATCCACATACTATTGTTCTTATCCTTTGGCACTGTCATTTCGATGCCCATTGCCATGTGACGGCAACATGAATCAACGTACATAGATCTGTTGGCAGAGACCCTTATGTCTCCCACGGTGGCATCAAAAACCTACTTGATGAATTACATGAAAAATAAGTAATAAATATATAAATTAGAGATTTCTCAAGTCTTTAACTAATGTGGACATGGTTTGGAAGTTAATAAGATAATTCAAATCTAATATTGTTTGATGAAAAATTTATGTGACCTTATGATTTTATCAAGATTATTAATTTTAAAAGTTATATTACCACTATAGATATATTTACCACTATTATCAACTTTTGTTCTACAGCTAAAATTTCTATTTTATTACAATGATGAATTCATTTCCCGTGTGATCCGCCTTTGCTAATGACATTTACAATTTGAAATCCCATTGAAATTAGTTTCCCATTAACCAGCCGAAAATCACCACTTAAACCCTCGAAGGTACCGTTCAGTGTCTCCTTATAAAATGTCAAATCACTTTGTGAAGATTGGATGGTGGCTGAGTCCATTATGTTCAGTCTAGCTAGTACTATCATGCCCTTCATTTTCAGAATAACCCCCGGTAATCAGCTTTTCAGCAGCTTTTGCTAGAGCCTAGCTCGTATCATATGCCAAAATCCCAAATGCATCTAATTCTGATACCTTAACATCTGGATTATCAATATAAAATTTCCTTCTCCTCCTTAGAGTAAAATTCTGAAGCTCCGTGGAGGATGGAATATAACGCTTGAACCCAAAGCCCGTTGCTTGGACTCAACTGCGGACGAACCATTCAGTGCAAGAAATTCATACTTTTGTCAGTCACAATCCAAGCATACCCTTCACTCATCATTCCTAATCTCTTAGCATTCAAGAACAAATGAGATGCAGCAACATGCGACACATGCAACACAAACACTTTTATTTGTAAAATCATGAGCATAGAGAGCTTTTCGATGATTTGATCATCGGTAGATGAAGATGTGACGGCTATCCTTTGAACAGTATCAATATCACTATTGTGTAGGGAATCCCATAGATACGGAATCATAATATCAGTTCCCAAATTATTATCCTTATAGATGAGATTGACGGCTTCCATTTGAAGATTGCAAACACATTAGCAATGCCCTTAGCCTGCTGAGAAGCTTCACCTTGAGGAATATTAATCGAGTATGATGAGGTCAGAAAAGGGACACATGCAAAGAGAGAAATGATACGAATTTTAGCTCTCGATCCTAACTCTTCTAAAATTTGTGCGTCGCATGATGCTTCTATGCAAATGATTGCTTGTAATTCTACAATTTGCATAAGATTCAAGGCAGCATTTGAAATTAATAGGATGGAACTTTACACTACTACAAAATGGGTCAATAATGACGGTTCCAAATGACATAAGATGACGGTTTTAAAACCGTCATCCTAGACAACGACATTAAAAGAGATATACTTTTTATAACGGTTCAATAACCGTCATTATATGTATATTTTTAATAACGATTATTTTCTAAAACAGTTATTATTTGATGTATCTTCATGAGTTTTAATTTAATTTAATTTTAGGAATAAAATTATAAAAACACCACAAATCCACAAAATAATGCGGATCCCGATATATTTCTTAATTTAATTTAACTTCTATATTTTTAATTAATCATATTATGTTTTTTATTTAACTTATATATATTTTTCATTTAATTTTAATCTAATAAATAACTTAATTAAAAAAAAATACGGATCTGGATATCCAATTTTCTATATTCAAATGCTTCCGGATCCGAATTCGGATCCACCTAGATTCTAAGTTTAAGGATCTAGATCCGTATCTTTTACGGTATGGATCCGAATTTTTCCGAATCCAAATCTTCAGGATTTTTGTAGATTTTGGTCGAATCTGGATTTTTTTATCATCCCTAGATATGTTGTCAAAACTAAACATGTTGAACGTATTGAATAATAACATGTGCTACGTATGTTAAATCAATTGCTCATAAGCGCTCTTCTTGTGAACGTTGAGATTTTCACAAGTAAAAAATATATATATCCATATTTCGAGGGAAAAATTCGACATAGTTAATACAATTATATATTAATTCACAACGAAGATCAGTATACATATATATACAGCAAAACAATGATATCGATTGATAAAGCACGAAGCAGATCTCCCTCGAATCCCTCGAGTGGAGAACTAGCCTTGCTTTGTATCAAATGCTTGGAGCAAAAAAATCAGAAATGGCCATGGAAATGCATCTATGGCTGATATTCCCTGACCGTGCTCGCATATGAAGGATGACTCCAACATGTACTTCATCTGCACTTGTTTTATTCATGACTCTTTTAAGCTCTGAACGCGATGGCCAGAAAAGGGTAACCAAGATTAATAAAGATGAAAAAAAGGGCTTGCTCCTTAAGCTGCTGCTCCATCAGTCCATTAATTTGAATCCATTATTAGCAACTTCAACACGAGGTTCTGATTCTAAGAAGCAATACAGCCGGCCGAGTTTTGAATGTTCAACTTGGAGCCTTGGATCTAACGTCAGAAGAAAGAATAAAAATTTTTCTATGGTTTTCGAGTGTTAAGATCTAGACTAAATATTAAAAGATATAAAAAAAAATTGAATATAATTTTATCATTGGTTGTTGGCTTCCTTCATGTCAGCTAGAGTGGTCAAGTAAATTTTCATTAGGGGAAGCTGTTTACACTCTAGTTTATACTTTGAATACTCTAATTTTAATAAAAATTTATATTATTAAAATAAATTTAATTAAATTTATTATTAAGGACATTAATATAACTCAAGAAAACACTATTACTCTGGTCAGATACCAATACTAATATAATCTCAAATATATTTCTCTCCATATTCTAATCTAATCGATTATAAAAGAAAAATAATTTGTTTTCCCCCCGCCCCAACAACTTGATTCGAAAATCATCAAGCCACACAGTTTCTAGCTTTTAGTTTCTATTGCGTTGATGTAAACTGGTGACATTTTTTTAAAGAAAATAATAATAATCATGAAGAAAGGAAGTTAAGGGAGAGGACGAACGAATCTGAACAGGATAAATAAATAGCCCATTCACGATTCATATAGAAGAAAATTGAAGGAAAACAAAGAGAAATTAATTTAGCCAAAACAACAAAATAAAGAGAAAAAAATTTGAAACAAATCTATTTAGAGTGACCTCCAATATTGAAGGAATATCTATACATACGGCATTCATCATTTAAAGGATATGTATGTATATAGCTAGGGACTAAGATCAAATCTCAACTGAATGAGTTTCAACACCAAATCACCAATTTTGACTTGATAACAAGCTGTGGGAATTGTTATTTAACGCAATCCGACGTAAGAATGATGAATGTAAAGATAAATTAATTAGTTAATGGAATAATTTTAGTCAAAGATAATTTTGACATTTAAAAGAGTATGTAAAGTTAAAAAAAAAAAAATTTAAAATGTTCCATGAGTGTGTAAAATAAAAAAAGTGTTCAAAATATATTTTAAAGGGCAAATAACTCCACTCATTTCATTAATATAGGTAGACACCTAGATTAGAGCGCGACGCTGCTTTCTTTCAGACTCTGGAAATTAAACCGAGTCAACCATGGCCCTTTAAATTAAATCTTATTTCTTGGAAAACATGCTTGGAAGCTGATCTTGAAAATTGAGAAAATAAATACATAAACTAAGGGAAACAATGAATAAAATAATAGAGGAAACATCCACGAGTAAACAGTATAATGATGTTGGACAATTTTAGAAAGTGTTTTTATTTTATGTTACTTTTCTGATATTAGTCATTTTTTTTACACAAGAATAAGAATCTGTTCGAAAGGGGTGAATGAATTGAGTCTTATTTCTGGCATCAAAATCTTAGCTTTTACATCTAGTTCGTTCTAATGAATAAGGTATATGTAGAGAAGCTAAATGGGCTTACGGGTTACCAAAATATTATTGCTAGACACCTGACATTCAAAAGTAGTCCAAAACTAATTTTAGTCTCATTTTAAACTTTCTCTCCTAGTATATTGAGGGCAGTTTGATAATGTTATGACTTTTAAAATAATTAATAATATTGGTAATGGGTGGGTTTAAATCACACCTCCTTCCACCATTAGTAAGAAAGTAAAATGGTCTATGATTATTATGGGAACATAGGATTTTGCTATAGGGACTGCTTGGTGCTTACATGGTCTAGAATGTGTGAGTTTTGTTGATTTTGTTCCATTTTTTCAGTAACATTACTCATTACTTTCTCAATAATTAATTAATTTGTTATAAGTGCTTAATTTTTTTAGATCTAAAAAGACATCAATGAGCTTATAGGTCGCTGAAGCTGGAATAATGCATAAGCGAAAGTGTAAACAAAATTATCAAGAAGGTGAAAAACTTTGAATATTTTCTAGTTACTCTGGTTAAATATATATGGGAAACTTCAATTTACTTTTTACGTAGAATGACAGTCTTCAATTTATTCTTGAAGTGTGAAAACATCTATTTACTCCTATTCATTGTTAAGAGATAAGAAAAAGATCATCAACATGCCTCTATTTGCCATCATCTTTTGAACAAAAATAAGGTAACTGAAGTTTTCACACTTTTGAGAAATGAATTGAAGATTGCTATCCTATATGGGGGAATAAATTGAAGTTTACCCAATATATATATTATACATTTTCATTATTTTTAATTTGATACTTGTCCTTAGTTTCCACCAAGTTATTTTATGGCAATGCTTTTCAATGGCATTGCGGATTATATGGTAGTGACTTTGAATGGGATGCTCATGCCATTCATGTATATGATATTAATTACACTAACTAACAGGTAGCTAAAGGTCCTTAAACACACAAACAATGAGGATCTTAAGCATTTTCATTTACGTTAGTCAATTCTCAGTCACTAATGTGTATTATGTTTCCATGATATCAATGAAGACCTCGGTATAAAGGGTATAAATACGGATGTCGGATTAAGTTTCCACAATAATTTTAATGCGAAAAGGAATATATAATGCATTCAGTACCTGTTTAGATTTACTGTTTTATGAATAAAACAGTAAGGTCGGTATTCCATTGTTAACAGGGTAATTCACAAAGTTGATTAGCGGCGGAAGGAGGTGTGATTGTCTGATTGATATTTAAGGGCAAAGTATTCACACTTCATGGAAGCGAGTTATAGCCAGGGCTCTTCATTAATGCTTGACCGTGTGGCTATAATTTCAGTACTTGATAATTTGTTAATTTTTGCAACTACATTAATTAGGAGATCGACTTGATTGCTTGTAAGATTATGCTTTTGGCATCAACAGAAGCAAGCGAGTAGTACCTTGAGAGCAGAGGCAAGAATTTGAAGAGCTTCAATAGAAGAAACCAAGTTTCGTGCCTGGTGATTCCCAGGTACATGTACATGATCTTCATGAAATTTTTAGCACAAGATACTGAGTAGAAAAATGAAACGCTTCATACAGTGATGGGCTTGTATTGTGGGCCTTGATGGATTGGACTTGTTGAAAATCCTGTGGGCCCTGATGGAGTGAGAGACCCAAAGGCCAAATGATGTTTGTTGAGCGTTACGAAAAAAATGACAGATGTTTTCAAAACCATGAAGACACGTGAACATGCATTAACTTAACTCAACTTTTTCAACCCCAAGCAACTTGACAAGCACATTCTTATTGCAGTGGTTTAGAAAAACCCGGAACAGAACCGCATGGAACATGTCTACTTTAAGCTCGATCTCTTCCTTGTATATGTATATATGTATCTCTCTCTATATATATAGAGTAATTTGAATCTCCTACTTTAATAAAGTAGAGTAATTTGAATCTCCTACTCTAATAAAGTAAAGAATAAGTTAAAGATAAAAAATAGGTTTTAATACATTGTAAGATAACATACGCTGTGTTGAATTGTGTATTTTTATCTTTTAATTCGTCTTTTAATTTATTAAAATAATGATTTCTCTTATAGAAAGTATATGCGTTCATTGCATTAGTAATTTTTATTAGCAGTTTTTATGAAGTCGTGCTAGCTGCTTGCTTGATCTTTTAGTAATAACTGAAGCAAAGGGTGGGTGACTTTGTATCAGCTTCTTGGAATTCGCAAAGGTCAACTTGAGATGTAATTTTTGCGTAAGATGGTTACATATGTGTTTTTGAGCGCTTGTTTTCAATGTAAATATGCTTAAAGGACAGATCTAACTTTCTAAGCAAGTTTATATTTCGTCTTCATCTCACAATTCGTTCAAAGATGGAACAGCACAAGAGGCCGATATCAATTCTTCGACATTTCCTCCGTACAGTTATTTTGCTCTCTGCAGTTTTCTTCATCGGTAGTGCCTTTGTCGCCACAGGCTGTAAAGAGGTAGCCACAATTGCATAATCCTCGTAGCGTGAGTGACATTTTGTTAGTATTGACTTTGAATGATTTATTTTCTGGCAAGAAAGTAGTAACAATGGTCTCTTTTTTTTTTTTCCTTCTAAAAACAGAGGATTTCGCTATGGGGAGTGCTTAGAAGGTCTACGATGTGTGAGGTATTGATTATCTGTCTCCATTTTCTGTTCATACTTCATGCAGAGGCAATGATTTGTTTTAGCTTTTCATGATTTGTCACCCTGTGTATTCAGACTCAATGCAGACCACATGGCAGCGAGACACTACCTAAAGGTATCGTCGCTAGGACATCTGACTATGAAATGCGATCGTTATCAGGCGAAGGGAACAAAAAGGTCAGTAGCTATATAGATTTTATGTAGCATTACTTTCCCAGTAATGACATTGACTTGTTCTATTTGCTTTGTTCAGAACTCGAAGACGTCAATGAGCTTATTAGCCATCGCAGCTGGAATAAAGCAAAAGGAAAGTGTGAACAAAATTGTCAAGAAGGTGAAATATGCTGAATATTTTTTGCCCCAGTTGTATATGTTATAGCTTTTTGTTGAATTCAATGTCTCTTTTGAACTTCAATGTATCAGTTTCCACCAAGTGATTTTGTGGTGATGCTTTTTCATTATGATGGCATTGTGGATGCTTGGATGGATTTGGAATGGAGTGCCCATGTCATCCATGTCTCTGCTATTAACCAAACTAAATGGTAATTAGAAGTCCTAAAAAACTCATACAAAACAGGGCTTAAGCATATTCTCAGTAACTTGATGTTCTGTGTTACGTCCCATGATTAGGTGGTTCGCTAAGCGTTTCTTGCATCCCGATATTATTTCGGATTATGCCTACGTTTTCTTATGGGACGAAGACCTTGGTGTCGACAATTTTAATGCTAAAAGGTATAAGTTTGTATCCGGAGCCTGGTTATACTTTCTGGAAAATAACTTCTTTGGCAAGGCATTCACAGTTTAATTTTCTGCAATCCAAACATTTGTGCAGATACATTTCAATTGTTAAAGAAGAAGGGCTTGAGATATCACAGCCAGCACTTGATCCTGATATATCTGAGCTGCATCATCATCTTACCGTGCGAAACAACAGAACAAGAGTGCATAGGTTATTCTGAGCTAGCTTGTTTCTAAAGATACTGTTGTTTCAATTGAAATTAATTTTTCAGTTTGATATCTTTCTGGACTAACCTTTAAGGTTCGTGTTGCATTGTTAACCAGGAAGATTCACAAGTTGATTAGTGGTGGAAGGAGATGTGATTTAAACAGCACCAAGCCTCCTTGCGCAGGGTAAATATATTTACAAGTTCGAATAAACGCGTGTCACCATTGATCTTAAGCTGAAAATTCTCAGGCATTTACACAAGACATTTAAATTATATAATCATAGGGGAGTAACATAAAATCTTACATTTTACAGGTTTGTAGAAATGATGGCACCTGTTTTCTCAATAGGATCCTGGCGTTGTGCATGGCATATGATTCAGGTTTATCATCTTTTATTAGGACATTTCGACAGGAAATTATTATTATTCAGTTGGGCAAAGTATGTCTCTGAATTTTCCTTCTTTATTTTCTCAAATTCATTGTCAGAATGATTTGGTTCATGCATGGGGAGTGGACTTTCAGCTGGGTTATTGTGGACAGGTAACTTTCCAATCCACAATCTTATCATTTGTTCAGCTCAGTCCCCTGATCACATATCTGAGGTGTATCAGATTCTTTGACACTTGACAGGGTGATCCAACAAAGAGCATAGGCATTGTGGATGCCGAGTACATTGTTCATTATGGTCTTCCTACACTCGGAGGTCTGGTTGCAAAGAAGGTTGGGAAATCTGATGATCATATATGTTTAAATTATGCTAATTATGTTTACTATGTATTACTACTGATGGCCATTTATCTACAGACATCATCATCGTCGCAACAGTCATCTGCTAGAGAAGAGGTAAGTATTTTTTTGGGGGCTGTCATTTTCTTTACAGTCTTGGGAAGAGCTTTAAAACGTGCTGATATGTTAATTTTTGCAACTATTTTATGCAGGTGAGAAACCGGTCCTATGTTGAATTAGAGATCTTCAAGAACAGATGGAGAAGAGCTGTTAAGGACGATGACTGTTGGGTTGATTTATTAGAACAATCAGAATAGCTGAAGAGGTACTAGAAGCATGAAAAATGAAGAGAGAGCAGCATACTTATGCAATACTTTCTGCATCATTGAGGATGCATAATATTGTTATAATCCAATATTTTTAACTATAAATTAAATGATTTTTTTTAACTTTTTCAAAATATATTTGTTCAATCATATAAAACCTTGTAAAAGTATATTCATTCAAATATATTTGGTCACACACAACACGAAAGACACAACTGTAATGTAACGATTCTGTCACTCTCTCATTTTAGGAATGAGAATGTCAATTCACGAGCTTAAAAATGAGATGAAGAATAATTATGAGTTTGATAAGCACTGCATAAATGCTTTGATTGTGATGCCAACATGAAAATCGGTCATAATTGTAGCTTAATGCAAGAGAAATGACGCCAAAACAAGATACAAAACCCATTTTTGGAGAGTCAATTACTTGGAAACATCTAAGTTTCATCCAATTAATCTGCTTTGGCGAAAAACTTCAGAAATAACTTTGCCGAGTTCTTCACCAGAATCCTCCTGTACGTGATGCCCTGCCTGCAAAATGCAAAGAATTAACTGCAATTTTATTGCCAACAACAGGAGCCTTAACTAGTACGAATAGATAATGCAAATACACTTGAGCATAATACCGCCTCTGCACTTTTAAGAAACATCGAAGGGGAATGAAAATATAATTATGCATGTATAGTGAACACCAACTGTATTATGTTAGCGCATGAAATATAACTGATTCTACCATTGGAAGTTCAATAAGCTTATGGTTTGAATCCTTGCAGAAATCTTCAACTCCATAATAGTTCAACCAACGGTCTCTCTGTCCCCAGCACACTGTAGTAGGAATTTTCCAACTCTTATCCATGAGTAGTGTCCTCATTTCTTCCACATATTGCTGATGGTTAAAGCAGACATAAGAATAAACCAACTGGAGCCCATGAGAAGAAAAGAAGAAAAGGAATTAGAAATTATTTTCACCTTTAGCTGCTTCTTCATGGCTCTACTAATGGCAGTCAAAGCAAACCCAGAGGAACCAGAGGAGAGATAAGGACTCCTATAAACCATTGCATCCTCCTCTTTCATTTTATAAGGACCGCAGCTCGTCAAAGCTTTATCACTGGCCCTTAAAGGATCCTATTTGGTTACAGAAGAAGGTGATCAAGCATGTTAACTATTGTGCTAAACTTTGAGGACCAGTTAAACTGAAGTGGTATATAAATTTAACAAAGATAAATAAGCGCACACGTATTAGCACCTGAAAACTCAAAGAAATACATACAGAAACCTGTATGTCATAAAAGTTGCAATGTAATCTGCCTACCTGAGAAAAAATTTCACCGAGCAAAAAGTTGCTGAATATGGACAAGGTTGACGGAAGGTTGGTATGTTTTGCTGTTAGCTTGAGTAAACAATGATAAGGAGCATCTATTAGTTGTCAACAATCAAACAATTTACCATTGTTCTGTAATCGTTTTCTGCATACATGTAGAGAGCAAAATACCAAATAATATGATAGAAAGAAATTAAAGAAATGCATGGTCAAGATTCAGGAGATCCATACGGGAGGATTGAGGAGAATTAGATCCTTAAGCTTGTCCTTGTGCTTGCTAGCATATTTAACAACAACAGGCGAAAAGTAGCCCTGAGAGGTTCATCAAAAATTGGAAGCTTTCAGTTTCATGCCACCTATAAACACAATAGATCAAATTAACTTCTTTCTTCTATTCTACTATTGAAGAAGGAGAACATGCCTGGACAACAAGTGAAACCTTGTCATTAGCAATTTCATTAACAAAGGACTCCAAGGATGCCACATATTCTGCATGCCATAATGAAAATTTACTAAAGACGGACAGTGTATTTAGCTTTTATCTGCTGTCATTGAGGCTACTACAGCATTACCATCCAAAGTATAGTCAAATCCGTATCCGGGTTGAGGCTTCTCTGAAAATCCAAAGCCTGTAGAAATGAGATGAAGGCAAATTTTCTCTCTTAGCTTATCTTGAAGAGATAAATCTCAGTAAATCCCCAAAACCAACCTCAAGAACAAGAACTCAGAATCTATTACGATTCATCATAATTAGTAGCATGATCTTACCAAGCCAATCAAAAGCAATTGCATGATAGTTCTTAGAGAGCACAGGAAGAACTTTACGGTAAGAATATGCCTGTCAATAACATTAAACTACCCGTATGAAAGGATCAGCAACGAAAATGGACTAAAAGCAGTGGCAGAGGAACACTTACTTGTGAAGGGAATCCGTGAATCAGCAAAACTGTATGATTATCAACATTTCCACTTTCTACGCAGAACCATCTATTGCACAAAATCATATATAGAGAGCATGTTTCAATTGGTAACCCTGCAAATATCAGATCTCAATTTCTTCACGCCATACTGACTTTAGTACACTATAAGCCTACATACAAATTACCAAGTAATGTTGTATGGAAAAATACACACTTCTACATTATTACCTGAAAATCTCATCAGCCTGAGAAGCAGAACCTAGGTCAAGTCCGAAAATTGGGTCTTTTGCAGTTTCACCAGAACCAGAAACAGTAACTGCTTTCACCTGAAGCGAAAGGAATTTAACACCCAAGAAGAGTTTCAATACTTGGAAATTAAGCACGCTCCTTAGCACTTACTATTTTCCCTTGCTTAAACCACTCATCAGCTGGGGATGACCCATCTGAATATTTCCCTGTATGAAATAACCCCATTAACATTCTTCTATGTTAAAAATCTTCAAAAAAGAAAGTTACATTAAGAAATTATATAAATAAAGTGATGAAAAGATATTGACTGGTCACCTCCAAAAAAGGAAAAGCCATCTCCCTCAGAAACAGGAGCATCTATAAGGTAATCCTGATAAAGAAAACATATACGAACAGTTTACAAGAAATAAAAAAGTTTATGCATGTAATCAGAAAAGGCTCGAAAGTGATCAATTATCAGAGAATCATAAGCATACATCTTCATATGTGCAACTGATTCTTAAGCATTTTCTGCGGCTCTTGCAAGCAGGAGACTGGAGCTGTCCATGAAGAAATGAAGAAGTAGAAGCAATTGGAGAGCTGGGGAGGAGTTGGGGATGATGATGAGAGTGAAATGAAATTGTTTTAGCTTGAACCATAGCCATGGGCTATTGCTGGAACAGGGTTTGTGATTTACCAAATAAACATTCAAAGAGACCGTTAACCGTTGGCGTTGGCCTCTAAATGCAAAATTAAATTTTGGTCGCTCAAGGGACAAGTTGGTCCAAGCAACGTTGTGCAAGAGATAGGAATTCTCTGGTTCTCATTCTTCACTAAACTGCACTCACATTCATGTTATTTTATATGTTTATTCTCTCCCGATGCTTAGGTTCATAGCGAGGTTAAAAATTATACGCACAGGGTATATTATTGTCACCATAGGCACACTCAAAAAACGACTACAAATTTTAAGGAGTTCGTGGAGTACTTAAAGGAGTTAATTATTGTTAAAATGTATGATCTTCGAAAGTGAGTATAGATATTTCATTATTGTTTTTTCATTCTAGTTTCAAGTAAGTATTGTCATAAGAAAATTTAACAATATCTTTATTCTTTCAGTACAAATAATTTAGCTCTTACAATTGTATTACGACAAATAAAATGCTTTCAATCCAATTCTCAAGTAACCATAGCCAAAATTAGTAAGTTTCAGTGATTGAAGCAGGTTTCATTTGCAATAAACATCCCAAAGTAAGTTTCAGTGATTGAAGCAGGTTTCATTTGCAATAAACATCCCAAACAGGTAGATTTACAGAGTAGCAAATTGAGATACATGGAATCTTAAAACCAAAAGTAGATGTTACATATTTCTATTTAACGAAGTAAGGAAGGTTAAGGACATAGAGCAGGAAATAAGCCCAAATGACACCAGAAATTCCACCAAAGAAGAATCCTCCAGTGAACTTAGCCCACCCATCAGCTGTTTGCAGCTGATCAGGCTCCTTCTTCCTTCCGGTCAATGTTAAGTCTGGAGCAGTGGATGGCTCTCCTTCATTGAATGAAGCAATTCCATAGATAGTCAAGCAAATGCTGAGGATCACAACAAGGCCACCAGCTGCCAATGACCCAGCTGGTCCTGCTATTTCTGTGTTTCTCAATGGCCCTGTCTTAACAAATGGACCCACAAGAAGGAATCCATGGGCCAACCCCACCTCTACTCCTCTCAGTAGTGGGCTGACAGCAGTCCGATAAGCCGGTAGATTTGAGAGGTACCATGCAATCAGTGGACTTGATGTAATTGGAGTCTCCAAGCTTCCAATGAATGGATCACCATTGATTGGCTGGATAACTTGGTAAGTTGGCTGCACAAAGTGCAAATCAAATTACTTAAAAAGGGTATATTTATAACTGCTCTATACTTCTAATTTAATCTTGAAAGCACAACAACAGAAGCCTTTGCCAGCCGCAACACTATACTTTGATAACTAATGAGTCCATTTCGATTTCAAAAGCAAACCATAACTATCATTCTTAAAAAGGAAAAGGATGATGATTCTGAATCCTGAATAAACATTTATATTTCATCAGCGTGTTACCTTTTCAGATTGGATAGCTCTGACAATGAAACGAGGGCTTCTCTTGGAGGGAACAACTCTGAATGGAGATCCAGAGATACCCTTTGGAGTAAGCAGGCTCCTGGGAACCGGTGACGTAAAGCTACTCTTGAGCTGGCTGGCCATTGGAGAAGAAACAGAAGCCATTTGAGATTGTGTTTGTTAAAAGACTTCTGTTTCCACCTAGAGCTCTGCTTTGTATAGATATGCAAGTAAAAAAGAGAAGGGTGATGGATTTGCTGAGTGGACTTGAGAGTATCTTTGATTTGGAAACTTGTGGTTGTGAAGAATGAGGTGTCAAACCGCAGATTTTTCATTGGATGGAAAACACATCCAGCCTTATCCCTTATCCAAAGCCTTGAATATGGCTTAAATTGCATGTTATTATGGCTCCATTATTCTACAAAACATAAGATTTGCAGGCTACTTGCTGCTTTCTTAGAAATAAAATGCTTTTGAAAGATCTTGCATATTTCTAGGCCTTCCACTAAAATAAAATCAACACATTAAAAATACTTTAATATCAAACATTTGATTTTGATATTAATAATTTCTTAAAATATGATTGGATCAAAGAGATACAAGTGAATTCTTTGGAAGTTATTATGCTTTTTTTTTTCTTTTTGGAATTATTGGAAGTTATTATGATTAATGCTAAGTCTTCCATACTTCGATAATAATGATACAATCAAGTAGAAAATTCGTTAAATTAGTCATATTTATAAGTGTAAAGTTTAACTAAGAAAAAAAAAAAAGGAGCTCAATCCTTGGAACAAAAACAAAATGAAATTTATGCCACACTTATTTTCGAGACCAACTTCTAAGTTCTAACGAGCATCCAAACGGTGCGCTTAAATCACTCAACAACTCGAGGTGCAAAGACGCAAATAGCCTTATCACTTACAAACGAAACGACGCGCTCACATTTTTCTCTTTCATCCGATTTTTAGAGCGCTTCGCTCCCGCGAAAACCCTAATTTCAGCTGGAAGCAATAGCAGCATTCCACTCTTGATTACATTTCAAAATAGATTAATTTTGGGGCAATAAGATGACTACATTTTCGAAATCTTAATTTTACTCTTCAATGCAAAGAAATTCTCTATAGAAATGGCACTGCAAATTCTGAAGCTCCCAGTAAGCCTTCGCTGTTATAATAACCCAACAAGCACTGCTAATTCAGGCTTGTTTCTATTTCCCAACTCCAATTCTCATGCTCTCCTCGGTATCCATCTCTTCATTCTTTTAATTTTAATTGTTACGTGTTACAAGAGATCATGGTATAAAAATTTGAGTTTTTTTTTTTACTTTTTAATGTAACTATGGTTCAGGGAGATTGCTGAAAGGACAGAGACAATATCCCATCAGAAGCTTTGCTGTTGCTAGCAATGCCAAGTCTGAGAAGATTCAATTGCTCAAAAAGTAAGCTTTCTTGAACTGTTGAGAAAGTCAGGTATTGGTAAAAGGGGTAATTTGATAGAGAAAATATGGATTTTCAGTTTTTCCGTTGTGGATTTGGTATTTTATGTTCTATTGTTGACATTTTTTAAGGAAGAGGAGGCTGGATGAGGTATGTGTTGAAAGGTTTCAGCAATATAGTCGAACATACATACAGTCATGGATATTGCAAGGTAAGATAAATTATTGAATTGCATTAACAAGGCCCTCTTGAATCTTTGTTGTTTTCATAGTATTTTAATTTTGATAGAATATGGGCGAATTTTTTATCGAATATGATTATGTAATTCACATGATTAGTGTTGCTGCAAATCTTAGTTCATTGCTATTACGTATTAAAACTTCTATGTAAACTGTCAGGTTGACTGAGAGACTTGCATTGTGAACTCATTTAGTTTAGAATAGATGATCAACTTTAATTGTTTGATTATTTGGTGAACCTGTCTCTCAAACTCATTTGTGGTGCAGGGAAAGTGTTTGTAGATGGAAAGGTGGTGAACAAAGCTGGAACAGCCGTCTCTGATAAGGCTGTTGTAGAAATAATTGCCCAAGTGCCAAAATATGTATGTAGGTGATTACTCTTCGAACAACTCATCTTGCAATTTCAGACATAAATTTCGATTTTACGGTGACATTGGCAAGTCTTATTCTGATTTTTATCTTTTGTTCATTTGTTCAGAGCGGGACATAAGTTAGAAGCTGCCATTGAACAACTGGGTGTTGATGTAGCTGCCAAAGTAGCTCTTGATTCGGGTTTGTCCACTGGAGGGTTTACTGACTGTCTGCTTCAGTACGGTGCATCATTTGTTTATGGGGTTGATGTAGGCTATGGACAGGTAACAGGGATTTCTTTTTCTTTTTGATTTTTCTTTCTCAGAAGGCAATGTCTTTTCTGATCGTCTAATACTCTGTAGTCTTGGCTTGTTATAGATCTTTGATTGATTATGGATGTTAACATATTCAATAGGTAGCTGACAAAATTCGTCGTGATGAACGTGTTTCTGTAATAGAAAGGACAAATTTAAGATACCTCACTACTCTCCCTCAGAGAGTTGATTTGGTGACTTTGGACCTTTCATTCATTTCTATCCTCACGGTAAGCTTTCAAATACTGACAAATGTTGTATTGCTAAGTTTATGAGCTTTTTGAATTGTTTGCATATTTCTCCACACCTTTGATTCCCCTGCTTGTATACTTGTCACTTAATTGGGTTTCACCTTTTCTTTTGCACTTCTAATAATCATCGTAGAGGGGGAAATAAGTAAATAAGATGATGATTTTGATAATTATTCACAACAAAGCAATTGTTCTTGTGAATCTAGTGCTTATTGACTGCTGTGTCTTGGATATTGCGATCCTTCTTTGTAAGCAGGTCATGCCTGCTGTGATAAACTTGATGAAGGAAGAGGCAACTTTGATTACCTTGGTCAAACCTCAATTTGAAGCTCGCAGATCACAGGTAAACATCTCATCTCCATTTTCTCACTTCTGCTGTAATGACTAAATGAATCTGAAATGATGTTAATTGAGGGAACCACCTTTCCACTCCTAAGTGGCTGCTAACTGCACCAGCTTCTTCTTTTTCTTGGAAGTATCCCAACAACTTGTTATTTGGTGGTCACATAAAATCATTCCTTCACTTTTCCCCAGTTTAGGATGGTCAGTATCATGTGTTTGAGTTCAAAATTCGTTGTTATTGCAGGTAGGAGGTGGTGGGATTGTGAGAGATCCTTTAGTCCATAAGGAGGTCTGAAATTTTTCTCATCATTATTTTCTAATTGATCTCACTTATTTTTTCCTCTGTTCAGTGGAATTTTATACTTGTTTTTCTCTATAATTTTGAGCATGATTATGTTTGGCACTGACTTGAAAGTGGTAAGCACTAGATAATAATCCATTAACCCTGGGTTCATTCTGTAGGTTCTTGAAAAGATCATAAAAGGGGTAGAAAACTTCGGATTCCGGACTAAAGGGTGGATTGAGTCTCCTCTGAAAGGCGCTGAGGGAAATACAGAATTTCTTGTTTGCTTTACTAGGACAGCTGAGAAACAAACAGAGCAGTAGAATACGAGGGTATGAGAGAACATGTGCATTGTGTGAAAACATGAGCCCTTTAAACTACAGGAATACCGCAGTGGACATGCTGGTAAAGTGGAAACTAGCAATTAAACAGAACGAATTTTCTTCCATCTGATCTGGTAAATTGCAACAAATGTAGAAGTGAAGGCAATTATATTATGAGATTAGCAATTTTATACATAATTTATAATGAGAGCAGGCACCATTGATTGGTTCTTAATGTATTTCCTTTTTCCCCCCCAAGGGGCAGTAATATTTTCTGTAAATATTTGTAGATTGTAACCAAATTCTAGAAAACAAAGATAAATAAATAAATAAGTGGCAGAAAGTGTCTGGCTAAAGAACAGTCGTCAATGTCAATCTACAACGGATCACTATCATTCAACATTTCAGAAGGGATACTAAGGCCAACAACCTGCCCAACAACTGAGAACCAAGAGACCAGATATAGCTCAATTGCAACTCCATTTTTCTGCTGTGTGGTATCACCAAGGAAAAGCAGCTTCATCCACTCGCTTGTTCCGCAGGGATGTAATTTATACCATGGCCTGTTCAAGTATGGATGTTCCTGCAGTTCCATAAATTTATACAAACGTTGAAAGGTTGAAATGATCAAAATCAACATTAAGCATATATCAAATTTTACGCACTTGTGCAGAAAGCAAATGAGAGACGACAACCTCATGAGTTATGAATGTCCATTTTGACTCTGATAAAGCCTTAGCAGAACTGGAAGGGAGGCCTTTTTCAATTTCATCCAATACCAAAGGCTGTCCACCTAAGCATAACCAAAAAGCAACACGCGCCAATATAAATGACAAGTAGCTATAAATTTTCTTCTGTCAGCAATAGACCAGACAATAAAACATATGAACAATCAAATTGGAACCATGAACTCTTATCTTTCAGCAAGCAATCTAAACTTTGTTCAGTTAATATTTGTGAGTTTAGCATATTAGTGATTATCAGATTCTACCCTGTAAAATTTGATCACACGAAATGAACATACCACTGCAGTATGCACGGAAATATAGCACTGGAACCCTATATGAAGCACTGTAGATTACATGAAAATCGTAGTAGTGTTCGTCACGATCATAGTTCTGAACCTACCAAATAGAACAAAAACAATGATCAACATGACTGTAAAGCAGTTCCTAGCTGAAAAAAAATAATAAATAAATAAATAAACAAGGATGGTAGTTAATATACACACTAAAGTGGCAGAATCAATGGGTTCTTCTTCCTTAAAGCAGCCGGTCCCTTCTTCCCCTTGGCAAGTTTCTTCACCTCGATCTTCCTGTTCAAAAGAGTTATATTATTCCTAACGTTAGCACTGCAATCAAAGAGATACGCTTCAACTTAACATCAAGGGCCAGACCTCTCTTAACCTGACACGGCAAATGTTTTCCAGTGACAAGTATCCCTCCACCTGAAAGGACCAATTAAACTTCTCAAACATGAAGAAAATAAAAAGAGAAAAAACAACAGTAAATGACAAAAATGAACAATAAAACAAACCTCGTGAGATCCAAACCAAGGTTGTTTTTTACAAGCAACCCATGACCATGAAGGGAAACTGGGATTGTATCTTTTCCATTTATCGGCTAACGTATGAGCAGCAAGAGAAAACTCACTTAACGAGAGGGTTCCATCCCAAGATAAAATGGCCATGATTGCACTGCAGACTGCAGTAGTTGAAATAAGAATATAATAACAAATATGATTATGTAAATTTCGCTCTTTCCTGAAATTTCATATTTTGTTTCAATTATCAGTGACCCCATAACCAGAAATAGTGAAAACAACTAAAATTCATGCAAAAAGATCTAGCTTAATCATGATTATCAGATTATCAGATTATCACAATCGAACGGCGCAGTATTGATTCAAAAACAGAATAAAGCCCAGGACACATAATTCACTCAAACACGATCAAATTATATAAACTATCCAAATTAATGAGCATAAGCGAGACAATATGTTGATAAGATAGACAGTCAATACCCAAAAAGAAACTAAGCTTAATAGAAGAAGCCTCTGACCTCGTGAAATTTGTGTCTGAAATAAACAGTGTCTTCGCTTGTTCTTGTCTCCTTTGAACGAAATTTATCAGTTCGCTTGGACTCATTCGTTTCGTTTCATTACGTTATAAATAGGGTTAGAAAATTTAATCGAATATTCGATTGAATGCACCGTGCATCGAGTCTGTTTAGCTTACCTATCTTTTATTTATTTATTTTGATTGGGCCAATTTCACCGTAATTTTTAAAATAATTATTATTACTTATATTATAGAAATAATCTGTTATAAAAAAATCAATTAAATTTTTATAAATGATCATAAGTATTTGATAAACCTTAATTATTAACTTGTTGTAATGATGTAAATAACTGAATTATACAATATACATAATATTAAATAAAATTTATTTACATATTTATAAATAAATATATATATATATATATGTATAATATTTTATTTTTTATCTCAATCTAATTGTTAATAATAATCTCTTTAAAGTTACTGATTTTATTTGCTAATTAATAAAGATAACTTTAAATTTTAGTGATATATATGAGAATATATATGAAATTGTATTAATTATAAGATTGATTCTAAAAATCAGATTTTTAAAGTTATTTTTTCTTTACTTTTCAAAATTTATTGTAGGATGAGTGATTTTGTCAAAAGTGATTTTAAAAAAATTATTAAATGCTAAAATTAACTATTAACTTTTCAAAATCACTTTTAAACTTTCTAAATACAATCTCAAAAGGAAAAAATTCTAAATACATCAGAAATAATATATCTGTCATACAATAAATAAATAATATTATAACATATGTATATTTATTTTAAAAAATTATTATACTAATAATATTTATACTAATTTCAATTATACATATTATACATATATTAATTAATTATATTATCTCTGATATATCTTAAAATTTCTTACCGAACGGCCTTGAATCAATTAATTAAACGACATCTTGTGCCCATTAACTAATCACTTGAGCAAGCTTTAATCTCATGTGTAAGTGCATGACTTACTTTTATACTTAATTTAAATATTTTTTTTCTTCAAAATAAATTGATAAAATAAATAAATAATCTTAGTTGGTAAATTAGTAAGACAAATTGATTATATCATCATAAAATTTTACACGATTGAGGATTGGCAATTACATAATTATTTGTAAACCGTATCATGGAAACCAAACGCACATATCATCTTCAGATTTTCTACAATGATCTCCAAAATTCAGAAGCAAATTATTTGACAATGGGGCCAAAAAAGGAGAGTGGTCATTCTCAATATTCCCTGCTTTATATGACACTAATATACAACATTTCTAACTAAATCATCTGATAGATTACAATGGAACAAATAGAATATGCGTCTCCAAGATCATTATGTTTATGAGCAAACGGAAGCGGCCACTTAAGAAGCAAAATACTTCACTTTCACAGCTTTGATGGATTTGCTGCGGAGTCTCATATCTGGGTACAGTATCAGAAGTGAAACAGAAGGTAAGCGCTAATTATATTTGTTGTTACAGTTGTTTAATGCTTTCTACATGCATAAGATAAAAATTAATAATAATTCATATGCAGCTCGTAAGTTAATTTCAAAATGTCCAGATCAGTATCAAGATGTCATGGCATGACATCTATCAAATGTAAGGACAACAGGAGGTGACTTCTTATAGGTTTCACCAGATCACAAGAGAGTTAACTTGCAAAAATTCTTTAATTACTCTATCCTTGGTTCAACTTCAACTCACAGTATTCCATCTACGTATTAGTGCACCACAAAACCATCTAAACATGGCTCCTATAATGCCTTATCATGCTTGTATCTCTCACACCCATGCGTACATGAGAGCGAGAGAGAAAGGATTATCATACATTAGCGTGGGCAGAGGATGATCTTGAACCAATTTTTATGGTTGTAGATTCGTTTACATGTCATCTGCCACTGGACTGTTTAGAATAGGAACATTTTCAGATGAGGAAGCCTCGTTATTTCTGGCTTGTTGGTCAATTCCATTTATCCCCACCTGTTGAGAAGTTTTAGCCTTCTTCTTTTTCTTCTTGGGTAAGATGTGCACAGCAGGCGGCAAAAGGGTCTCCTGTATTGCCTGCAAAACAGCAAAATAAAACCTAATTAGCCAGATAACCAAATGTCAAGATTGGAAAACCCTGTAAAAGAAAAGAAAATGGCAATGATGGTGGCTTAAGCAAATGTTGAATTAAAAATTGATGAGACCTACAATGAAGTCTTTACAGACTAACAGACTAACAGTAAATCATCTCTTCTAAGACTTACAATAAAGTCACATTATTTATCAAGGAAGAGTTGGCAGCACGCACAATATACATAGCAGAGATGCATCAAAGCTATTATTGCTCACATTTCTATTAATATACAGTCATTTAATAGATAAAGCTTAAACATTTAATTATCGACAAGTATACCAATTTGATATGGCTGCTGCTCAAATGCCCTGTTCCAAAGGTTGAAGGCTTACTTGATTGGCTTAAGACCTATTCCTAGTCAACTCTTGATTGCACTCATGAGATGAAGTAAGACATATTCAGGGTCCTGAAGTAGCAAAATCTGCAACACAGACTACTCCTAGGAATATGAAATGTTACGGCAAGCAGCAATGAAACTTCAACTTGGCCAAGGTACATCATTAACAAGACCTAACTAACAATGGATTTAGAAACATTAAACATCTAAAAAAGAAGCACAATTGCAACAAATGCATATAAAAAAGGAACTATAAGGGACAGTATATGGTTAAGCAGAAGGGAAGAAGCATACCAGCCACCCTTTTTTGCCTCTAACCCCGCCACTGATTGCATAAGCCTCTTTGAATCCATTCTTGTACAATAACTCAGCCGCCTTCAAGGAATTACCATCAAAACTACCTTACACACAAAATGATCATTATTAATGAAATAAAATTCCAATCAAGTACTACTATCAAATAACTCCACATAAAAAACTTACTTGTCCAGAATACAGACAACAGTATTTATTGGGTTAGCAAAGTTGCTCAATACAGTAGTCAAAAACCCGTTCTCATCTCCCTCAATGAACTCAACTTGAACCACACTCTTTTTCAAAGACTTCAAATTGGGAGACCCCAAAGAGACCATAGTCTTCTTGTTCCTAATATCCAGAAGCTGGGCATTCGGGTCGTTGCGGAGTTTTTGAAAAGCATCAATTGCAGATATGAATTTGCATTTGCTAAGATATTCTTGAGTTAAGGGAATGACCACGAGCCAAATGAATGTACAAGTAGCAACAAAAAATGGGTATCTATTGAAAAAATCATCAATTGAGAGTAAGATTGATTCCAGGTCTATTTTGCCTGAAACTGTCTCAGTTGAAGAGACGGCAGTTTCAGAGGCAAGGCAAGGGATGGAAGTACAAAGGTCAATTACGGTAAATGACAGTTGGTTTTTTGTTAACGTTTGGAGATGGTTTAATTTGGTGGAAGCAGAATTGGTTAAAGCGGGAACGGAGATGGAATCGGGGACAATATGAGTGGGTTTGGAGCAAGAAAATTTCAGGGTTTTAGAGTGGTTCTGAAATGGTGGTAAGGATGAGAGTACCATCGAAAGAGACTCCATCGTGAGCATGAAGCAGCGAGGGAGACGCTAGAGAGAGAGATGATAAGAAAAGAAGCGATTGGGCGGTTGGGCTAAAATGTTTCAAGCTCAAAAACTGATAACGCTACGTGGGTTGGGCCTGGATCAAATTCGGGTCAAATACAATATGGACTGCCTTCCAATTTCTTGCTAATTCGTATTGCTCCATACAAATGCACAGACAAAAGATTGTATACTGTGTACAAATGAATTACCTATACATAACTGTTGTACCGTAACTACCGTCAATGATTTCTACTAGATTTAGACATGATAGAATTAACTCAAGGCCTGTTTTTGCTAGAACTCAGCTCAAGACATTTCTTCTCAAAACTAGAAATAAAATCCTCCATGCAACAGCGGTAAGTCTCCATTCCGACAACCTGCTTCGCGAGTTCTAGTCCTACATTCATCCACGTCTTTGCCAGATCAATCTGCCCAAGCCTCACAGGCACTGCTGCTCGATTCCATGCAGTCATTGCAAGCCATTTTCCCTCTTCAGAGGGAAATTCACCTTCCTTCAAACCCACCATTATTCGATAGGCTTGCTTGTACATACCATGCACGGCATCATCATCTGTGTCGCCCTTGTGAATGCTGGCTACAGCAATTAGCCTCCGGACAGTGAGTGCCACATTTTGGTAGTCTGGCGAGGGGCAAGAAAGCAGAGCTGATAGGCATTCGTTAAGAGCAAAGGCAGCCACTTGAGGATTGGACCTTGGACCCTGTGAGGCACAAAGGCCAATCTGGAGAAGGCATTCGGGTTTGCAAGCCTTTGAGCTGGCATAACTTTTTACAAGGAGTTTTTGAGATTCTGAATTGCCAAGTCTCCCCTGTATATCATAGGCATTGAAGGTGTACATGAAGAAGAGGTCAGGGTCCAGGACTCCCGTTGAAAATGAAGTCAGTATCTGCAAACACGGATTCTAAGTGAGAAGAGTTTCAACAAAAATGATAGTGAAGCATATTGTACTGGCTGTGACAACTTAGACATTACTTATTACAATAATAAAGATGTAGGATCAAACTATGTGATACTCAACAACAACTAAAATATACCTTGCCTGCTCTGTCTAGCAGTTCAAGACATTGTTTCACTTCATTGTCCATCAATGCAATTTGCTTTTGATTCTCTGAAGCTATCATGGCAGATACAGTCAGTATTAATGATTTGCAAACCATGATACTGTTTTCTTCCACTTGCCCATCAACCCAAATACCATAAAATTCTGAAGCCAATCTCAGGAATTCCATACATAATTCATACTTCTTCTCCTTCCCACAATTTGTCCCAAAATTCCATGACATCACTGCTAACCAATTTTGTTCTCGTCTTCCAACTTCCTCTGTGCCGAAAAAGCAGTTAGCCCCAATCTCAGATGCTCGAGCATGAGCTCGTTTCATGTATTTGAGGACTTCTGACTCATTCCCACTTTCTTGAGTCAAGATTGTGACTAAGGTGCGTAGCACTACAACTTCCTTAGTTGGCATGGGTTTTCCTGAAGTGTAAAAGTTTAGAAGATTGGACAGAGCAGCAACAGCGACAGGAAGAGCTTGGCAGGCAACAGCTTCATGTGCTGCAAGGGACAGGAAGTCTGTAGTGAAATCGAGGCATATTGTCATTGCTAGGATCTGATTAATAGCACCCTTGTGGTCATTCTTTTGCAGATAGATTTTGAACTACACAAAACATAACAAGAAGCTTTGTAATTATTAGCCAAAGAAACTAATGGTAAATTGGGTAACATGTTATAGTGATCAAGTTTAGCACTAATCCATAAGTTAATCATCGTTTCCTGTTAAAATGTGTAAGAACAAAGTGTCTTGAGTACGGAAGAGAGGGAGCACCTTAAGGAAAGCAGAGGCTATGTTGGGCTCGAGCTGCAGAAATAAGAAGGCATTAGTAAGCTGAACAGTACATAGTTTAAAGATGATTAAAAATCTTAAATGTATTTTAGGGACAACTAAATACAGCTAGCAGTTAGTAAGGATACATTTTCAGCTTCCATAATGTATTCTTGAGCTCGATCAATCTGAGAAAGACCAAGGTAGCACAGACACAACACTCTGAAGCTCTTGGCTCGGAGGATTCTATTCTCAACATCAAATGGAAGATAAAGCATCGATTTCTCAAACATCTCTGCACTTGCCTCATAGTTTTTTGATCGAAACAGATTTGAAGCACTGTAAGGCACATATAATTATGTTGTTCAGCATGTAAAATGTCAGTATCTGTTAATCGGTTTGCAAAATGGACTTAAATTAAATCTTTCTACAATAAACTAGAAATGCTTCCTTGAAAAGTATCAATTTACGTAAAATAGTTTTCATACTCGAGAGGTAGTACTATCTTAAAAACCAAGTTATAATCGAATGCTGAAACTAATATGATAAAACAATATAAAATTTTGAAAAAATGACCTACCAATTCCACAAAACGGCATGCATTGCGATCCTCTCCTTGGCCGCCGCGTCACCAACAAAAAGCGCCAGCACCCTTTCATCGGAGACCAACTCAGCCACCACCTCGGCCCTCAATTTAACCGCGGCCTCACTAACGCCATCACCCTCATCCCCAACGACCCTGTGAGCCACCCTGACAGCTGCTTTAGCACTGACGTGGCACCTTCCCAATAATCCAAGAAACACGTCTTTCGCGGTCTCTGCACCCGCTGTTCCCGCCGCTTGGAAATAAGCCTCGACAGCCGACACCCAAATACTCTCCGGAATCCCCTTGATTACAGCCATGCCCCTTAGCTCCTTCTCCGCTTCACTGTACCTCCCTAGTCCCAGCCACGCCTTCATCGCCAAGACCGGCAAACTCGCGTGGTGGTCCCCACCATCAAAACTGCCTTCTCTTAAAACTCTAACGCACTTGATCACGCTCTCGTACTCTCCTTTTTGCAAATGTATTGCCGAGATGAAACGCAGCGTTTTGAATTTTAATCCCTTGAGCTCCGTCGTCTCTTCTCGCGTCCTCGCCTCCCCCAATCCTTTCTCGCACAACTCTAGAGCTTCGTTCATCAGCTTCAACGCGTCGTTCAACGAATTGGTTTCGTTTTTCGATAACGCACTTTTAGCGAACGTCAGGTATTGATTCGCTAGCGATTTATAGTGTTCAAACAAGCCGAAGAGGAGACATTTCGCGCGGTTTAGTAACGTTATCGCGAGATTTTGTTCGAGGACTTCCCACGCAGTGCGAGATCTCGCGATATTGATATCCAACAGCAGTTTCCTCTCATCTGAGTCCGAGATTCTGCTAATATCAAGCTTTGATACATTCTCCGTTGCTTTTTCAAAACAAGCCGACGCGAGATCGTATTTCTTGAGATCGTGCCAGACAACACCAGTCTTGAAATAGAATGAGGCGGATTTGATAGCCGAAGAAGGGACGCCAGACACGTCAGCGGCGAGGGAGAGGAGGTCGGCAGCCACGTGGCGGAGATTAGCGATGGCATCCGGACAAAAGGCGGAGGATGAGCGGGAAATGGAGGCGGCATTGGAGAGGTCGACACAGGAGTTCCAGAGGCGGTAGCTGAGCTTCCAGATGTAAAGTTTGAGTGAGTTGCTGGAGAAGGGAGCGATTTGACTCAATTTAGTTAGGATTTGTTTGACATCGGAGGCAAGAGTGGTGAGAGTTTCGGGATTGGTAGGGGATCGGTTTTCGGTTTGTTTGATAAGAGAGTCCAGTTGAGCGAGGAGGCGATCGTGGCCATTTGATTGGTGCCGGATATCGGGCGACGAGATCTCTGCAATTCTCATCGTCGTTTGGCGAAGTAAAAGAACGAGAGCGTACGAAGTTTGAAACGGGGCTAGATTTGAATGCTGTATTTCGAAGGGAGAATGGACAGTTTGGAGGGAAATAAGATTTAATTGGAGTTTTTTCCTTCTTCTATTTTCACTAATATTGAAATTATACGAATATTGATAATATGTGTGTGTGTACAGAAAATGTATAATAATTTTCATTTTCACTGTTACTTTCCATTTTTAACCATCAATTATTGCCTCCGTCCACTTTTTTCATCACCATCAGAATCCCCGCTAGGCGCCATATGATCCACATTAGGCTCTCGATAATCTAGGTAAGGTATGTGTCTGGTTACTGCCTTACAAAAATGCATTTGGAAGTTTATACTGTTTAACAAAGCTGGACTTCAATTTGAGTTCCACGGAATCAAACGGCAAGAAAATATGCAAACACAGCAAAACAGATATATGGAAGCAATGAAATGAAATTATACATACAGAAACAAAGTGCATATATTAGAGGATCAAAATATCTTCTCGTACAACAGACTAAAATTAACGCGCTTTTTTTTTCTTTTTTGGGAGTTTTTTTTCTTAAAATACTAAATTCATTCATACACTGCAACAGGAACTCAGTGGTTAAAAGGCTAGCAGTTAAATGAGTGGATCAAGTCACCATTTTGCCATCTTTATCAATTAGTGAAGATAAGGGGCTTGGACAGCTTGGTACTGGTAGCCATTTCCAAAGTAGTTGCCATGATTGGGAGAGAAGCTGTAAGTAGCAGAACCCAGAAGAGAGGGGCTGTGGTTGTCAGCAGGTCCAGTATAAACATAGGGTCTGTCATACACATACTGCGGGTACCGATCCGCAACTCTAGGATAAAATGCCTTGTCAGCAGCAACATTAGTGGCTCGAGGCCCATATCCAGCACCATTGGCACGGGGTCTCTTCGGTTGCGGCTTGGCAACCTCAGTTGCCCTTTTCTTTTCGGCCTTGGCCTTCTCTAGCTGGAGAATTCGCTTTTGGAGAGGATCTACGGTATACTGCTCCTCAAGGTTATGCTCTTCAATGCATTTGATCACAGCTTTAAGAGCACTCAGCTCTCGTTCATTGACCTCATTCTAAAACAAGAGAAAGTATGTTAAACATAACAAAACATCCACAAAAATAACATCATGTAATATTCTTATGCAAAACTGTCCAAGAATTCTAATGGTAAATTCAGACATTATGCGAAAAATCTGAAATTAAGTAATTTGGGATGAGTGTACAGCCATGACTCCAAGCAAAAATATGGTTTCCTGCTAGGAATTGTAGAAGCAAAATCTACGGAAACACCAATACAATTAGATATATATTAATTGAGCGCAGAAAATGCACCTCAGCAGATGGAGACATGTTTCCAGCCTTGACAGAGGAAGAAGCCTTTTTTGCCTCCTTCAAGTAGGACTTCAGTAAAGGCACAGGAGAGAACTGCCCGGTAAGCTCAAATGCAAAAGCCAGGTTAACTGCATCAATTTGCCTTCCACCATTCACCAGAACTTCAATGACACCTAAAGAAGCAGTACCACCAAAAACAAAACAAGAAATAATGATCAGTGAACATTACCCAAGATGACGAAAATGAATGTAAATACTCCATTTCGTCAACAACAATAAAATCCATTAGTTCTTCAGGCAAGCTTAGTAATCTCAGTAGTAAAACACAGCAAATACCTATGTCTGCTCAAATCACTCTAAAGACAAATACACAAAATTCAAGAAAATGCAAATTGTTCAAGAGGTCATCAAGGATGAATATGGAGGTTCGAACTTCCACATACAGATAAAAGAACAAACCTGGCATTTTTTCTGACAACCCAAGGGAGCGACATAAATCAGGTGTTTGGCGACGACGAGAGACCATTGGTATTAGCCTTGATAACTCTTCCTCATTAAAGTCAGAAGCAATATAAAACGTTGCCAGAAGTTGCAGGAAAGCATGAGCCTCCAAGGAGTTCCCATTGCTATCATCCACATCAAGGGTATCCAACTTTGGTTTCCACTCTTCGGCAATTGCCTTTGCCTGCTCCTTTACACCTTGTGAGATAACAGCAGAAAGAGTATTCAGATCGAGATTTGCTAACAAAATGCTAAGGCATTCCATCAACATAATACAGGTTCTGCGGAGACCCAATAAGCTTGAATCTTTCTTTCCATCCACATTTGATACTTCCATGTGGTAAAAACCTTCCAGAGAATCCAATACCAAACGGGCTGGGTCTGCAGCAGCCTTTAGTGCAAGTGGAATTTCTTCCTTTAGGACAGCAAGGTTCTTACGATTGTCTGATATAAATTTGTGCAAGCCTTCTGAGTTCATCTCTTCACATAGTTTAAATAATTGGGGATAAGCTTTCAGCTCCATGTTTTCACTCTCAGAAGATTTTTTGCTGCTTTCTAAGTTGCTTTCAAGAGACATTGAATCAGACAGTTTGTCTTCAACAGTTGGTGCCCTGCTTTCATCAACATTGCTAGCAATGGCAGGCTCTGCAGATGATACCTTCCTCTGTTTCTCCAGAGCAGTTGAAATGGCAAAAACAGCAGCATCTCTCTTCTTCTGGAGCTTCTCCAGAGTGCTTTGCTCCTTGGCCAAAACAGCAGCCTCCCGCTTCTGCAACATTTCACGGGCTTTCCTTGTTTTGGTTTCAAACTCCTTTTCTTGGTCTTCCAGCTCATGAAACCTTCGCTTTAAGGATTTCTCAAGCCCATGGAAGTGTTCTTCAAGTTCCTTCCATCTCAAATTAAGGGTTATGGCCCTGTGACTTTCAAGTTCAGCAAATGCTTTCTGAAGTTGTTGAATCTTGGATGTTGTAGAGTCCATGAGTGTAGCAACTGATTGGTTTTCTTCCATGGCAGAAATGCTGGAAGGGAAACAGCATGAAGAATAATTAAAAGGAAATGAGATAAAGCAAAACCGGCCTACCCCACATAAAAAGGCATAAACAGGAAAAAAACATGAAAACATTTTAACCATCATATGTATTTTTTTTTTTTAAAAAAAAGTTACAATGCAAAAACTTTTAGTATCCACCATGTATTTATATTGTTGCCAAAAAGATCAAATTTATAAAAGCAAGACAACCTTAACAACAACATAAAAGAAAATTCATCCTAATAAATATCTATAGCTATGGCATTAAAATGCCATAAGAAAAAAAAAAGTGGAATACCCATACACTGCAAGCTTTATTTCTTGAAGTTCCAAAGTGCTAAAACAACACCATAAACAGTAGTCAAGAGATTTGAAAATGTAGGCTCTCTGGTTATAAAATCCCTGTTTGTCATATGAACTTCGAGAACAAAACCCATTTTAAACTTATTAGAATATTAGTCCTCATAACCTTACAAGAACAACACAGAAGTACTGCAAGCCACAATCTAGGCCAAATTGATATATACCAGGCTAACTGGCTAAGCACTAATAGAAGTTCAAAGTCAAGATACAAAATGATACATCATCATGGGAATATTGAAGAAGATAACTACTTTCCAATCACTCCAGAGCATCCCCCAATAACTCAATTTAATGAAAGCATCAACAAGTTATACGAGAACACACTAGGAAGACAACAACTAGCAAAACCCTAGTGTCTACATTATGTTCAACGCCAATCAAAATAGCCTAAATAGAGGCATAAAGACAAACTAAAAAGCCCCAAACATATTTTGAACTCCATAAGCAATCCATTTAGTCGAGAACTAAATACAATCAGTATAAACATATTACAAGAAATCAGCTCAACAATTCATTCAACCAATCATCAATCAGATTATCACAGTGACAAAACTCACCAGTAATTTAGCAAGCTCCAATTCAGCAAATAGTAGCCCAGACCAAGAGATCGCCGAAGTTGCAGCAACGAAACACCGAAACCCTAACTGAACAAAGCGACAAGGAAAAATTAACCATCAACAGCCGCCAAAAACTGCATGTCAGCTCTACTAGATTAAAAGGAAAACGACAACGTTTCCGGAAAATGGAAGTGGTTTCTCCCCGACACCCGATCTGAAGTAAACCGTAAAGAAGAAAAGTTGAACATTATGCAGTGAATTAATTAGCTTCGACAGAGAGAAAGGATATTTACCAAATTACCCGGCTGATGCGATGGATAACGACTGGAGAGAGTGAGGAATTTGGTGGAAATAGTAAATTATCAATCCATTTTGATTCGAGTTTTAGGGAGTGGGGTGTGTGGCGTGGCTGCTGCTGCTACTCTGCAATCCCTAAGAGAGAGAAAGAGGAAAGTTACGAAGAGCGACAATTAGACTTTTATATTGTATTGTGGCGATAATTCACGCACGCACACACACACACGCACACTCACAAGCTCACTGCCCACAGCAGCCAGCTCTCTCTCTCTCTCTCTCTCTCTCTTTGGCCTTTTTTTCTTATGACGGGCGCTCGAGTTTTTGCTATTTGGTTGTGTCCGCTGAGCTGGCTTTTCGTATAGAGTACTGTGTTTGGTGCATTGGACAAATGATGGGTGCTCTTAAAGTAACGCCACGTCTTCGCAGACAGTTAAAATTGATCCGACAGAATTTTTGGAAAATCGTTCTTTTTAAAAATTGTTTTTTTTTTTTTCCGGGTCCGAAGAATTTATGTCCTGGTAGTTATTTTGTCCTGGTACCACTCGCAAAATTTAAATTATCAAACTCCTATGAGTTTTTTTTTTTATTTACCTAAAATAAATTTTAATAATTATCAAATTCACTCATGATCCATAACAGATTTTTTTATGAATTTTAATTTTTAAAATCACAGATTTTAAAAAAATATTTTTATTAAAGATACATTTGGCATATTATATTATATTAGGTTGTATTGCATTATATTGTATCAAGCAGTAATGCAATATTATATTTAGTATAATAAAAATCGTATTATATAAAATAATATTTTTATTTAATATTCATATTAAATTAATAATTTAAAATTATTTATTTTTATTTTCTTTAATATCATATATTTTTATTTATTTTTTATTTATTATTTTGATTAAAGAAATTAAAGAAAAACTATGTGAACAGTGCAATATTAAAATTTACCAAACATAGGATTGGACTGCTTTAGCTAATACAATTCCGCGTAATGCAGTGTGCCAAACACACTCTAATACTCAAAAGTTTAAATTATATAATTCAAAATATAAATTTATAATAATATCTTAATAAATCCACATAAAATACTCAATTTTAAATTTTATCAATGTAAATAAGAAATTAAAGTCTTAACCATAAAATAAAGACACAAAATATATCAATCCAATACAAAATATTTTTGTTGTAAGCAAATCATCATAACTTAGATTAATGCATTGCTTCATCCTTTAATCTATATACAAGTATATATTATCAACAATATTAATAAGTAAATTTTGGACAACTATTGTTAACAATTAATTAAACAAATAAAATTCCAACTTTAATAAGCAATCATTATGTTCAAGTTATTAGATCAAAACAAACAAAATTATTCGAATTAAAATAAAATATCAGTCATATCAAACTTCAAAAATACAAAATTTCTACCAATGGAAATACACACACACTAGAAGGAATAGGTCATGCAGTTGGAGCGAGTTACGTTAGGTTTAAGAGTTAGGAAGATTATGTCGCAAGTAATAACTTTAGCTTATATATATTTTGTGATTAATGATTAAAATTAAAGACATAAATAATTAAAAAAATACATGTAGTCAAATACTTGTAAGAATATGTAGGTGAATTTGCGAATTTGCTGTTAATTTTGTCATCCCTAATTGAAAGTGTTCTTTATCTAATTATAAATTATAGAACGAATAAATCATCTTGGAAAATATGTATATTACAATCCAAAGTTTACCCTAAAATAACTTAAAGATCTATTTCCACTAAAATCTTAACCTAATGATAGTTTTACGGACTTAAATTTGCCCCTCATAGAAATCAAACATTTCTCTTCCCACAAATGAGAAGGCGTAGATATCTCCATGGTGGGATCCCTTTAAATTAATTTTATATTTGTTGGATCTATTCAATCTAGAGTGGTAAATGAATTGCGACTAAATTGCTACTTAAACTTTCTACATCTACATCCTTGGATTGAAAAAATCTAGTCGATGAAAAAATAAGCCAAAATTTTAAAATTAATGCATCTCGATCCTTCAATGAGATAACATAATAACATAATTATAAAAGTATACATAGATTGTATCACATATGACGAAACATTATCACAATTTATTACGTGATATGTAATGCGTAATCTTTTATTTTATTGTCTCATTACTACATGTTAAATTATATGAGAATCATATATATATCACGTCAATAGAGATATAAATTTTATATTATAATTTTGTAAGTATTGGGATTACTTTTAAAATATTGTCATATACATTAAATTTTCTCTTTTATCAATTATTAGCATGACTTGGTCAATTTCAAAATAAAAAGTGTTGTGTTGATATTTCATTAAATAAGCGTATGGTATGAATGACACATGATGGACCTGCTCAATCTCGACGTTCTCAATGTTTGCAGCAGACCACTGATATGTTGTACTGTAATATGATGATATAGTGGTGTATGTACTATCTAAAGTTTTTTAAAATTCTAATACAAAAGTTAATTCCAAGTATAGTTAATTGTTTAAGACTGCTTTTTCTAGCAACTTGAATTAAATTTTTTACCAAATTTAAGCTTTACCATTGAACGACAACAATAATGATAGATCACCAACTTTTTCTTCTTCTTTTTTTTTTAAATTCAAATTATCTTCATCTAATTAGATGCTGATAATATTTAGTTGAAACAAAGTAAACTTATTTAATGGGATATGATTTTTCTATCAGTTATAGTATTAGATCATTTGAAACCGCTTTGATTTTGAAATGATGCAATTTTCATCCGGTTGTGTCAAGAGTCCCTTTGACTTGGGGAGGTCATTGAAGTAGCCGCGCTCGCCACGACACGATGCGTTGATTGAACTTGCATCGCGTCCACATGTATATGGACCCACAATCCTCAATGGGCTGGGCCTTTGGCTTGTTCAAAATATCAATTCAACGAGATATTTTTCTGTCCCTTTCTACTCCCAATCTGCTTAAAAACATTTTTCTACTTTTATAAAAAAAATTACAATTACAATGTTATTAATATTTTACGATCTGAAATCTATTAGCACCAATTAATATTATTAAAATATTACTTTCAATTTTGACTATCTATGATTAAATTGCAAGAGATCTGCATTAGATCAATAGTTCAAAATTTATACAATAATCTTAAGGAAAAAAAAATTCAAACTCTCTTAAATAGTTAATAACAAATTAAAAAAAAAATATTGTAGTCTCGTTTATATGTTTTCATATTGTCCGAGCCTTAATTTTAGAATAGTTATTTAAATGCGAATTCCATTTTAATTAAGGATTGTACTGGAGTCTATAAGTTTTTATTTCAATTGATAAGTAATTAAAAATGTGTTTACTTCTTGGATTAAGAAATGAGAATGATGAATCATTCCCATTGTGTGCGTTTACTTGAAAACATAAAATTAAGCAATGGAAATAAAAATGTTAAGATCCACCAAATTTAAAAATGAGGAATGGAAATTCCATTATCATGCGGAGTTAAAAATGAGATTTCATTTATGCCCCCATACTATTATTATGATTATTTTAATATATAATAATAAAATAATAGAAGTAGTAACAATTATTATTATTGGAATAATAATATGATTATAAATAATAATAATTAAGTGCATTTCAATAACTTGTAATAGTTTGTTATAGTCCTAAGACAACACAAATACAATAATGAAAATATAACACATTCTAATTCTTGTAACTCAAGTAAATAACTTATTCGAATTCTCATTTTTTTATTTCAATTCTACCCCATTCACTATAAATTCAATTCACACGTGTCAGACTCATCTCCAAATGAGAGTTTGGTTCGTTACGTGTTATTTATTAGGGGCAACTTTTCACTTTGTTAAAAGGAATTTTAAAAAAAAAGTTGTAAATTTCAGAATTTTAAGTAATTTACTACATTATATTCAATAAACTCTTAACATAGATTCACGGCTATCAATGACTAACCTAATTTACATTTTTTTTATAAATTTACTTTGAATTTATAAAAAGCGGTAAAATTATATTAATAAAAATCTTAAAAATATTAGAATATTCATTAGTACTTAATCTATTTAAATATAAATTCTGTCTATTCTAGATATTTGAGTCCTTGAATTACATCATTATAATTTTATTTTTATTATTTAACATAATAACAATCTAATTTTCTCTCCCACCCGTGGGCTAGGTTTGAATCCCAAATTTTTATTTTTTTTTAATTATGAACAAAAGAGATATCTTTATGCGCACCAAAGCAGTAAAAACCGGAAATGACAATATAATATACCTATTTATATTTTAATTAAGCTTTATTTCTCCGTCATTAAAGAGTAGATAGTAAGAAATAAACAAACAAATAAAACAAAAGTCAGTCAAGCAGGCCCGCAAAGTCTACGCGCTATTGCAGTCCTTAGTCCCAGTCGTCGCCTGAGCCTGGAAAAAAAAATTAACATGGCCTCCCCTTGTTTGACCCGATAACCACCTTCTGCTTCCACACCTGAGAACCCTTCGGTGTCTTCTTTTTCATATTTTCTCTATCTTTACTTTCCCCGTTCCTTCCTTATCTATTCCTTCTCCGTTATAGCTTTTATTATTTTGTTTTTCCTTCTGAATTGGCAAAACATGTTACGGTTTCGATGACGACGACGACGAATCTTCATTTCCAAGTGGCAAGATCGATGCTTGTTCGTTTTTGCAAAAACCCTTTTGCCTGTACTTCGATCTTGCTCAGCTAGCCTTCTTGGAAGTTCAGGTAGGTGGGATGGGCTTCTTGATTTTAATTTTAATTGTTGGGGAGGGGGGGATATGCCTGTGTTGATCAAGTCAACTGGGTCACTTGTTGTTTCTGGATATTTGTTTAATTGTTTATTTATTTATGTTTGACATAAATATGAAGTTGAAGTTCCATGCATGCTGCTGATTGGTGCTGAATTTGATGTTATTTTTTGTGTTGGGGAATTTGTTTCAGGCTTTGATGGTGTGAGGGAGTTTTGATTTTGTGGGTTTAGTAGTTGAAGGTCATTTATTTGCTAACTAGCAGTCAAAAAGGATTTATCTTTGAGTGTAATTGGTTGTGGATTTTGATGGCCTTCTTCATAAACATGGAACTGAACAGCCAATCTCTTGTTGGGGTTTCGCTCTGTTTATTACTTTGCTTTAGTCTTAGCTATGGTACTAAGGAAGATATTGCTTGCTTGAAAAGTATTAAAGATTCACTCGAGGACCCGTTTAATTACTTGAATTCTTCTTGGAACTTTAACAATGATACTGAAGGGTTCATTTGTAAGTTTACCGGAGTTGAGTGTTGGCACCCAGATGAGAATAGGGTTTTGAATCTCCGGCTTACAGATATGGGACTCAAGGGTCGGTTTCCTCGAGGTATTAAAAATTGCAGCAGCATGACTGGCTTAGATCTTTCAAGCAACAAGCTCTATGGACCTCTTCCAGATGATATTTCTAAATTAGTTGGATTTTTGACGACTCTTGATCTGTCATCCAATAATTTCTCAGGAAGTATCCCAGATAATCTTGGAAATTGTACCTACTTGAATACCCTTAAACTTGATCACAACCGGTTCTCTGGTCGGATTCCTCCACAATTAGGCCAGCTTGGTCGGCTAAAATCATTTAGTGTATCGAATAATTTTCTGTCTGGGCCAATTCCACATTTTGTCAATCTTACACTTTCAGCAGACAGTGTCATAAATAACCAAGGACTCTGTGGGTATCCTCTGGATCCTTGCAAGGAGACTTCAAATGGCCCTCGCACTGGAGTTATTACTGGGGCAGCAGTTGGCGGGGTGACTTTTGCAGCATCAGTTGTGGGTATCGGTATGTTCTTCTATTTCCGTAGAGTGTCAATGAGGAAGAAGAAGGATGATGATCCTGAAGGAAACAAATGGGCAAAGAGCTTGACAGGAACCAAAGGCATTAAGGCAAGCTAATTTATACTTTATATCTAGTGTAGTATTCCACTTTCTATAAAGAATGGTGCAGTTAATTCATATCTTGTTTATCATTTTCTTTCTTTATTTGTCCATCAACTATATTTGTTAGACTAAGGAAGTATTTGATTACCAGGTTTCCTTGTTTGAGAAGTCAATTACTAAAATGAGGTTAAGTGATCTCATGAAGGCTACCAGCAGCTTCAGCAAAAACAATATTATTGGGTCAGGAAGAACTGGGACAACGTACAAAGCATTGCTTGAAGATGGCACGTCACTTATGGTTAAGAGGTTGCAGGATTCACAACATTCTGAGAAAGAATTCATGGCTGAGATGGCTACTCTGGGAAGTGTGAAACATCGCAACTTAGTTCCTCTTTTAGGTTTTTGCATGGCTAAGAAGGAGAGGCTTTTGGTTTACAAGGACATGCCAAATGGTAGCCTTTATGATCTTTTACATCCCGCAGATGACACTGGCAAGAGTGTGGACTGGCCCCTGAGGCTCAAAATAGCTATAGGGGCAGCTAGAGGATTTGCCTGGCTACATCATAACTGCAATCCTCGTATTATTCACCGAAACATTAGCTCTAAATGTATCTTACTGGATGCTGATTTTGAGCCCAAAATATCTGATTTCGGCCTTGCTAGGCTCATGAACCCAATTGATACTCATTTAAGTACCTTCGTGAATGGAGAGTTTGGGGATTTGGGTTATGTTGCTCCGGAGTACACAAGAACTCTTGTAGCCACACCGAAGGGAGATGTTTACAGCTTTGGAACTGTGCTTCTTGAGTTGGTAACTGGTGAGAGACCTACCAATGTGGCTAAAGCTCCTGAAACCTTTAAGGGAAATCTCGTTGAATGGATCACACATCTGTCAAGCAGCGGTCAACTGCAAGATGGTATTGATAAATCCTTGGTTGGGAAGGGCATTGATAATGAACTTTTCCAGTTCCTTAAAGTTGCGTGTAACTGTGTGCTTCCAACCATCCCCAAGGAGAGGCCTACCATGTTTGAAGTATACCAGTTTCTAAGAGCTATTGGGGAGCGTTACCATTTTACCACTGAAGATGAGATTATGCTGCCCTCAGACAGCGGTGATGCCGATATTCTTGAAGAACTTATTGTTGCTCGAGAAGGTCCGGAGAACAAGTGAAAAGGTAAGATGCATAGTGATGTATGTTGCTGCTATTTGTACGTAATTATCTATCGTGCGCTTTTAAAATAAATGTTAATAGTACGTATAATTTTAAAGTTTGAGTTGCCGATTTGATATTTTTGTATTGATACATAACTAAAATAGCATCAGTTTGTAGTGTCCAGCTTCCATTAGGTCCCACATATTCGGTTCACTAAATCTCAATAGCATAACAGCTTTCTTTGTATTTTTGTTTACAGGGAATATGGTACTTTACTGGACTCCTGTTCTTGTTTATGGTTTTCTTCTGTCAGTATATTTCAAACGTTTGTCCTTATATTTTGGCCTTGTCTTGTGTTGCATTGGTGTCATAAATATGGAAGATCAATTTGTCATAAACATGGTTTTTCATTTCAAAACACGTGTAAATGTGAAATTAGTTTTTCTTGGGAATACAAGGTGAAATTACAAGAAACTAGGCTTCAGTTCATTCTTCTTTTCCTTCCAATACTCGTTACGTTTAAGGTGTCAGCGCATTTGGAATGTCTGATTCGCCAACATAATTTAAGAACGAAAATAGTCTTTTGCTCGACATGTTGTTTGCATCATTACTGCAGGGCAGGGGCTTTATATATATATATACATATAACATATCATAATTCTAAAATCTGAAAAACTAAAATTCCTTTCCACCCATGTGGTAGTTTTAGAGTTAGGCCAACTAGCACCCCCAAGTTTTATTGTTAATTGTTGTTTGCTCAGACTTTGTAGAAAGAAAAAAGAAAAATTGGTGTATTATATTTGTCTATACACTGAGTTATTTTCTAATTATCCTTTTTTTTTCAATAAAGTGAGAATCAAGTTAAAAGATAATAAAAACACATAATTTACTGTCGTATTTTTCGTCATGCGGCATGTATACATATATCGAATCCGGACAGCTTTCTACGCTGACGTGGAGGGAAAAAAATGGTTATGAGATGAAAAAACGATCTATGTATATTAAAAATCAAATGGTAAACCTGATTAATGCAAGAGAAAGGAAAAAGGATTAAATGTGTAAATGCTAACGAAACATCTGCATGTTTGGACAATTCATTCCGCCTGCATTTGTAATTATATCTTCGTCCCTCCGATGATTTCTTAGAATATTAATTGCAGAGGTAGTTGTTGGGATATATATATATATATATATATATATATATATATATATATTAATCAATGGCAGTCAAGATCATTTTCTTGTAGGGTGAGAAAAAATGCCTTGATTTTCAGATTTGAAGAAGACGTCTGCAATTTTTTTCAAAATTGTTAGTCTACAAAAGATGGTTGCAGTCTTCTATGTAAAAGGAAAATAGGATTCTCTGGTCTCCTTCTCCTACATGAGAAAATTAACCCTCTATCTAATGCTCGAAATTAAAACTACGCCTATGATAGATGTCCTACCTCTTAATTATATATTTACGCGCAAGTCACTATTTGCTCATTTGCTCTAATGATCACTTTTAATATATTTGTATTGTAAATAAATTATAGGTAAATATCATCATCCAATAAATGACGATGCGACAAATTTAAATTATTAAGTACCACAAATAAAGTAAATAGGTAAGCATCCTTTGTGTAAATTCCATCTTGTAAGTATATGTTTTCCGATATAAGAAATCATATCTCCAAGTTATCGGAGTTTTGACCGTTTATATGAATTAGTGGGTGGGCGCCGGTTCAGATTGGTTTGGCTTCGAACTAAACCGAAATTTTCAGTTCAGTTCGTTTGGGAATTTCAAAACACTGGTTTAAGAATTTTCATTCAGTTCGGTTTTGGTGTTAATCTATGCAATATTTTTTAGTTATAGAACACCAAACTGAAATCGAAAAAACTAAACAGAACCAAATTTTTTCAAGGTCTGATCCAGTTCAACCTACCTCCAAAATGCCACATGGCATTTTTTAATTTAAAAATTATTTTTCTATTTTTTGGATCAATATTTTTCAGATTTAAAATTTTAAACCAAAAACCGAATCAAAGTATTCAATTTTATACTGAATTGGAATATTGAGTTTTTTCTAAAAAAAAAAATCAAACCAAACCCCCCAAAAAATTAAATCGAACCAGTAATTTTTCGCGTCCGATTTGGTTCTACCCACTCCTAATATGAATCTCACTTCGTAATAACTTAAATTATATAATATATGAATACAAGTTCATTACCCATTTAGAGTTAAGGCTGATTAAACTTATTAAAGCGTGCATGCTTTTAGCATAGAATAACGATAAGTCCAATAGTTCTAGCGTACTATGCGCCATTGTATTACCTATTTTCAGTTTTTACTTGCTGTTGGTTTTTGTAAACTTTTGCATTTTGCTGATAGGGCATGTCATCTGCAGAAGCATTCAGGTGAAGATATAAAATTAGACGACACTGGTATGATTCCAAGTAATTGACTCTCTCATAATTGGTTTTATAACTTTTATTTAATTTGATATCATTTGTCTGGCGTATGTTGTAAATGGGCCTGGCCAATTTCAAGCTGATATCACAACCCCGTACATGTACTGAGTGCCAACATGTGGAACTCATCTTTAGTGTTCATCTCTTTCTTAAGCTTGTGAATTGACAAATTCTATTCTTCCCTAAAAAGCCCCCTCTAATTGTAGAAACAATAGCACTTGTAGTATATTATTAAGGGTAATTATTCACCGACCATCTATTTTTTTATATATTTTTTTAAATACACATCTTTATTTTTTTGATAGAATTCCACCTAAAATTACATTTTGTTACACCCATCAACTTCCATCTTCGCTCAGTCAAGAGAATTAACAAAATATTAATTAAATTATATTTTTGCCCCTAAAAGTAAAATTATTGTTTTACTCTAAATAAATGAAAAAAAAAGAAAGGAAAAGAATCTGATCTTGAAACTTAATTTACTCTTTAATCTAAGCCCATAAGAAAGGAATCATCATCAACAAATCTCTAATAAGAAGAGCAAAATTAAGCAAAAGCAACAATAGAAGCAGCTGAAACTTACAGCACCCACAAATTAGAATTTTCATTTAATAAAAGACTAAAAATCAAATTCAAAAGGAATCATCATCAACAGCTGAAACTCTTTAGGATTTATTCTCTTTCACTTTCTCAATTATTGCAGCATCCAACAATAATTCAAGCTCAATCCGCCGTACTTTAGCTCTAAGTTCAAATTGAAAATCCAGAGTTTTGGTTGAAAATCCATAAAAATTAAATTCCACACCATAAAAACTAAACTGTATATTTATGATTTATTCAGCACCGAAGACTAAATAAAAAAAATCTTTTAGAAGAAAAAAAAAGCATTTCATTTTCTTTACGGCCACCAACAGCAGCACCACTCTTGATGGTCTACTCACGGCATTAGAGGAGTACCCATTGTTGTCCTCGCCACTGTTGTGTTACGGTGACAATGACGTTTATCATGAGTGCAGTGATTGTGGGCTTGTACGGACCGCGATGAGGTGAAACGAGAGGGATGCGAGTGAGGAGAGGTAGGTAAGTTATAGTGGGGTGCAGATTTGAAGAATAAGAAGAGGATTATTAAACAAGAGGAAGGGAGTATTGATGATGATGATAATGATGGAGATTCTTATGTTGCGGGTGCATGGCACAGGAAGCAGGTGCAGGGGAAGTGCAGGGGAAGAAAAGGTTGTTGTTGGCTTTGAGGCTTGATTATAGAAGTCTTCTTCTAAGCGTTGAAATGGGGTTGTTTTTTTGCTGCTTAGGTTAAATGATAAATTTACCCTTATAACGTAAGTAACATTATAACAGCGTAAAGACGGCAGTAGACAAGTGCAAAATAATATAATTTTGAGTGGAGCTCAGTAAAAAAAAATTATTGAATTATATTTTTTTTAAAAATAAAAAAAAATGGTGGATAATTGCTCTATTATTAATTCTGCAAGACTATAACCGATAAACTTTATAAAGAAGGGTCCAGTTATGTTACCCACGGGGTTTGGTACCCCACTTTTCGTCTTTTTCAAATCCACCGTTAGTTTTAACCTCAGAGTAGTATAATGGCTTAGATACGTTTGTTGGGTTATTAACATTAAATGTCCTTGCTGTTCATGGAAAATAAGAAAAATCAAAAGTTTTAAAATTTTGACATATAAGTCCATTATATTTTAATTTTTTTACACAATTAGGTTTCCAATTAATTGACTTGTTCTTAGATTTATTAACGTATATTTAAATTAATACATTCTCTTATTAACTAATAAATTAATTGATTCAATATATATTCCTAAACTATGTATATTATTTGCTAACCATAATAGATGATAAATATAAATATGATTTTTTTTCAATTTAACATAATAGCAACTAATTTTCTCTCACCCATGTGAGTATGGTTCAAACCTTAAACCCTTTTTTCTCTTTTATAACAAAAGAGATTTTACTATCTCAAGTAGGTAGAATGTATAAAATATTAAAATGAATTTAATTTCATATTCTATCTAGTTAATGTTTTATTGTTTTCTTATAACATAATTTTTATTTAACATACTATCAGTTACTCAATTATGTAGTAAAAACATATTAATTTACTAATAAAGATAAAGTGTTTGTTTATCAATTTGTAAAATCATTTTTGTTTGTTTAAACAAAAACTTTTGTATTTCTGGTTGAGTTTTTTTCTTAAATAAAACGAATAAATTTAATTGCACACTTAAATAAATTGACTTTTGTTACTCCACCCCAACATTTTAAATATTGATTAGCACACATCCATACGGTTAAGATATTTCATTAACTTAATTAAAGATGGGTAAGATAAAAAATAAATCTAAATAATTACTCTATTTGAAAATAATTTAAATATTTCTTTATTAAAAATAAACTAAAAAAATATTTTCTATTCTTTCTTCTCTCTTTGCTAACATCGCACACGGACAACATCAGAGGTGGCAATTCGGGTTAGTGCATCATGTTTATATCGTGTCGTCAAATTTGAATTAATCCAATCCCAACTCATTTATTAATTGTGTAAAGAATTTCAGTCCTATTGACTCATTTATTATCTTGTCATAATTCTGTTACTTATTCAATAGAAAATATATTTTTAATATATTTTTATATTTTCTATAAGTTTCGTTGTGCTATCTTTTTAAACTCCAATCAATTTTGTTTTAATACGAATAAATGATTTTTAAAAATATGAAATTCAATACATATTTATCGATTAGAATATAAGTCAACTAGTATAATTAATTGAATAAACGGATTATCATATTAAGAATTTTAAAACGAACCTCAATACAGTTATTAGTCAAGTTGGCAACTACGGAGAGCAAGCAAATCCATTCAAGTTGGATATCCAAATATCTAATCCAAATAGATTGGATAATATCCATCTAAAATACTCTGGACTTGATTTATCTGATATTCATCCATGAACTTGAATATTATTAATATTTAGGTGTATGAGACTAAAATTGAATATTATAATTAATATTTAAATTTTGTGAACTAGATGAAAAATCAAAATAACGTTGCTAGAAATTATTACACTGTCGATGATAACAATGATGGCACCATCATCAAAAAATAGAAATGAGTGAACAGAAATATAAATACTATCAACAAATTCAAAATTCTTCGATCATGTAATGGTGGTAATGTTGCCAGATAAATGGATGTGCCGACGATGGATGCGACTTCCAATGCAAACAACCATAGCAAGACCGCCATGATTAGGCGATGTTTCAAGGTCCACCGTCTTTAACAACCAAATTGGTAGCCTCTAAATTGAAAAAAGATGGCAGTGTAATGTAACTCGTTGTAGTTTTATGGTGTAGTTATTGTAACAGTCATTTTTTAAAGGCACGTGCAACTCTACATATCACCATTTTTTGGCATTGAGACTATCATTGTGTATATCATCAAATTTTGAGCATAATGATACCCTTGTTGAATGTAATTGCCAGCGGCGGATCAGTGATCGCCAGCGATCATTTATATTTTTTTGTAATTAAAAATAAGAGTAACAATTTTTATTTGTTATTTTGTTTCTATATTGAAAATAATTTTAATTACCTTTTAATATAATTATTTTAGGAAATTAAATCAGAAATAAATAAGAATTTTTTTTATGTTGTAAAACACATTAATTAGTTTTCCATATTATAAAATGCATAGTAATTTATAATAAAAATTAAATATTCATATTTACCTAGGATATCCATATTCATATTGGATAATTTTGCATTTACAGATGGATGATAATAATTATATCCAACTGGATTTTGCCATCTCTAATTGAGATAAATATAATCAATTAAATAATTGTGTCAAATTGACCACTTAAATATATATTTTTTGTGTTATATTCTTGTCGGATTAATGGCTCACTGCCGGAAACAACACCATGGCCATCACCGATTTTCTGTTCTTTTTTAATTTGGTAGTGAAATGGATTTCTTTTTTTTTTTTTCAATTCTAGCAAATTATGTATTGGCTTCTCTACGTATATTTGCAATTAAAAAAAAAAAAAACTTATATTGCCCAAGTTGACACCTCTGCGATGTCGGAGTATTGTTTTCACGTCGGCGTCTTGGAAAAGTGCTTGTGAAACAGATCGTGGCTTTTAGAAGCATCACTGCAGTGGAAAATTTTTAGGTGCAGGACTAATGTGTGAAAATTCAAAAGTGTTTAATCTTTTTATTCTTTTAACAAATAAATGGACTCCATTATAGTTGGCCTAGAAAAAGACCAAACAAAGGGGTACGAAACCCATGTGACGATGTAGTTATGCCCTATAAAGAAATCGTAGGCTTGTGGGCTAAAAGCATCGATGCCATCGTGGCCTTTGTCATGAAGAGATTCATCAATGTAATCAATGAGAGCTTCTCAGCGAACGCTTAAAATACTGTACAAGTACAATGTTTAATTTACAACTGTCAAACTTTTAATTATTAAATCGCAACAAGGACACATGATTGTACCCCAATTTTGTTGTAGAAAAAGCAAATAATCGAGGACCACTTTGAAAGCAATGTCATTTTCGTAGTCATTAATTATTAATGCCCACTTCGAAAGCAACGACATCGTCATGGATTTGACTTCAGCGTTGATTCGAGTTTGGTGCTGGATTATCTTATAACATCATAATTTGATAGTTATCGGGTTAATTATAAATAAATGTATGTCTGACAGAAGAAGATTTTAGAAAACTTCAACATTACGTCTAAATTCACCTCGTTAGCCCAACTAGGAGTCCTTTTAAGACCAGGAAAAATGGAAGATTAATGGTTTCAAAAGGCAAGCAGAAATGAGACACCAATAACATTGCCATTCCGCAATTTTCAGTAGCCCGTCATATTCTCACGGATTAAAGGAAAAAGGAAAAAATGTTTTAACCCCACAACAGTACATAACAAATAATAATATCGCAATAAGTTACTCAACTGTGAACGGATTGTTGCAGTCAAACGAAAATGTCAAAAACCACCGATTTTCTCTCTGTATGCGGATAAGAGGTGCACTCATTTACTGCAAACAACTGAATAATGATGGTACTAAGCAGAAAATTCAAGAAGAGTTATTGGAGCAAACCAGGCTAGCAACAAATTGATCAATATTGCTATCAGAACTTCCACCTTTAGCCACGGCTTCTAGGGCCAATTTCCTCCATTTGCCGGCATTCCTTCTCAACTCTTTTCCTCTCTCACCCTCCAATATTTCACTAATGCATTGCGCAATTGCGTCTCTTTTCACGGTTGGAAATTTAAGTCCCGTTTTCCAAACATCCAAAATGTACTTAGCATTAGTGCTTTGGTCGCTCCATTGTGGCATTGCCACCATTGGAACTCCCAAGCTCAAGGCTTCCATTGTGGAGTTCCAGCCGCAGTGTGTCACAAAACATCCCGTTGCTTCATGTGCCAAGACTTCTAATTGCGGACACCAACTCACCACCAAGCCTTTATGGGATGTTAATGTTTCATCTAAAAATTTTTTCGGAAGGTTAGCTTGTTCGAATTCCCGTATAACCCACAAGAAATATTGGTCACTTGCTTCCAGACCCCAAGCCAACTCTTCCATCTCCTCTGCTTTTAATTGGGCGAAACTACCATATGATACATAAACAACAGACCCTTTCGCTCGATCGTTTAACCATTTCATGCATGCTTCGGTATTTGACTTAAACATGCTGAATCCATAGTCTTTATCGTCTTCGAATTGCTTATCCAAGTAAAAAGACGGCATGGTTGGTCCAACTGTCCTCAACGACCAGGTCTTCCTCAGCCATTCAACTACCTGCACTAAATAGCTCAATTAAAAGTCAATTCATGTCAAAAGACATGTTTCAAGTTTAACAGGTAAAATCAAGTGATTATAAAACGCCGGAGGTTCAAATCCTGCTCATATACACCCGGGAAAAGAGAGAAGCTTTTGAAAAAAACTCATAACAACTACCTCTTCCTCCAGCTCATAAAATGTGTTGCAAAGAACCCAATCAGCTTTGTCAATATTATCAATTTGATATTTTACCACCACATCAGAGATAGCAGGATATGAGCCCAAATTGTAAATGAATGAAGGCATGTCTTGAGGCTCAAGTGGGGGCATTCCGGGCAGCAAAATTTCATTTTCTGTAAGTGGAAGTTGGATAAAGCCCTTATTCACATGGTAATATATGCAACCAACGGCACAAGATTGAGTGAGAAAAGCAGCTCCAAGCAAGCCAAACTTCTTGGCGACGTCAAGAGCCCAAGGCAAAATTGAGTCATATACAATGCAATCAACGGGAAAACCCGAGCCATTCATCTTCTCAACAAGCTCGGTAAGAGTTTGCGGGCCAATTTGCCGAAATCTCTCCACGTAAGCATCAAGACTCACTGCTTGAGCATAACCGCCTTCGTCATAGCCATCGGAGATTGCCTCGAGAGGAATGGAGGAGGACGATGAATCTCTATGCAAGGATTTGTAGAAGAAATGAGTAGTAACGAGAGTGACTTTGATTCCTTTGAGTTGCAATCGCTTGGAGAATTGGAACAGGGGACTTATGTGGCCTTGTGCTGGATAGGTTAAGACCAAACAGTGAGCTAATAATTTGCTAGAGGGGCTAGAGGCAGACGATTTCTTTCCATCATTCTCCATTTTCCTTGTCTCATACAACCTGGAGGTATGTTGCCCTCTATTTCTGTTCTCGTTCTATGCATATTGATTGTTCCGAAAGTGCTCAATTTATATGCACGACGGAGTCAGTGGTTGGAACCTTTGTCAAACAAGCACCCGTCAATGTAAAAATTATTTAAGAACAAATGCGTTTGTAAATATTTTTTAAAATATAAACATTAAATAAACACTTAATTTAAAATATATGAATTAAATTAATATTTATGCTAACGAATATCTTTTATTGTAGTTTTTTTTTTTAAAATTACATGAGATTATTATTCAGATTTTAACTGATATTTACAATCAGATAATTATTAGGACTAATTTATAATTCTTATATAGCATAGTCTAGATTTTTAACTTTATCTAATATTCAAGAGATGTTTACTCCATTCACAATTCAAAAAAGAGAAAATTATTTTTACTCAAATTGAGAAAGAAAATTAAACCTTCACGATATATTATAGAGATTCGAATCCGTGACCTCACACTTATAAAATTGAGGTTCTAAATCTACCGAAACCTCACACTTATAAAATTGAGATTCTAACAACTAGATTAAAATCTACCGACTCCATTATAGATTATTTGAAGTCATTGCATACGTCTGCAATGGTGACTAGGTGCATCTGCTCCTAAACATTCAACAGGAAATGGTGATGATACATCAAATCATGTCACATTCCTGTCGTATACAACTTTGCTATTTCTTCTCATTTTAGATATACACATATATCATCATCAATCATCATACAAAATTTGTCTTAGAGCGCTTGAAGCTAACCATTTTATACGTGGGCAAATAAATAAATAATCAAGCCAATGAAAATGAGCAATAACGAGAGAAAAATACAGTGTCCGCGAATAATATAATATATCGGAGCTAGGCTCAGGAGCACCAACTAACAACAATTCAACAATGTCATAATCACTAGTATTGATAAATTATATAGTACATACTTTGGTCACATCGATTCTAATTAAGGTCTCATTTAAGACTGCTGGCAAGCAGTTGGCTTGAACTAAACGGATAAGTGCATATTTTAAAAATACTTATACTTTATTTAATTATTTTTAAGTTGAATATGTCATAATTAATATAATTTTACCGCGAATTTATTAAATTATATTTATAAATTAGGTAAGAGTATTTGAATCTACCAAAATACTTTTTAAACCCATCATTAAAATTTAAAAATTAAAATTTTACTCTGGTTACCCTACTATTAAAATACCAAATATATCCTTAACAGCCAAATTCTATGCTAATAAAATTACTAAATACACTCATTAAATGTCATTAACCTAGAGATATCAGTTGGTTGGATTGTTCTATTTAGCTTAATAAAAATATGAAAATAACGTTTAATCTAAATCAATCAAACAAAATTTAAGTCTTGGAACTTTTCAACCCAACAAATATGTAAGCGTTTGGGATTGAATTAATTTAAACAAATCAAATAAAAATTTTGAAAAATAACTTTCTCTCTCCCTATTTTTTTCCTGTAAACCTCATTTTCAGAGTCATCACTAGCAAATTGCAAAAATTAAAATGATAATTGAAGTCATCATTTAAAACTATGATTAGATTAATTACCTAGGATCACAATCCATTTTTAGCTGTTGAAGTGTTTGAAGCCATTGTTTTGCAATTAACCACATAACTTGAATTCCCCTTGCTCTTAAAAGTTGACCTTCGCCCAACTAGCTAATCAAAGATAGGAGGTCCCAACAACTTAGAAATCTCAATCTAAGAATTAGATTTATTTCATTTAATTGTATAGTTTAATTGTTTGTAGAGACGTTCGTAAAAAGAATTAGAGCATTCCATATAATTCTAGGTCGATGATAAATTAAAAAAGAGTTTAGAATTGGGTGTATAAAGTATTTCATGTAATTGCATAATTTTGTCCTTAATAATAAATTCATTTATTGATATTTTGATAATAAACATTTTCAAGTAAAGATGGATTTGAACAGTAGTTTGATGGGTTTAAATAGTTGTACCCTTACAAATTTCATCAATATTTAACCTATAACTAGTGATTCTACCAAAGGCCCATGATAAATATAGTTTTTTTTTTTCCCTTCCCTTCAAGCAAGTTGCAACATCACACTACCGAACATGCCCTAAATTATTGAAATTATTTACCATAATTTGTGTATTTTATTAATAAAATATTCAAACTTAAAAATTACTGACATGATTGTATCAGAAAAATTAAACCTGCGGTTTTGGTGAAAGTAGAAACGAGCACCCGCTAGCATTATAATTTTTATTTTTGTCTTTGCCTTAACGAAAAGGTATCAGCAGATATTAAAGATATTACAAAAATCAAACAAGTAAGGATATTAAAAGCTTTCGGTGGAAATCAAGTTGGCAACAAATTCATCAATATTTTTGTCTGAACTTCCACCTTTAGCCACGGCTTCTCTGGCAAAATTGCTCCATTTACCAGCATTCTCTTTGATCTCATTCCCTCGCTCTCCCTCCAATATTTCACTAATGCAATGTGCAATTGCTTCTCTTCTGACAATTCCTTTCTCATCAGCAGGAACTTTGAGTCCTATTTTCCAAACATCCATAATGTACTTAGCATTAGTGCTTTGGTCACTCCATTGTGGGATTCCCACCATTGGAACTCCCAAGCTCAGAGCCTCCAACGTAGAGTTCCAGCCACAATGCGTCAGAAAACATCCTGTTGCTTCATGTGCCAAAACTTCTAATTGTGGACACCAATTCACCACCAAGCCTTTCTGAGATGTTTCATCTGAAAAGTTTTCCGGAAGCTTAGATTGTTCGGATTCCCTTACAACCCACAAGAAATAACGGTTAGTTGCTTTCAGACCCCAAGCCAATTCTTCCATTTCCTCTGCTTTTAGTTGTGCATAACTCCCAAGTGATACATAAACAACTGACCCTTTTGCCCGATCATTTAACCATTTAATGCAAGCTTCAGAATTTGGCTTAAACATGCTGAAGCCATAGTCTTTGTCATCTTCGAGTTGCTTATCCAGGTATATAGATGGTACTGTTGGTCCAATTGTCTTCAATGACCAGAGTTTCCCCAGCCATTCAGCTACCTGCACAAAATAGATTAGAAGTCAATTAATGTCAACAAGCGTGCATTTTAAGATGTTTGGAATTTGAATCCAGGCTCATATATGTAAGCTAGGATAAAGGAAAATTTTTCAAAAACTTTATAATTACCTCTTCCTCCAGCTCATAAAATGTGTTGCAAAGAACCCAATCAGCTTTGTCAATATTATCAAATTGATATTTTACCACCATATCAGTAGCAGCAGGATATGACCCCAATTGATAAATGAATGAAGGCATGTCTTGAGGCTCAAGTGGAGGCATTCCGGGCAACAATAATTGATTGGCTGGAAGTGGAAGCTGGAGCAAGCCCTTGTTCACATGGTAATATATGCAATCAACAGCACAAGATTGAGTGAGGAATGCAGCTCCAACCACCCCACACTTCTTAGCAACATCGAGAGCCCAAGGCAAAAATGAATCATACACAATGCAATCGACAGGAACACCTGAGGCATTCATATTTTCGACAAGCTCACAAAGGCTTCGAGGGCCAATTTGCCAAAACCTCTCCAAGTAAGCTTCAATACTCTCTGCTTGCGCAGACCCTCCTTCGTCGTAGCCATCGGAGATTGCCTCGAGAGCAATGGAGGTGGACGAGGATGATGAATCTCTATGTAAGGAGTTGGAGATTGAATAAGTGGTAACTAGAGTGACTTTGAGGCCTCTGTGTTCTAAGCGCTTGGAGAACTGGAGCAAAGGGTTTATATGGCCTTGTCCTGGATAAGATAAGACCAAACAGTGAACTAGTCTGCAAGAGGCAACTTTCTTTTCAATATTCTCCATTTTTCTTCTCCTCACACAATTACTTGAGCTATAGCTCTCTCTTTCTGTGTTCTAGTTGTTTATATAATTGGTAGATTTATAGGAAGGGCCTTATTTATATACACGGCGGAATTTGTGGTCAGTGCCCATTAAAACAAGAAATTTTGTACCAATAATCAATTACAATTGAAATCTTTTGTAACATGGAAGAGTGACGTGGTGGTATTGGCACCAAAGCACAATTTCTCCACAAATATAACACTAAAGATTCGAGTGTTATATTGGAACACAATTTTGGCCCAATAGTAAACTTTTATTTTTATAAATGTGAGTATAAAGATTCCAGTCATCATAAATTCAATTTTTATTAATTAAGTATAATTATATGGAGTTAATTTATAAGTCTTTCTCTCTTACGAAATATGAGTAGAGCATAAAACATCTCTCTTCTATAAGGAGTATTTATCTGCTATAATATTATAAGTTTCAGTTATATATCTGATTATAAATATCAGTGTATTTATCTACTATTATAATATTATAAATCTCAGTTATATATCTGTTATAATATTATAAGTCTCAGTTATATATTTGATTATAAATATCAATGTATTTATATGTTAATATCTATTATAATAACAGTAGTCTATTTATCTGTTATAAGATTATAAATTTTAATCATATATCTAATTAGAATATCAATATATTTATCTATTAATATTTATTATAATAGCATATGTATAATTTGCATTAAAAAAAATTAATTTATCCCGTAGTACTCTACCAAAAAAAAAAAAAAATGTGACGTAGACGCATGCTTTATCATTTGAAGCAAGTAAAACTCAAATGCAAAACTTCTTCTGTCGGCCTAGCTGGATGATTTTGTCTTTTCGTTGTCTGACTTAAAAGAAATGAGCAGCACAACTAGTGGCGAAGCTAGATTTTTAGAATGGGCCATATTAATATTATTTTTTTAAAAGGTTATAATACGTACGTATTTTTTTGGAATTAAAATTTAATTGAGTTGAGTTTTTGTTAAGTATTAAATTAATGGTGATATTTTTTTTTCATTTCTCTTATCTAACAACTATTAATTCTAGGGAGATAAAATAAAAGTGCAGAAGAATTTTTGAAACTGATTTATTGAAAGGTTTATCAATGGAGTTAAAATAAGAGGGCATAAGAATTTATCTATAATTATATTTCAAGAAATTTAAAATAGAAATTGAGTTTGCTATTGCAATTCGCTAATCACTTGATTAAGCCAATTATGAAAGAAAATACTCATAAAATATTCCAATGAATGAAAGCATATAATGAATTAAATCATACCATTAAATTGAAACTGAACCTGAAATGATTATATCTAAATTCAAACTCCTACAATTTTAGGATAAAAAGTTAAGGATTTAGTACTATGTTTTTTTTTTTTTTAAATCGAAGTTAGAATGTAAAGAGTGAGGGGGTTTGGATGAAGAGAAATGAATTCAGGTTGACATGAATAAATTAAAATGTATAAAGAAAAATTGAAATATTATTAAAAATATTAATAATAACGTTATAAAAAAATCTGTTTAGAATGATTTATTTGAATTTTTCCCAAAATTGTGGATATGCTAACCCTCAAGTGGCTTCGTCACTGAGCATGTAAACCTAATATCTAATATATCTTGCTAGTTGAAGTAATGAGAATTAAGTTGCGTCAGACTAGCTAAAGAAAATTAATAAAAAAAACGTGTTTAATTCGTAAATGTCTTCAAAAGGTGGCTTATTAAAAAAAAAAAAGTCTTCAAAAGGTAGGCCTCAGTTTTAATTACTAAATATCCAATCTCTGACGTCATCGAATAAACAATCAGACAATGTCGGCGGAATACATCATCATTGGCTCCCTCAATGAAAGACTTAAAAATATACAACAGAAATCAATCAAGAATGCCTCTATCATAATTTATATTTGTTTAACAACAATTTGTAAATTTAACAAAATATATGAATGACGAGTGGATAGCTCAATTAATAAAATCTTATAATATAATATGTTTAGAGTTCGAATCGAGACTTATATATATATATATAAACACACATATACTAAGCTAAAGTAAGATTTTTAAAAAACTTATAATATAATTACCTCTTCCTCCAGCTCATAAAAATGTGTTGGAGAGAACCCAATCAACTTTGTGAATATTATCAAATTGATATTTCATCACCACCTCAGAGAAAGCAGGATATGACCCCAAATCGTAGGTTTCTTCAGGTAACTTTCTTTTCAATGTTTTGCATTTTTTCTTTTTTAAACTTTTCTCTTTACAAACCACTTGAACTAGCTTGCCCTCTCTTTATATTCCTGGTGCTTTATTGATAGGAAAGTTCAAAATTTCTACACGTCAAAGTTGGTGACCACAACCTTGTCAAACAAGCAATTTTTTCTTTCCGAAAGGGTCAAACAAATACGAATTGAGTAGCCATCAAGTATGCATTTGGCTTTTGCAAAATGATCCGGATGGTTATAATATGTTACAGTTCAACTCTTTTCTAACATGAAAGATTTGAAAATATGGATTTTGGCAAGTTGCAGCAGTTATAACTTACAGCTGCTGCAAATTCAAGTGAACAGTAACCCCACGTGGATACTGTTCACTCCAATTACTTACACCTGCCGTAACTTAAAGGCTAAAAAAAAATAATAATAATGCAAGTGAAGAAAACACATATTTTTAATTGAAAAAGTAAAATAAAAAATAATCTAACTCAAACAAATTATTGAACCGTGCAAATTCAAGTGAACAGTAACCCCACGTGGATACTGTTCACTCCAATTACTTACACCTGCCGTAACTTAAAAGCTCCAAAAAAAAAAATAATGCAAGTGAAGAAAACACATATTTTTAATTGAAAAAGTAAAATAAAAAATAATCTAACTCAAACAAATTATTGAACCGTAACCTTATACGTAAATAAAAAAATAAATGTTTATCATTTTTTCGTTAAGTTTGTTAGTTGACTTACTTGTTGACGTGTGAACTATTGATATTTGTGTTAATGAATAACTTTAAAAAAATACAAAATGAGCACATTTTTTGTCAACTTTTAAAAGTTTAAAAATGTGAGAAAATAAACTTGAACATAATTTTATTGGTAGTGGTTAAGTTATATCAGCTCTATGGTGGAGCACTGATGGTACCCGTCGGATCATAACAATAAGTGCAGATTTAATATTTATCTCTATAATCGTGCAGTTATTATCAACGCTCCACTTTAGAGCTGATCAAACTTAGCTGGATCTAGTTTTATTTTATTCCAAAGTTTTACGGTTTAGCTAATCAAACACTAGCGCATCACCTTTGATCTTTGACTAAGTGCATAAAAGTAAAAATATTTCAAATTTTTGGGGTTGATTTATATCAAAGAGCGTATATGCTGAACACAAACTCAAACTCATTCAACCAATGTGTTGTTTTGAGGAAGAATGCTCATATAAGTTGTCGTTTGTTTTGTTGCTAACCCCGAACCTATAATGGTGATAATGTCTTTCAAGGCCATTAAGTTAGATACGTGTGACACATGTGATTAAACAGAATTAAAACACTTCAAAAAAGACACAATATTGTTGCCGTCTTGAAATCATTTAAGGTTGCACATGTGGGTTACGTGTGTTTAGTAGTTATGGTTGTTACGTTTTGGTGAAAACTGGTTAGTGGTTGATGTAGAATGGTTGTATATTACGAGTAAGGTACCTTCTAGAGGTCATAACTTAGGTTATATGTATTTATTTTTGGTGTATAATATACCGTTTCGAAGCTTGCGATGAGATGAAACAAATTCAGTGCCATTCTGGTGATGAGTAGAAGATGAAATTCAAGACAAGAGCAGGATTGTATGAGTGGTTGGTTATGCCATTCGAGCTGCCAATGCACCAAGCACTTTTTAAGTCTTTCTCATACAAATTTGTTATGGTGTATCTTGATGATATTCTAGTTTATTCTGTTGATGCGGTTATACACTTAGAGCATTTGAAAATGGTTATAGAGGTGTTGTAGCAAAATAAACTTTACATTATTATGAAGAAGATAGCTTTCTGTAGAATAACGTGGAGTTTTTGGGTTTATAGTTGGTGTAGATGGGATTCGAGCTATTGAGTCCAAGATCAAAGTCATTAGAGAATGGCTTATGCCCAAGATAATGGGTGAAGTGCGGAGTTTTTATAGGCTGGTGATGTTTTATAGAAGATTCATTCGCGACTTTAGTACAATCGCCGCACTTATTACGAAGTGCTTGAAAAAAAGGGAAGTTCAAATGGGGAGAAGAACAAGAGACGAGTGTTGCTTTACTAAAGGAAAAGTTGTCTACTGCTCATGTGTTAGCCTTGCCAAACTTCGACAAGTTGTTTGAGGTCAAGTGTGATGCTTCTGGCAAGGGTATCTAAAAAGGGCGACCAATTGAGTATATGAGTGAGAAGCCAAATGAAGTACGCCAGAAGTGGTTTACTTACAATCAAGTGATTTATGCGATCCTTGGGCCATTGAAGTCATAGGAGTATTACTTGATTCAAAAGGAGTTTGTGCTTTACAGTGATCATCAAGCCTTGAAGTACTTTAATAGCCAGCAAAATCTGAGCAAGATGCATGCGAGATGGATGAGCTATATGTAGAAGTTCACTTTTGTTGTGAAGTATAAGTCTGGGTAGCAGAATAAGGTGGCGAATGCGCTCAACAGGTGAGCAATTTTACTAGTAACTTTAGTTAATGAAGTTACTGGTTTTGAGAGCTTGAAGGAGTTGTACGCGAAAGATGAAGATTTTGCGCATATCTAAGATTGTCGTGTTCGTCATCAACATATGGAAGACTTCCTCATTCAAGATGGTTATCTATTTAAGGCTATCCAGTTGTGCGTGCCTCGAATTTCCTTGGGGAAGCAGATTGTTCGTGAAATACATAGAAGAGGCTTAGGCGGATATATTGGCCTAGATAAGACCAAAGCATTGGTGGAAGAAGTATATTATTGGCCACAATTAAATAGAGATGTGTGCAAGATTGTGCAGAGGTGTCGGATTTTGTAGAACACGGAACCATACATACCTTTGCCTATTCTGAAAAATATTTAGTTAAATCTGTTCATGAATTTTTTGTTAGGGTTGCAGTGTACAAGATCTGGGCATGATTTTATACTGGTTGTGGTTGATAAGTTTTCAAATATGGCGCATTTTATTACTTGTAAAAAGACTAAAGATGCTGCCTCAATTACATTCTTTGGAGAGGTAGTGCGTTTGCATGGTTTTCCAAGGACCATTACTTCTAACGGGGATGTGAAATTTATTAGCAAGTTTTGGCGTCATTTCTGGGATAATTTTGGTACGCAATTACAGTTTAATAATGTTTTTCATCTGCAAACAGATAGTTAGATGGAGGTGGTCATTTACACATTGGGCAACATATTGCAGCTGTGTTTGTGGTGACAAGCAACGGAATTGAGAAGTTGCCTTGCCATAAATCGAGTTTGCGTACAACAGCATGGTCAATCGATCTATTGGCAAGATCCTTTTTAAGGTTGTCTACACTTGTTCCCCAACCCATATTTTTATATCTAACTATCTTGCCAACCGTGGCTAGAGGATGTAAAGCAGCAGATAATGTGGCAAACAAGGTTCTGCAAATTCATGCTGAGGTTCTAGCTTATTTGGAGGCTGCCAATGCCAAGTATATGGTTGAGGCAAACAAGCACTGATGCAAGAAGGTGTTTCAGAAAGGTGATTTAGTGATCGCCCATTTGTGGCGTAATCGTTTCCCTAGTATTCGTGCCAAGTTGGAGAAGCAGAAGTATGTCCATTTCGAGTGGCATAGAAGATTAATGATAATGCTTATGTGCTCCAGCTGCGGGGTGATTGGAATATCTGTCACACATTTCATATGGCTGATCTATTTGAATATCATTCAGATGATGAGGAGTTGTACGAGCTTAACTCGAGGACGAGTTCTTTCCAAAGTGAGGGGGACTAATGTAGGATGCTCATGAGCGGGGTACTTTCCAGACACCATAATTTAAGCCACATGTGTCTATTTTTGGCATATAATATACTGTTTCGAAGTTTTTGACGAGACGAATCAAATCCAAAATACTTGCACTATTCTGCCCCTGTGGTCGAGCTGAAAATTTCATTTACTATTCTGCCCCTGTGGTCGAGCTGAAAATTTCATTTCTTCCATGATCTTTTTTTAGTTTTAAGATATTTTCTTATTTTTTATCTTTTTCTTTCTAAAATTTAGGTTTGGACACAGTTTTTTTATTATTATTTTGAGTAGGAGAATTTTATAATTTTACTATAAAATTTCTATAAAATTTTGACACACATCTTCAAAATCAAATGCAAACTTCTATTAGCTTAGCTAGATGGTTATGTCACCTTGTTGTCTAAACAAGTAACGGGCCCAATAAAAAAAAACCAAAAAAAAAAAAAATAAATAAAGTAATGAGTGGCATAGTAATAAGAAGCCTGCATATCTTAAAAAAGTAATTTGCATGGACAGCCAGCCACGAAAGGTCAAAAAAGTATTTGTATGTGGCTCCAACTACAAATCCTTTCTGAGTAAACTTTTGTCCTATATTTGTAGTCATCAGGGCCTTCGGCCATCAATTTAATCAATGGATTTTTCTAAGTTACAGCCGGCGTAATTTACAGCCGCAAAAATTGCGCGTGAACAGTAACCACGCGTGTTACTGTTCACGCGCAATTTTTGCGGCTGTAAGTTACGCCGGCTGTAACTTAGCAGCTCCCAATATCTAGGTCATGAAACGAAGTTGCCAATATCTTAAAAACGTCACCTCATTGGTTAGTGCAACACGTGGCAGCACATGCATACTTGTGCAGTTCAGCTTCACTACATGTTCCATTAATTTCTAATTTTTTTAACATGGAATTTTCGTTGATTCAATTTAAATATATATACAGATAACATGATTTTTCGGACATCCATTAATTACAGTAAATAATTGAACAATTGTATTTTCACATTAAATACTTGAGAGATTAACAAGCGTACTAAAGACTTTTTTGATAAAGAATATCTTTCTTAATAAAGAAAGTGTAAGCGCTATTGCAGCTCAAAAAATCAGAGTCTAAATTATTTTTTTAAAAAAAACTCACATATGTGGTATAATAATTAAAGTGATTTTATATCACAAACTCACAATCCTATAATGAAAAATTTATAATATCTTTTTTTTTTATTAAAATTATTATTGAATATTATATTTACTAAATAACATCTATTTTTGTTTCCTAACAGCTTTGACATAAAAGTCACAACACTAAACAGAATGTAAATTAGACTTTTTGCATATATTGTTTTTTTAAAAGTATAGAATCTTTCAAGTATAAGCTTTATAGTGTTAAAAAAAATGAAAATAGCATTGTGACATACGAAAATAAGTAAATCACGAACATACACAAACAACAAAAACAATAACAATAATAATTATTAGGTATCCAAATCTCATTGAAAAAAAAAACTATTAGATATTCATGAAACCTGACCGCGTGCCTGTTGAAGAATGAGCTGGCGACTCATAGGCAGTGGCTTGGTTAAGGGAACCCACCGGAGCCGTAGCGAAAGCAAGTCTTCATAGGGCAATTGTCACTGCTTATGGACCCAAACCTAGGTGATCTATCCATGACCAGGATGAAGCTTGGGTGAAACTAAGTGGAAGTCCTCGATAGATTTAGATCAATGAAAATATTTTCACATTGGAATTGAAATTTTACAAATTTATAACCCTTTACATATAGTCCTAAAGTTTGGGTGAATTTTCTAATTAGCCCTTATATTTAAAAAAAAATACCCAGAATTTCTCCGCCATTACTTCTATAACTGTTAAATTTTTCAAGAGTCAAACAATATATTTATCTAATATAATGCAACATGTGAAGATAAAAAATAATTAAATAGATTTTAGCGAAAGCAAATGAAAAACATAATATTTTAGGTAATTTTTCAAACCATAGAAGTCAACTAGTTCAAGCCTGGGGACTAAATTAACATTTATCCAATTTGTAGAAAATCTTAACAAACTCGAATTCATTATCCCAAATCTGAAAATGCTTTTGCAACAAAACTAAAAGTTCCGTAACCATTCTCTATTTTATGTCAACAGCCACACGAAGAATTACAAGCATTTGGAGCAAACCAAATTGGCAACAAATTCATCAATATTTTTGTCTGAACTTCCACCTTTAGCCACGGCTTCTCTGGCAAAATTGCTCCATTTACCAGCATTCTCTTTGATCTCATTCCCTCTCTCTCCCTCCAATATTTCACTAATGCAATGTGCAATTGCCTCTCTTCTGACAATTCCTTTCTCATCAGCAGGAACTTTGAGTCCTATTTTCCAAACATCCATAATGTACTTAGCATTAGTGCTTTGGTCACTCCATTGTGGGATTCCCACCATTGGCACTCCCAAGCTCAGAGCCTCCAACGTAGAGTTCCAGCCACAATGCGTCAGAAAACATCCTGTTGCTTCATGTGCCAAAACTTCTAATTGTGGACACCAATTCACCACCAAGCCTTTCTGAGATGTTTCATCTGAAAAGTTTTCCGGAAGCTTAGATTGTTCGGATTCCCTTACAACCCACAAGAAATAACGGTTAGTTGCTTTCAGACCCCCAGCCAATTCTTCCATTTCCTCTGCTTTTAGTTGTGCATAACTCCCAAGTGATACATAAACAACTGACCCTTTTGCCCGATCATTTAACCATATAAAGCAAGCTTCAGAATTTGGCTTAAACATGCTGAAGCCATAGTCTTTGTCATCTTCGAGTTGCTTATCCAGGTATATAGATGGTACTGTTGGTCCAATTGTCTTCAATGACCAGAGTTTCCCCAGCCATTCAGCTACCTGCACAAAATAGATTAAAAGTCAATTAATGTCAACAAGCGTGCATTTTACGAGACTATTTATTAAATCAATTGGTAATTAAAATCTTGTGACATAATTAAGATGTTTGGAATTTGAATCCAGGCTCATATATGTAAGCTAGGATAAAGGAAATTTTTTCAAAAACTTTATAATTACCTCTTCCTCCAGGTCATAAAATGTGTTGCAAAGAACCCAATCAGCTTTGTCAATATTATCAAATTGATATTTTACCACCATATCAGTAACAGCAGGATATGACCCCAATTGATAAATGAATGAAGGCATGTCTTGAGGCTCAAGTGGAGGCATTCCGGGCAACAATAATTGATTGGCTGGAAGTGGAAGCTTGAGCAAGCCCTTGTTCACGTGGTAATATATGCAATCAACAGCACAAGACTGAGTGAGGAATGCAGCTCCAACCACCCCACACTTCTTAGCAACATCGAGAGCCCAAGGCAAAAATGAATCATACACAATGCAATCGACAGGAACACCTGAGACATTCATATTTTCGACAAGCTCACAAAGGCTTCGAGGACCAATTTGCCAAAACCTCTCCAAGTAAGCTTCAATACTCTCTGCTTGCGCAGACCCTCCTTCGTCGTAGCCATCGGAGATTGCCTCGAGAGCAATGGAGGTGGACGAGGATGATGAATCTCTATGTAAGGAGTTGGAGATTGAATAAGTGGTAACTAGAGTGACTTTGAGGCCTCTGTGTTCTAAGCGCTTGGAGAACTGGAGCAGAGGGTTTATATGGCCTTGTCCCGGATAAGATAAGACCAAACAGTGAACTATTCTGCAAGTGGCAGCTTTCTTTTCAATATTCTCCATTTTTCTTCTCACACAATTACTTGTGCTATAGCTCTCTCTTTCTGTGTTCTAGTTGTTTATATAATGAATTTTGTTAAGTTGCTGCTGCAAAATCAGGTAAACAGTATTCTTATATAATTGATTGATTTATACACAGGCCGGAATTTGTGGTCAGTGCCCATCAAAACAAGTAATTTTGTACCAATTAATCAATTGCGATTGAAATCTTTTGTAACATGAAAGAGTGACGTGGTGGTGTTGGCAGTTACTTGGCACCAAAGAACAATTTCTCCACAAATATAACATTAAAATTAATTTATCCCAGTGGTACTCTGCCAAAACAAAGTGTGACGTAGACGCATGCTTTATCATTTGAAGCAAGTAAAACTCAAATGCAAAACTTCTGTCGGCCTAGCTGGATGGTTTTGTCATTTCGTTGTCTGAAAGTGTCTTAAAAGAAATGAGCAGCACAACTAGTGGCGAAGCTAGATTTTTAGAATGGGCCATATTAATATTATTTTTTTAAAAGGTTATAATACGTACGTATTTTTTTGGAATTAAAATTTAATTGTGAGTTGAGTCTTTGTTAAGTATTAAATTAATGGTGATATTTTTTTTTTCATTTTTCTTATCTAACAACCATTAATTCTAGGGAGATAAAATAAAAGTGCAGAAGAATTTTTGAAACTGGTTTATTGAAAGGTTTATCAATGGAGTTAAAATAAGAGGGCATAAGAATTTATCTATAATTATATTTCAAGAAATTTAAAATAGAAATTGAGTTTGCTATTGCAATTCGCTAATCACTTGATTAAGCCAATTATGAAAGAAAATACTCATGAAAAATTCCAATGAATGAAAGCATATAATGAATTAAATCATACCATTAAATTGAAACTGAACCTGAAATGATTATATCTAAATTCAAATTCCTACAATTTTAGGATAAAAAGTTAAGGATTTAGTACTATGCTTTTTTTTTTAAATCGAAGTTAGAATGTAAAGAGTGAGAGAGTTTGGATGAAGAGAAATGAATTCAGATTGACATGAGTAAATTAATAAAAAGTATAAAGAAAAATTGAAATATTATTAAAAATATTAATAATAACATTATAAAAAAATCTGTTTAGAATGATTTATTTGAATTTTTCCCAAAATTGTGGATATGCTAACCCTCAAGTGGCTTCGTCGCTGAGCATGTAAACCTAATATCTAATATATCTTGCTAGTTGAAGTAATGAGAATTAAGTTGCGTCAGACTAGCTAAAGAAAATTAATAAAAAAAACGTGTTTAATTCGTAAAAGTCTTCAAAAGGTGGCTTATTAAAAAAAAAAAGTCTTCAAAAGGTGGCTTATTAAAAAAAAAATCTTCAAAAGGTGGCTTATTATAAAAAAAAAAAAAAGTCTTCAAAAGGTAGGCCTCAGTTTTAATTACTAAATATCCAATCTCTGACGTCATCGAATAAACAATCAGGCAATGTCGGCAGAATACGTCATCATTGGCCCCCTCAGTGAAAGACTTAAAAACATACGACAGCAATCAGTCAAGAATGCCTCTATTATAATTTATATTTGTTTAACAACAATTTATAAATTTAACAAAATATATGAATGACGAGTAGGTAGCTCAATTAATAAAATCTTATAATATAATATGTTTAGAGTTCGAATTTAGACTTATATATATACATACATTTATAAACACACATATACTAAGCTAAAGTAAGATTTTTGAAAAACTTATAATATAATTACCTCTTCCTCCAGCTCATGAAAATGTGTTGGAGAGAACCCAATCAACTTTGTGAATATTATCAAATTGATATTTCATCACCACCTCAGAGAAAGCAGGATATGACCCCAAATCGTAGGTTTCTTCAGGTAACTTTCTTTTCAATGTTTTGCATTTTTTCTTTTTTAAACTTTTCTTTTTATAAACCACTTGAACTAGCTTGCCTCCTCTTTATATTCCTGGTGCTTTATTGATAGGAAAGTTCGAAATTTCTACACGTCAGAGTTGGTGACCGCAACCTTGTCAAACAAGTAATTTTTTCTTTCCGAAAGGGTCAAACAAATACGAATTGAGTAGCCATCAAGTATGCATTTGGCTTTTGCAAAATGATCCGGATGGTTATAATATGTTACAGTTCAACTCTTTTCTAACATGAAAGATTCGAAAATATGGATTTTGCTAAGTTACAACAACTGTAACTTACAGCTTCTGCAAATTCAAGTGAACAGTAACCCCACGTGGGTACTGTTCACTCCAATTTGCAGTAACTGTAAGTTATAATTGCTGCAACTTAGAGGTTTCCCGAAAATAAATAATGCAAGTGAAGAAAACACATGCTTTTAATTGAAAAAGTAAAATCAAAAGCAATCTAACTCAAACAAATTATTGAACCGTAACCTTATACGTTAATGAAAAAATAAATGTTTATCATTTTTTCGTTAAGTTTGTTAGTTGACTTACTTGTTGACGTGTGAACTATTGATATTTGTGTTAATGGATAACTTTAAAAATGTGAGAAAATAAACTTGAACATAATTTTATTGGCAGTGGTTAAGTTAGATCAGCTCTATGGTGGAGCACTGATGGTGACCGTCAGATCATAACAATAAGTGCAGATTTAATATTTATCTCTATAATCGTGCAGTCATCATCAGTGCTCCACTTTAGAGCTGATCAAACTTAGCTGGATCTAATTTTATTTTATTCCAAAGTTTTACGGTTTAGCTAATCAAACACTAGCGCATCACCTTTGATCTTTGACTAAGTGCATAAAAATAAAAATATTTCAAATTTTTGGGGTTGATTTATATCAAAGAGCGTATATGCTGAACACAAACTCAAACTCATTCAACCAATGTGTTGTTTTGAGGAAGAATGTTCATATAAGTTGTCGTTTGCTGTGTTGCTAACCCCAAACCTATAATGGTGATAATGTCTTTCAAGGCCATTAAGTAAGATACGTGTGACACATGTGATTAAACAGAATTAAAACACTTAAAAAAAGACACAATATTGCTGCCGTCTTGAAATCATTTAAGGTTGTACATGTGGGTTACATGTGTTTAGTAGTTATGGTTGTTACGTTTTGGTGAGAACTGGTTGGTGGCTGATGTAGAATAGTTGTATATTACGATTATGGTATCTTCTAGAGGTCATAACTTAAGCTATATGTATTCATTTTTTTTTGTATAATATACCATTTTGAAGCTTGCGATGAGATGAAACAAATTTAGTGCCATTCTGGTGATGAGTAGAAGATGAAATTCAAGACAAAAGAAGGATTGTATGAGTGGTTTGTGATGCCATTCGGGTTGCCAATGCACCAAGCACTTTTTAAGTCTTTCTCATACAAATTTGTTATGGTGTATCTTGATGATATTCTGGTTTATTTTATTGATGCGGTTACATACTTAGAGCATTTGAAAATGGTTATAGACGTGTTGCGGCAAAATAAACTTTACATTAATATGAAGAATATAGCTTTCTGCAGAGTAATGTGGAGTTTTTGGGTTTATAGTTGGTGTAGATGGGATTCGAGCTATTGAGTCGAAGACCAAAGTCACTAGAGAATGGCCTATGCCCAAGATAATGGGTGAAGTGTGGAGTTTTCATAGGCCGGTGACGCTTTATAGAAGTTCATTTGCGACTTCAGCACAATCGCCGCACTGAAGTGCTTGAAAAAAGGAAAGTTCAAATGGGGGAGAAGAACAAGAGGCGAGTGTTGCTTTACTAAAGGAAAAGTTGTCTACCGCTCCTGTGTTAGCCTTGCCAAACTTCGACAAGTTGTTTGAGGTTAAGTGTGATGCTTCTGGCAAGGGTGTCTAAAAAGGGCGACCAATTGAGTATGTGAGTGAGAAGCTAAATGAAGTACGCCAGAAGTGATTTACTTACAATCAAGTGATTTATGCCATCCTTGGGGCGTTGAAGTCATAGGAGCATTACTTGATTCAAAAGGAGTTTGTGCGTTACAGTGATTATCAAGCCTTGAGGTACTTTAATAGCTAGCAAAATCTGAGCAAGATGCATGCGACATGGATGAGCTATATGTAGAAGTTCACTTTTGTTGTGAAGTATAAGTCTGGGTAGCAGAATAAGGTGGCGAATGCACTCGACAGGTGAGCAATTTTACTAGTAACTTTAGTTAATGAAGTTACTGGTTTTGAGAGCTTGAAGGAGTTGTACGCAAAAGATGAAGATTTTGCTCATATCTAAGATTGTCGTGTTCATCAACAACATATGGAAGACTTTCTCATTCAAGATGGTTATCTATTTAAGCCTATCCAGTTGTGCGTGCCTTGAATTTTCTTGAGGAAGCAGATTGTTCGTGAAATACATGGAAAGGCTTAGGCGGATATATTGGTCTAGATAAGACTAAAGCATTGGTGGAAGAAGTATATTATTGGCTACAATTAAATAGAGATGTGTGCAAGATTGTGCAGAGGTGTCGGATTTTCCAAGAGGGCAAGGGACATGTGTAGAACACGGAACTATACATAACCTTGCCTATTCTAAAAAATATTTAATAAAATTTGTTCATGAATTTTTTGTTAGGGTTGCAGTGCACAAGAACTGGGCAGGATTTTATACTGGTTGTGGTTGATAAGTTTTCGAATATGGCGCTTTTTATTACTTGTAAGAAGACTGAAGATGCTGCCCTAATTGCATTCTTTCGAGCGGTAGTGCGCTTGCATGGTGTTCCAAGGATCATTACTTCTGACAGAGATGTGAAATTTATTAGCAAGTTTTGGCGTCATTTCTGAGATAATTTTGGTACGCAATTACAGTTTAATAGTGCTTTTCATCTGCAAACAGATAGTTAGATGGAGGTGGTCATTTGCACTTTGGGCAATATATTGCAGCTGTGTTTGTGGTGACAGGCAACAGAACTGAGAAGTTGTCTTGCCATAGGTCGAGTTTGCTTACAATAGCATTGTCAATCGATCTATTGGCAAGATCACTTTTGAGGTTGTCTACACTTGTTCCCCACGCCATATTTTTTATCTAACTATCCTGCCAACCGTGGCTAGAGGATGTAAAGCAGCAAATAATGTGGTAAACAAGGTTATGCAAATTCATGCTGAGGTTCGAGCTTATTTGGAGGCTGCCAATGCCAAGTATAAGGTTGAGGTAGACAAGCACTCATGCAAGAAGGTGTTTCAAAAAAGTGATTTGCTGATCGCACATTTGTGGCGTAATCGTTTCCCTAGTATTCGTGCCAAGTTGGAGAAGCAGAAGTATGTCCATTTCGAGTGGCACATAAGATTAATGATAACGCTTATGTGCTCCAGCTGCGGGGTGATTGGAATATCTCTCACACATTTTATATGGTTGATCTGTTTGAATATCATTTAGATGATGAGGAGTTGTACGAGCTTAACTCGAGGACGAGTTCTTTTCCAAGTGAGGGGGACTAATGTAGGATGCTTGCGAGCGGGATACTTTCCAGACACCATAACTTAAGCTACATGTGTATATTTTTTGTATATAATATACTGTTTCGAAACTTTCGACGAGACGAATCAAATCCAAAATGCTTGCACTATTCTGCCCATGTGGTTGAGCTGAAAATTTCATTTCTTCTATGATCATTTTTTTAGTTTTAAGATATTTTCTTATTTTTCCTCTTTCTTTTAGGATTTTTGTCTTTTTTTTTTTCTAAAATTTAGGCTTGGACACGGTTTGTTTTTCTTTTTTTTTTTTAAATTTTGAGTAGGAGAATTTTATAATTTTACTATAAAATTTTGACACACATCTTCAAAATCAAATGCAAACTTCTATTAGCTTAGCTAGATGGTTACGTCACCCTGTTGTCTAAACAAGTAACGGGCCCAATCAAAAAAACCAAAAAAAATAAATAAATAAATAAAGTAATGAGTGGCATAGTAATAAGAAGCCTGCATATGTTAAAAAAGTAATTTGCATGGACAGCCAGCCACGAAAGGTCAAAAAAGTACAAATCCTTTCTGAGTAAACTTTTGTCCTCTATTTGTAGTCATTGCATACGTAAGCGTATGTGACTGCATCAGGGCCTTCGGCCATCAATTAAATCCATATCTAGGTCATGAAACGAAGTTGCCAATATCTTAAAAACGTCACCTCATTGCTTAGTGCAACACGTGGCAGCACATGCATACTCCTGCAGTTCAGCTTCACTACATGTTCCATTAATTTCTAATTTTTTTAACATGGAATTTTCGTTGATTCAATTTAAATATATATACAGATATCATGATCTTTCGGACATCCATTAATTACAGTAAATAATTGAACAATTGTATTTTCGCATTAAATACTGGAGAGATTAACAAGCGTGCTAAAGATTTTTTTTATATAAAGAATATCTTTCTTAATAAAGAAAGTGCAAGCGCTACTGCGGTTCAAAAAATTAAAGTCTAAATTATTTTTTAAAAAAATTCACATATGTGGCATAATAATTAAAGTGATTTTATATCACAAACTTACAGTTTTATAATAAAAAATTTATAATATCTTTTTTTAAAATTATTGTTAAATATTATATTTACTAAATAACATTAATTTTTATTTCCTAACAGCTTTGACCTAAAAGTCACAACACTAAACAGAATGTAAATTAGACTTTTTGCATATATTGTTCTTTTAAAAGTATAGAATCTTTTAAGTATGAGCTTTATAGCGTTAAAAAAAAATGAAAATAGCATTATGACATACGAAAATCAGTAAATCACGAACATACACAAACAACAAAAACAAAAACAATAATAATTATTAAGTATTCAAATCTCATTAAAAAAAAAACTATAAGATATTCATGAAACGAAACTATCGATAGATTTTTTTTTTCTTTTTTCGGGGGCCACGCGAACGCAGGCCCCCACTACCACAAATTATGACTTAGGCTCTGCCACTTGGGCAGACCTTAATCGGGCGCACGTCCCAAGTGCAATGGAAGCCACCAACTTAGGCCATGGGCCTTTATGATCACCCATTGACCCCGTCCAGGTAAGTAAACTATCGATAGATTTAGATCAATGAAAATATTTTCACATTGGAATTGAAATTTTACAAATTTATAAATTGAAATTTTACAAATTTATAACCCTTTACATATAGTCTTAAGGTTTGGGTGAATTTTTTAATTAGCCCTTATATTTTAAAAAAATACCCAAAATTTCTCCACCATTACTTCTGTAACTGTTAAATTTTTTAAGAGTCAAACAATATATTTATCTAATATAATGCAACATGTGAAGATAAAAAATAATTAAATAGATTTTAGCGAAAGCAAATGAAAAACATAACATTTTAGGTAATTTTTCAAACCATAGAATTTAACTAGTTCAAACCTAGGGACTAAATTAACATTTATCCAATTTGTTACAAAATCTTAACAAACTCGAATTCATTGTCCCAAATCTGAAAATGCTTTTGCAACAAAACTAAAAGTTCCGTAACCATTCTGTATTTTATGTCAACAGCCACACGAAGAATTACAAGCATTTGGAGCAAACCAAATTGGCAACAAATTCATCAATATTTTTGTCTGAACTTCCACCTTTAGCCACGGCTTCTTTGGCAAAATTGCTCCATCTACCAGCATTCTCTTTGATCTCATTCCCTCCCTCTCCCTCCAATATTTCAGTAATGCAATGTGCAATTGCTTCTCTTCTGACAATTCCTTTCTCATCAGCAGGAACTTTGAGTCCTATTTTCCAAACATCCATAATGTACTTAGCATTAGTGCTTTGGTCACTCCATTGTGGCATTCCCACCATTGGAACTCCCAAGCTCAGAGCCTCCAACGTAGAGTTCCAGCCACAATGCGTCAGAAAACATCCTGTTGCTTCATGTGCCAAAACTTCTAATTGTGGACACCAATTCACCACCAAGCCTTTCTGAGATGTTTCATCCGAAAAGTTTTCCGGAAACTTAGCTTGCTCGGATTCCCTTACAACCCACAAGAAATAATGGTTAGTTGCTTTCAGACCCCAAGCCAATTCTTCCATTTCCTCTACTTTTAGTTGTGCAATACTCCCAAGTGATACATAAACAACTGACCCTTTTGCCCGATCATTTAACCATTTAAAGCAAGCTTCAGAATTTTGCTTAAACATGCTGAAGCCATAGTCTTTGTCATTTTCAAGTTGCTTATCCAGGTATATAGATGGTATTGTTGGTCCAATTGTCTTCAATGACCAGAGTTTCCCCAGCCATTCAGCTACCTGCACAAAATAGAATAAAAGTCAATTAATGTCAGAAAGCATGTTACAAGAATACCTTTTAGTTCAATCGAAAAAATCTTGTGATATGAGATGTTTACAGTTTAAAACCAGCTTTCACACACACACACACACACACACACATATATATATATATATATATATATATTAATAAGAGATTTTTAAATAATATTAAAGTTAGAAAATGAGTTAACAGATAAAAAAAATTATATAAATTTTAATTTATTTTATAATACATTAAAATTTATATTTTTTATATTTTAACTTATCCTCATTTCGACATGACTAGAAATTCCTTATTAAAAACTCACCATAAATATATATTCACTAAAATAAAGGAAAAATTTTGAAAAACTTGCAGTACAATTACCTCTTCCTCCAACTCATAAAATGTGTTCAAAAGAACCCAATCAGCTTTGTCAATATTATCAAATTGAAACTTCAACACTATATCAGAGATAACAGGATAGGAGTCCAAATGGGAAATCACTGAAGGCATGTCTTGAGGCTCAAGTGGGGGCATTCCGGGCAGCAAAATTTCATTGCCTGTAAGTGGAAGTTGGAGAAAGCCCTTATGCGCATGGTAATATATGCAAAAAACAGCATAAGATTGAGTGAGAAAAGCAGCTCCAAGCAAGCCAAACTTCTTAGCAACATCAAGAGCCCAAGGCAAAACTGAATCATATACAATGCAATCAACGGGAAAACCTGAGGCATTCATCTTCCCGACTAGCTCGGTAAGAGTTCGCGGGCCAATTTGCCAAAATCTCTCCATGTAAGTTTCAATACTCTCTGCTTGTGCAATACCCCCTTCATCGTAGCCGTCGGAGATTGCCTCGAGAGCAATGGGGGTGGATAATGAATCTCTATGCAAGGATTTGTAGAGGAAATGAGTAGTAACTAGAGTGACTTTAATTCCTTTGTGTTGTAAGCGCTTGGAGAATTGGAGCAGTGGATTTATATGGCCTTGTCCTGGATAGGCTAAGACCAAACAGTGAGCCAATTTGCTGGGGAAAGCTTTCTTTTCAATATTCTCCATTTATTTTTCTCTTCTCAAACTTCTCGCACTAGCTTGCTCTCTCTCTCTCTCTCTCTCTCTCTCTCTACTCCCGTTGCTTATATTGATTGGTAAGAAAGTTTAAGACATAATATATATCATGCATCAAAGATTATTTGAAGTCATTGCATACGTCTGCAAAGGTGACTTGATGTATCTGGTCATAAGTAAACATCTAGGTGATGACATATTCATCAAATCATGTCACATTCCTGTCGTATACATCTTTGCTCTTTCTTCTCATTTGCGCCATACATCATAGCTCATACGAAGTTTTTCTTAAAGCTCTTAGAGCCAACCATTTCATAAGTCAGGCAAATAAATAAATAAATAGTCAAATCATTAAAATCAGCAGCAAAGGGAAAAATTAGAAAAGACAATAAAAAAAAGCCTATAGAATAAATAATGTTATTTGTACGGGAAAGAGTAAAAAAAATTATCTTATGTTGAAAATATTTCCCGTACAAAAAATGTTATTTGTACGGAAAAGAGTAAAAAAAATTATCTTATGTTGAAAATATTTTTCCTGTAGTGATGGCATACTATTTTTCACTAATTTTTGTGCTCCTATTACTACTGTTCTCAAAAATATATTTGATCCAGGCATCAAAAGCTCCAAGTAACTAGAACCCATTGATATCATAATCAATATTATTGAGAAATTATATATTACAAGAAACAAGATCATACTAATTCTAATTTAAGGACGGCAATGGTGCGAGGAGACCTATCCAATTCCTCATTTTATTAAGAATTTCGCTCTTATTCCCTACTTTATTCCAAGATGAGAATGAAGAATTCTCATATGGGAAATGATTTTTCTATCCCCATAGTATTCTTCATTTATTTATTTTATTATAAATACAGATACATAATTTTAGTAAATTAAGAATTAGAGACTAAAATAAATCATTACCATGTTATAAAGTACTTGAATTATTAAAAATCTCTAAAAATTTGAAACAATATATATCTTAAAATGATATGAAAACTATAAAATATTTAGATAAATAATAACAAAAAAATAAAAATGTATAGTTAATGGTTTCATCCCCTCTTTATTATATTCATATAGCAATATTTTAGGGCTGAATAAGAATAATATTTTAGGATTTTCTAAAAATAAAAGGAAAATTTATTAATCAACATTATGATTGATAAAACTAAACTTAATAAATAAAAATTAAAAATATATTTACATATAATGAGAATTAGGGTAAGGGTGGAGTGGAAAGTACCAAACCAAACCCTACCCCATTAAGAATTTGAAGATTATTTTTTCTCCATTCGCCAAAAATTATACCAAATTTACCATATTTGGAGTGGCGCTTAGTGGGATCCCAAATCCATTGAAAATTTTTCCATCCCTATTCTAAGAGTTGTGATATTTGCCTCTTTATTATATCTCACCAGCCCTCACTAATCATTTTTATACTAATACATATTTTATCCTTATATGAAATGACTTAAAAGGGTAAATAAATTTTAAGTGCACCCACATGATAATTCATATTAATATTTAATTTAGTTAATCTAATTTCTTAAACCCTAATTTCTTTTAGCTTTTTAAATTATTATCTCTTCCCAAATATTGTATGCTCTATTTTTGTAATCATGGAAGAAATTAATTTACAGTACTCAATAGAAGATAATGAATAAGTATCAAAATTTTTTTTTTTTTTTTTTTGGTTATGGGAATGATGGACAATAAATAGAAAGAGAGATATTATAATAATTTTGAGAGTTTTTTTTCTTTTAAAATAGTTTTTATAAGTTTTATATGATATGTGATTGGAAAAAGATAAAAATTATAATAAGTGTAAATTTAAGATTAGGTGGAATATGTTGAGAGATAAAAATTAATTTAAAATTATTTATGGGGTTAACTAAAAACTAAGGTTTAGTGAAATATAATAAAGGATCCTGTTCTAATTAAGGTCATATTTTGGATTGGTCCTAAGCAGTTGGGCTTAAACTAAAAGGGTAAGCCCAACTGATTTTTTAATTAAATTTTAATTATTTATGTTTACAAATTTCATAAACTTTTACCCCAAAATGAGTGATTTATCAAACACCCAATAGTTAATAACAGCTGTAGTCTTTTTTTTTTTTTTTTGTTGGGGAATTACAGCATCGCAATTGCAAATATACCCTAAAATGCTGAAATTATTTACCCTAATTTTTTTTATATTTTACTGTAAAATATTAAAAACTGTTGGCATGGCCATATGAGAAAATTAAATGTGCGATGTCGATTTGATAGAAATTGAAACTATGACCCGCTAGCATTATAATATTTTTTTTCTCCTTGCTTTAATAAAAGGACAAGTTAAAAAATATGACAAATATCAAACAAAATTAAAGATTTTAAAATCTTTTGGAGGAAATCAAGTTAGCAACAAAGTCATCAATATTTTTACCAGAACTTCCATTCTGATCCATGGCCTCTTTGGCCGATTTGCTCCATTCACCAGCGTCCCTTTTAATCTCTTTGCTTCTTGCGCCCTCGAATATTTCATTAATGCAATGTGCAATTGCTTCTCTTCAGACAATTCCTTTCTCATCAGCAGGAACTTTAGGTCCCATTTTCCAAACATCCATAATGTACTTAGCATTAGTGCTTTGGTCACTCCATTGTGGCATTCCCACCATTGGAACTCCCAATCTCAGAGCCTCCAACGTAGAGTTCCAGCCACAATGTGTCACAAAACATCCTGTTGTTTCGTGTGCCAACACCTCTAATTGTGGATGCCAATTCACCACCAAGCATCCACTACAATAAAAAAGGGCTCTAGTGACAGAATAGTTCCATTCTAAAACATGCAATATTCGTCGCTAAAGGCTATAGTGACGAAAAATTTTCGTCACCATAGCAGCGTCGCGTTAGCTCTTTGGCGTCGAATTTTCAAATTTCGTTGATAAAAATACACATTTAGCGATGAATAATGATTTTCATCGTAAAAAGTATCATTTTTTTCATTTATTTATTATAACTATTGTTAAAATATTATTATTTTTAATACTAAATTACAAAGACAATTAACACCATATGATAGAAACTGAATTAATTAATTTAAAAAGAATTATTATTATAATTGGTAAACAATACAAAAGTAATTACAAAATTTAATGTCCCCTTCTTCGAAAGAAAATTGTTACAAATTAATATAAATTTCTTGATTTTCTTCATCTTGATGTAGTTGATCTCTAATATTCACAACAAATAAACACACAATAATTAAACATAATAAACACAAATATAATAATAATAATAATAATAATAATAATAATAATAATAATAATAATAATAATAATAATAATAAAAAAAAAAAAAATAAAAGTTAGAATAAATAAGATAAGTAAAAAAAAATTGCACCATGTTAAAAATAAAAGAGAAACGAAGTTGAGATTAAATTAGAAAATGAGAATTATATATTTAAAGATGGGAGAATTAAAGAATAAAAGTAAGTGAATGAGAGAACGAGAGAATGAGAGAAAGAAAGAATGAATCAAAGAAATGAAGCAAATGATATACAAATAGGTTACAAGAGCTTTTAGCGACGAAATTTAAAATTTGTCGCTAAAACTTAATTTTGGCAAAAAATAATTGGGCAAAATTTTTAAAATTTTGACATTTTTAGCGATGAAATAGTTCATCGCTAAAAGTGCACATTTAGCGACGAAATCTAATTTTCATCGCTAAAAGCACACATGCAGCGACGAATTTGAAAGTATCAATATTTGTCTCAATGAATAACTCAAAAAAATACAATTTCAGCAAGTTTTTTGTTAATTTTTTTAAACTTCAAAGTCTACAAATGTGATAAAATAACCATGAACATAATTTTATTTTATCCCAAAGTTTCAGGGTTTAACTGACCAAACATTATCACATCATTTTTTGGGACATTTTTAGAAATTTGGGTTAGATTTCATGAAAAGTTATATTTACCCCCATAATGTCATCATGACATCAATATTTGACTTACAAAACCAACAAAAAAGTAATAAAGTATTATTTTTTAACAGTTAATGTACTACACATTTCAATAATTACTGTTGGTGTTTCTTATTTTTCCATAATTGAAGTAGTAAAAGGATAATAACCCAACAAATTAATCAACTTTCAACCCTAGCTTAGTTGGATTGCTCTGTTGACTACAGCAATAAATTAGTGCATGCTTTAATAATAAGCAATAAGTTAGTGCATGGCTTAAAAAAGAGAAATACCTAAATAAGAATGACCTACCAACCCAGCTTAAACAACAACTAATGCTCGACCAAATATCAAAGCAGTAGATTCCATTATGTAGGAAGCGATGGAAGTCGTTCAAGCACGGGCTTGATTAAGATGGACAGGCGAAGCGTCTCCATAGGTGAGGTAGCCGGGGGCGAGTAACAAAATCTGAGAGGTCAAAATTTCTATTTGGAGTAGTATAGGTGAATTCCGCCTTAAGATCCACCAAATTTAATATTAACAAATAATAAATCTCACCATGAGACCTATTACCATGCGTTCATTCGCGTGGCTGGTCGCCTGGCCATAAGTTCTTTTCCTTAAATAATAAAAAGTTAAAAAAAAAAAATTGAATTGACATGTCAGGCTTCATAAAATAATAATCAGGCTGCAAATATCTTTTGAATAACTTACGGCAGCTGTAATTTAGGCTTTTTCTCTAACTTAACAAAACAAGGTCTTATATTATTGGCACTATATTATTCGAAGTCATTGCATACGTAATACCGTATGCGAAGGTGATAATACATCAAATCATACAAGAGCTGTTAAAGCTAACCATTTTGTTACTTGTATACGTCAATAAATAAATAAAGAACGAAACTTAATGCGCAACAATTGAAATAGAAGGTGTGTCCAAAAAATATATAGGAGCGAGGCATTAGAAGCTCAAAATAACAGCAGTTGAACGATACCATAATCAGTATTATTGAGATATGGCTATAATAAAAATGGTCACACTAATATAAAGGTCCTGTTTGGAGTTACCGCTAAGCAATTGGATTTAAACAAAGTGGATCAGTAGGACTTTAATTTTTATTGTTTGATATATCTTTTCAAAAAACATACTTTATACTTTAGTTAATTAATTTTTAAAATGAATGTACTAGAAATAATTTAATTTTCACATAAATTCATTCAATATTAATAACTATGTTTATAAATTTCATAAATTTTTATCCCACAACTAATGATCTATCAAATACCCAATCACCTCAATCCCAAACAAGCTTTATATTGCTAAAATTATGGCGACAAGTGCATGTATTAACATGCAATTTACCCTAATTTTTGTATTTTACTGATAGATATTAAAAATTGCTGGCATGATTGTATCAAAAAATTAAACATAAGATGTTCTTTTTGGTATAGGTGAAAACCAACAGCCGTTCCTAGCCTGCCATTAATTTTCCGTCTTTTTAAAAAGGTATTACAAATAGATTAAAATTCTCTCAAGATATGATCTCTTTCTGAGCAAAATACATGGGATAATTAGTGGTTAATAAATAAAAAAAATAAGAAGTTATATCATATCCATACATTATCACAAAAAGATATTTAAAAGCTAAAAAATGCTTAAAGATATTTAAAAGCTCAAAAATGCTTAAAGGAGGAGACGATCCTAACCCATTAATATTACAAAAATCAAACAAGTTAAAGACATTAAAAGCTTTTGGAGGAAATCAAATTAGCAACAAAGTCATCAATGTTTTTATCAGAAGTTCCATTTTGATCCATGGCTTCACTGGCTGATTTTCTCCATTTACCAGCATTCACTTTTATCTCTTTTCATCTGTCACCATATTTAACTAATGCAATGTGCAAATGTGCAATTGCTTCTCTTATAACAATTCAGTTCTCATCGGTTGGAACTTTTAGGTCCCATTTTCCAAACATCCATAAGGTACTTAGCTTCAGTGCTTTGGTCAGTCCACTGTGGCATTGCCACCATTGGAACTCCCAAGCTCAGGGCCTCCAATGTAGAGTTCTAGCCCCAATGTGTCATAAAATATCCAGTTGGTTCATGCGCCAAAATATCTAGTTGTGGATACCAATTCCCCACAGGGGCTTTCTGAGATGTCTTCTCTGAAAAGTTTTTCGCAAGCTTAGCTTGTTTGGCTTCTCTTACTACCCACAAGAAATACTGGTCACTTGCTTTCAAACCCCAAGCCAATTCTTCCATTTTTCTTGCTTTTAGTGTGGCCGTACTCCCAAATGATACATAAACAATAGACCCTTTTTCTCGATCATTTAACCATCTCTTGCAAGATTCAGTATTTAGCTTAAAGATGCTGCATCTATAGTCTTTATCATCTTCAAGTTGCTTATCCAAGTACGTGGATGGTATAGTTGGTCCAATTATCTTCAATGACCACAGCTTCCCCAACCATCCAGCTACCTGCACTAAATTATTCCATTCCAAATTCTAATAGCTTAAATGTCAATTAATGTTAAAATCTTATTGCACAAAATATTTTAGTTTAAATCCCAGTCATACAAGGGTACACATTGGATTTAAATTTAATTTGTTCTGATCTTTGTACAATTTTTTACAAAGTCACACATAATTGTTATTTATTGAATAAAAATATTTATGTAAGTTATTTGTTCTTGCAATAAAAGGAATGATGCACAAAGCTATAATAAAACAGTGAAATAATTATCATTAAGACAACAAAATTAAAAATTGATTGATAAAAATATGAGGCTTGGTTACAATTAAAGTTTTCTCCTAGTGGATTTCTCTACTCATTTACTCATTTTATCTTAGGTTTGCCTGTTTGAGATCCATAGATTATTGGTTAATACAAAATAAACATTAGAAACTAAATGATGCATTTTTTTTTTTGAAAAAACTAAATGATGCTTTTTTTTTTTTGAAAAAACTAAATGATGCATTTAAATTAACCATATATTAACTAATAAGTAAAATTATATTAACTTAATTTTTTTAATTTAAAATTTTGACACAGATCTTAAAACTCAAATGCAAACTTCTATTGGCTTAGGTAGATGGTTAGGTCACTTTGTTGTCTAAACAAGTAATGGGCCCAATCAAAAAAACCAAAAAATAAATAAATAAATAAATAAAGTAATGAGCGGCATAGTAATAAGTAATAAGGAGCCTGCATATCTTAAAAGATAATTTGCATGGACAGCTAGCCACGAAAGGTCAAAATAGCACAAGTTAGGTGGCTGCAAGTGCCTGCAACTACAAATCCTTTCAGAGTAAACTTTTGTCCTATATTAGTAGTCATTGCATCCGTAAGCGAATGTGACTGCATCAGGGGCTTAGGCCATCAATTTAACAAATATGTAGGTCATGAAATGAAGCTGCCACATTCAGCTTTACTACATGTTCCATTAATTTCTAATTTTTTTTGCATGGAATTTTCATTGATTCAATTTAAATATATATACAGATAAATTCGGACATCCATTAATTACAGTAAATAATTGATCAAACAATTATATTTTCACATTAAATACTTGAGAGATTAACAAGCGTACTAAAGATTTTTTTAATAAAGAATATCTTTCATAATAAAGAAAGTACAAGCACTACTGCGGCTCAAAAAATAAAAGTCTAAATTATTTTTTAAAAAAACTCACATCTGTGGCATAATAATTAAAGTGATTTATATCACAAACTCATAGTCATTTAATGAAAAACTTATAATATCTTTTCTTTTTGTTAAAATTATTATTGATGATTATATTTACTAAATAACATCAATTCTTATTTTCTAACAGCTTTGATTTAAAAGTCATAATACTAAACAGAGTGTAAATTAGACTTTTTGCATATATTGTTCTTTCAAAAGTATAGAATCTTTCAAGTATGAGCTTTATAGGGTTAAAAAAAATGAAAATAGCATTGTAACATACGAAAATCAATAAATCACAAACATACGCCAACAGCAAAAACAATAACAATAATAATTATTAGGTGTCTAGATCTCGTTGAAAAAAAACTATAAGATATCCATAAAATGAAACTATCGATAGATTTAGATCAATGAAAATAATTTCACATTGGAATTGAAATTTTACAAATTTATTAGATAGATAACCCTTTACATATAGTCTTAAGGTTTGGGCGAATTTTCTAGCTAGGCCTTATATTTAAAAAAGACTACCTAAAATGTCTCCACCATTACTTCTGTTAAATTTTTCAAGAGTCAAACGATATATTTATCTAATATAATGCAACATGTGAAAATAAAAATATTTAAATAGATTTTAGCGAAAGCAAATGAAAAACATAACATTTTAGGTAATTTTTCAAACTATACAAGTTAACCTAGGGACTAAATTAACATTTATCCAATTTGTTACAAAATCTTAACAAACTCGAATTCGTTGTCCCAAATCTGAAAATGGTTTTGCAACAAAACTAAAAGTTCCGTAACCATTCTCTATTTTATGTGAACAGCCACACGAAGAATTACAAGCATTTGGAGCAAACCAAATTGGCAACAAATTCATCAATATTTTTGTCTGAACTTCCACCTTTAGCCACGGCTTCTTTGGCAAAATTGCTCCATCTACCAGCATTCTCTTTGATCTCATTCCCTCTCTCTCCCTCCAATATTTCACTAATGCAATGTGCAATTGCCTCTCTTCTGACAATTCCTTTCTCATCAGCAGGAACTTTGAGTCCTATTTTCCAAACATCCATAATGTACTTAGCATTAGTGGTTTGGTCACTCCATTGTGGCATTCCCACCATTGGAACTCCCAAGCTCAGAGCCTCCAACGTAGAGTTCCAGCCACAATGCGTCAGAAAACATCCTGTTGCTTCATGTGCCAAAACTTCTAATTGTGGACACCAATTCACCACCAAGCCTTTCTGAGATGTTTCATCTGAAAAGTTTTCCGGAAGCTTCGATTGTTCGGATTCCCTTACAACCCACAAGAAATACTTGTCACTTGCTTTTAGACCCCAAGCCAATTCTTCCATTTCCTCCATTTTTACTGTTGCCATACTCCCAAATGATACATAAACAACAGATCTGTTTGCTCGATCATTTAACCATTTCATGCAAGATTCAATATTTGGCTTAAACATGCTGAAGCCATAGTCTTTGTCATTTTCAAGTTGCTTATCCAAGTACATGGATGGTAGAGTTGGTCCAATTGTCCTCAATAGCCAGTGCTTCCCCAGCCATTCAGTTACCTGTAAGAAATTGTTTTGTTACAAATTCTAAAATCTTAAATATCAAATAATGTCGAAAGAAAAATTATCATTCACAGTTGAATCAACTAGTAAAATCTTATGGGATGAAGTTTTTTAGTTTAAATCCCGCTTATACGAGGGTACATTAGGTTTAGAGTTAATTTGATCTAATCTTTATGCAGATTTTTTTTAACAATTTTAACAAAGTCACACATAATTGTTATTTATTGAATAAAAATCGTTATGCAATATGTTTGTTCCTGCAATAAACAAAATTAAGCACAAAGTGATAATAAAACAGTGAAATAATTACTATTAAGACAATAAATTTGGAAAACGAAATTTTTATCTCCCTAATATTTGATCATAATATGGGCCTCAACTCATTTCGCCGTAGACTTGCTTTTTTGAGATTTATAGATTGTTGGTTGATAAATAATAATAATAATAATAATAAACTAAATGATGCATCTAAAATTAATTATATATAATTAATATTATACCCGTGTTTCAAGATTTTTAGAAAATAAGAAATATAAAATGAGTAGAGCAACCCTTTCCCTATTGGCTAATGTTTAATTGACAATTAGATTACACTTGCCAGCAGTACATGCAATCATGGCCAAAAATGTGAATGCTTTGCTGGTTAATCAATAAGGCTCGACGTGGCCTTTGGTTGATTATTATGCTGAATATCATCAGCTTTAAATAAGTTTCTTAAAAATCAACACAGTTCTGATCATCACCAGATTCGAATCATGTGATAGAGAAAAATTTGAATTAAAGAAAAATTAGTTAATTACCTCGTTCTCTAACTCATAAAAGGTATTGCAAAGAATCCAATCAGCTTTGTCAATGCTAGAAAATTGGCGAGTAACAATCATATCGAAGAAAGCAGGATATGATGCCAAATCGTTAATGAAAGAAGGCATATCTTGAGGATCAAGTGGAGGCAATCCAGGAAGCAAAACTTGATCACCAGTGAGAGGGAGTTTAATCAACCCTTTATTCACATGATGATATATGCCAGCAACAGCACAAGATTGAGTGAGAAACACAGCTCCAATCAAGCCAAACTTCTTAGCAACATCAAGAGCCCAAGGCAAAAATGAATCATACACAATACAATCCACATCATTCATCCTCTCAACAAGCTCAGTAAGAGTCTGCAGGCCAATCTGCCAGAACCGATCCACGTAAGCTTGGTCACTCTCTGCCTGTGCAGAACCGCCTTCATCGTAGCCGTCGGAGATTGTCTCCAGTGAAATGGAAATGGAGCTTGATGGATCTCTGTTCAAGGATTTGGAGATAAAATAAGTAGTGACTAGGGTTACCTTTATTCCTTTGTGTTCTAAGCGCTTGGAGAATTGGAGTAGTGGGTTTATATGGCCTTGTGCTGGATAGGACAAGACCAAACAGTGAGCTAATTTGCTAGAGGCAGATGCCTTCTTTTCATTATTCTCCATTTTTTTGTTCCCAACACAAAGAACTTGTTCTGGCTTTCAGTGATCTACTGGGTGCGCGTCTATATATATATATATATATATATATATATATATATATATATATGTAGATTGAAAGCGTGTGGACAATAGATTCTTTGGAGTAATTCCAAAAACTTGAGCCATATTAATAATAATAATTGGAAAAAAACTCTTAGAATGAAAGTTTTCAAGTAAAATTTCACTTCTATTGCTTATCTTAAAATAATAAATATACATGGTAAAACAGACAGGTCCAAAACTTAGGAGTCGTGATGCGAGCATACTTGTTTTCTTGTCATTGTATTAATTAATTTGTAGTCACTGAATACGTATGCAGGTTTCCGCATGGGGACCAAAGATAATAAAGACATAAATTTTTGTTTACACGATCATATTGACGATGTTACTTAAACTTAATCATCAATGTTAATTCCGCCATTGGTTAGGCGGCATCATAAGCTACAGCCGATTTTGAGGTAGACAGCAGGGACAAACAAGGCAAAATGTTGATGATTTTTTGAATCAGCTGCAGCTTAAAAAATGTTCGCTGATTTTTTTTGGAGTTGAAAGTTACCAAGGCAAAACGTTGCTAATTTTTTGGCAGATGACAGAGACAAGACAATATTCATGGTACCATTTTCCACCGATCATTTTCCATTTTACAAAAAGCAAAAATGAAAGAGGCGCTTGGAAGGCGTTTTTGGAGCTATAAAAGAAATACAAGGAGAATGGGTTGCTTCCATTCTCCAACTTTTAAGACGTAAAACGAATAACGTATTTAAATTGTAGGTGGTGGCTGCCGGTGGTTGTTTATCTTTTAATTAATAAATCAAAATACTGTTAATTTAATATAAATTATGATATAAAATATTAACATATGTAATATAGTTCGTATATATAACACAGGATACTATACGAAATGTACCACCCTCTAGTACAATAAATCATAGTTCAATACCATGCAACGCACCAAACGCACCATAAAATTATTTTCAAGTCTATGGCTCCAAGATACGGTATAAATTGCTAGCACTCGAATCATACAAAATCTATTAATTTATATTGTGCATTTACAGTTCCATGACACATACATTTAATTAATCAAAAATTCATTTTATTTTACCAATGTAATCATATGAATAAGAATTGGTCCGCTAAATATACATTAAATAAACTCAAAAATAAAAACATTGTACTTATCTACTTAGAGTTTCCAATTCATAAGAAATTATTGCTAACATCATTGAAAATTCTATGACGACGAATTTGAGGATGATACAACAGCTTTATTTTGGAGCCAACTACGTGAAAGGAAGCACTCAAATTGACAAAACACTTCATAATTTTTTTTTTTTAATTGTAATTCAAGAGTTCAACTCTAAAATTTATAGATGCATTAAGAAAAATTATTAGAGATGAGATTCAACTATATATAGATTTTAAGAGAAAATTTGGTAACAGTAGCGCATATTTTATTAAATAAAACAGCATAGTCCATTATATTTGTAATTTTAACGAATTACTAATTTATAATATGAATGAGACTGCAGAATTATATAACAGTTTTAAGAAAAAGTATTATCTTATTAATTAATTAAAAATGTATAAAAAAATGGTTATACGTAAAAGTTTTCTAAAATGAATTGAAGGTCAAAATCCGCAGTGGCTTTCAATTTGGTATTAGTGTTGACTTTAGAATTTAACTTTTTTTTTTTTTTGTTTTGGGCATGATTCATTTTCCTCTTGATGAGGCCTTTTAAGTAGATACGGCCCTTGTTTATTTGCCCCCTTCTGCCTTTGGGTACGAGCTTGGCGTTTCCACCTTCGCTCGTTCGGCTTTGATTGGGCTAGGACTGGTTCATTATCCACTCCTCGTCTTCTGCTTCACTATCTTGGGCCTTTATCTCATCATTTAAGCCCACAACAGCCAATTCTCCCTCCTTTTTTGTGCTTCCACTTTCCCGCCCCTCTCCATTTGCCTTTCCCGCTTTGCTGTTCACCTTTCTAGGGGGTTTTCCGTTGTCAGCTGCCAAAGATTGCTTGTTGCAGTCTATCATCTGCATTCTTGAATCTTGTAAGCTAAGCATTAATTGAGCTTCACCTACTTCCTCACATTGTTTCCTTGGATGCCTGCCACGTGTGTATCTTCCTCAGCTGAACTTGGCCCTGACCTACTGGTATTAGTATTACCCATGTTCCATTGAAGGAGCTGCTGTTGTTGAGGAGAAGAATTGCCACTGTGATCTTGGTGCCTAGTCTTTGTTGACTGATTAGTTGTTTTGCCATTATCTTTGTGCCCTCTTTCTCTGTTTGCTTTAGATTTCCCAGACAAATGGACTGCCTGCATCCACACCCAATAAGCAAGTTGGTCTCTCGACTGTCCCTTGTACTCATCACATTCCTTGTACGAATGTCCAATAAGCCCACAGCAAAAACAAAATTCAGGTAGCCTTTCATATACCACTGGGATTGGAATATCTTCTTCACCTTCTTGTTGGAGATAAATAATTTTTTGCAGTGGTTGTGCGATATCAATTGACATTCTTGCTCTGTCATATTGACCAATGCATTCTCCTTCTTCTACTATACCGATTGCTTCTCCCAAATTTCTAATTGTATCTTGTTCCATACATCCAATCGGAACGTTATGGAATTGAACCCAAAAGGCTGAATGGGTGAATGATTGCTTTGTTATCTCTCCGATACCACTTGGTTCTTTGAGAACGAACTATTGGAGCTCTTTCAAAATGCCACGGCCCTCCTGACAGAACTCTCCTCTTGTCAGCTTCAGAGGCAAATTTGAACACGAACATCTTGCTACCCAAGCTTTCAATTTTCACCTCCTCTGCTGTTCTCCAAACCTGCTGCAAGGCTGACTTTAAGCCCTTCTCGGGTGCAAAACTTTGCCCAAAAGACATCCAGCAACTAGCTTTCTCCCTTTGCCTTTCATGATATCACCAATAGCTACTCTACTCTTCTTTCCTTCTTCTAGACTGATTGCCTTGCACTTACGAATCAGTTCCTCAGTTTCCATGAGTTATTGATATTAGAAACTACTGTAAATCTGTAATAACTCCTTAATTACCAACCACTCACTCAGATATTAAGACTTCACCAACTCAAATGAAACCAAACTCAATTAGACTACACAGCCCCGTGGACTACTATCCTTTCATTCTAGGTTCTCTTTCGGAGAGAGAACAAGACTTTTTTGTCTCTTGATGGCTTTTGGACAGATCACAGAATTTAACTTGAAATTTGAAAAGGATGAAAATTTTTGCAATTGATCTAGAATTAAAATAAAATTCCGTTGCCGGGAATCGAACCCGGGTCTCTCGGGTGAGAGCCGAGTATCCTAACCAACTAGACTACAACGGATGCTGGTGTGCCTTATCCAAATTAGAATATAACAACTACTAGTGTCAACCAGCTCCCAGGTCAATGCTTATGGAAGAAACTTGCCAACCAGGGAAAGCACCCAACACCATCAATCATCATAACTCCAAAGGTCCAGTAGTAATCCCAATCAGACCATTTTGATTTTTATTAACTCAATTTATGTTCCCCTAATCCCCTTTAAATTCTTGCCACACGAAACCTTAAACGAACAAGAAAGCAACTGCTTTCACAAAAGAGTTACCTCCTTCTGATCACCAATCAACTCATCACCACAATCCTCTCAAACCCATTTCTTAAATTCGACCAATAATGGAGTTCAGTTGCTCATCTCCAAGAACCATCCCTGTTGTTTCAACATTTGCTTCCCCATTTGGCACCTCCTCCACCGCGCTAAATGAAGACCCCAAAACCAACAGAAAGCCCATAAGTTTGTGGCCAGGAATGTATCACTCACCGGTCACAAATGCTTTGTGGGATGCAAGGTCTAAGATTTTTGAAAGACTTCTTGACCCACCAAAAGATGCTCGCCCACAAAGTGAATTGCTCACTAAAACTCCTTCTCAGAGCAGGACTAGTATTTTGTATAATTTTTCTACTGACTATATTTTAAGAGAGCAGTACCGCGATCCTTGGAATGAGGTCAGAATTGGGAAGCTGCTTGAGGATCTTGATGCACTAGCTGGTACTATATCAGTTAAGGTATTGTGGTTTGGTGCTTTTTAGTTATTACTCTAGCTTGTTTGACAGTTTGAGGGGTTTGGTGGAGTATGTTATGTGGATATTGCTTGAAATTTGAGTATTTGAAGGGGGTTCAGATTGATTTGTTAATTGAGCTGTGAATTGTGCTGACATGCTCCATTGCTAAGCTGTTGAAAATTTTGATTTTGGATATGAGTGCCATGGAATTAGTGTCTAATATGCAAATCATAAGCTTGAGATGGAGACGATGAATTTCACATTAGCCATTTTTTTGTATTTGATTTTCATGCAAATGCTTGAGCATTATGAATTGAATTGGTAGCTTGTGTGATTTGAAAGAAATTGCTTTCAGGATGAAGCTCATACTGTGTGCTTGCCTTTAGTGAATTCTTGTGAATTGAACGTCTCTTGGGGTTGCCTAATGATCTTCTATTTGTTGGTGAATCAGCATTGTTCTGATGATGATAGCATGACTAGGCCGCTCTTGCTGGTCACTGCTTCTGTTGACAAGATTGTACTAAAGAAATCGATTAGTGTTGATATCGATCTGAAAATAGTTGGTTCTGTCATATGGGTGGGCAGGTCGTCAATCGAGATTCAACTTGAAGTTATTCAGTCCACAAAAGGTACTTACTTTTGAAACAAACTACATACGTGAAGAATCACATACATGATATCTTGAAGTAGAGCTACTGATAATATACCGAAGCCAGAATATTAGCTTTCTTAATTGAAACTCTACTTGAATTTGTTTATACCCTTACTACCTACTTGGAGAAGTATTTGGTTTTTTCGAGTTTTTTTATGCTGCTATTCATAAATCATTTTTCCTCAGCTTCGGCTATGACCTACTGGCTTGTGGGGATTAATAACATAGACTTATTATGATCTTTGCTTTGCAGAGGTCTCTGACACTTCAGACTCAGTAGTTCTGACAGCCAACTTCATATTTGTGGCACGTGACTCTAAGACTGGAAAAGCTGCCCCGGTGAACCGGCTATCACCACAGACTGAACACGAGAAGTCTCTTTTTGAAGAAGCTGAAGCTAGAAGCAAACTGAGGAAAAGGAAAACAGGAGGAGATAGAAGGGAGCTTGACAATGGGGAGGTGAATAGACTCGAGGCATTGCTGGCAGAGGGTCGGGTCATCTGTGACATGCCAGCCTTGGCTGACAGAAACAGCATTCTTCTAAGAGATACACGACTTGAAAACGCTTTGATTTGTCAGCCACAGCAAAGAAACATCCATGGTCGAATCTTTGGGGGTTTTTTAATGCACCGAGCATTTGAATTAGCTTTTTCAACTGCTTATGCCTTTGCTGGACTGATGCCTTGTTTTCTGGAAGTTGACCATGTTGATTTTCTAAGGCCTGTGAGTAAGTTCATCCTTCTACTAGGAAAACCTCAATTCCGAATTAACTCTCATTTAGCACTTTCACAATAAGTGTGTTGAAGCATGAACTTTTCTTTCAGTTCCTTTAATTACTGTAATTCAGCTGTGACTGGTTGCTGCTGCAATTTCATCCCAGCATCTTATGATTCTATGATATTTTTTCTACATCCTATGTAAAGAACATCATTCTTTGAGCAGGTGGACGTTGGAGACTTTTTGCGTTTCAAGTCTTGTGTTCTGTACACAGAACTTGAGAATCCTGATCAGCCTCTAATTAACATTGAAGTTGTTGCTCATGTTACAAGGCCTGAGTTCAGGTCTAGTGAGGTAGGCCTAAGCTTCCCAACCTGCATATAGGAAGAAAATTTCTACTTGTAAAAAATGAGCAACCTTTTTTACTCATAGAAGTTGCTACTAGCTTTGTTATGATTCCAACCAAAATTCCTCATGTATAATATTGCTAATATTTTTAACCATTTTATCTGTGAAACAGGTATCAAACACGTTCTATTTTACTTTCACTGTATCAAAGGCCGTGACAAATGGATTCAGGATTCGGAATGTGGTTCCGGGAACTCAGGAAGAAGCACGTCATATTCTCGAGCGAATGGATGCCAAGGCCTTACAGTTAGGCAAAGGCGTGAGCAAATGAGGCATAATATTTACTTACAGAAGACCATAACAAGTAAAGCTTCTGAAGCTTCTAATATAGTTAATAAGCTTGAATGAATGAATATTCATTATGGTCCTAAAACAAAGTAACTGTTGTACACTTGAAAGACTGAAGAAGTGGTACTTTCTTAACTGTGCAACTAATAATTGTATTGATCCAATATTACTTATATGTATCGAGTTCCTATTTTAATGTTTGTATCAAGAAAGGAGCCAAGCTTGCATCCCATTTTATGTCTAAAACCAAGCCCGTGCTCGTTGCTCAATGCCAACATTTTAGCTCTTTTACTATATAACATATAAAGAGAAGCAAATTGGATTATGGGAGAAGAAACTTGTCCTTATCAAGCTACAATACAGGCTCTTTATGTAACATTCTATGACTAAATTGCTTTGATACATATGACTCAAGTTTTTGACAGGTTTACTAGGCATTCAACCATTTGACTGACTGCCTTATTCTTCTTCCCAAATAAAATCTCCTGCTCTGTATATTTATCTATAGGATGCAACTGTTCCAAAATCTTTTACATGGATTTATACAAGTGCCAAAAAAAAAAAGATAGATAAATAAATTACATAAACCTAACAAGCCCATTGCAAGCTCCAACCAACTGGCACAACCACCAATTTTCAGCATTCTCTAGCTAAATGAAACGGCAATCAGCCTGATTCAAGCCATAAAATGCTAAGGAGATGTGCTTTCATCATCGGAGGAACTACATTGACGCCTCCCTTGGATTTCAGAAAAAACTTGCGGCAATGTTGGATTTACTGGAACTGGAAATTTATGGGCATTACTAATTATTGTTCGCTCATTTATCATTCCGACTTCTTTGCAGACCCGATCAAGAACCGTAAGGAAGTCTCTGACCACCATGAAGATTCTGAATGGATGAGCTTCTTCCCTCGCTGAGTTCCCATGAAAATATTCTGTTATCTCCTTCACTAAAGATAGAGCAACACTTTCATGGGCTTGAATCCTTATGATCTCTTCCTCCGCCATTCTCATAAACCTGTTCATAGACTCCGAGAATTTCTTCCTACTTTCATCTGACCCCATTGTTTCATTTAAATGCACAACCTCACTGATGTTCCCAAGGCCTCTAGAAAGCTTGGACACATCACTGCTAAGCACATCAGAATCCATGGCAGCAGCTTTCTTCACGTTGTTGAGCTCCGAACTGAGACCAGAAACAACTTGCAAACCTAGCTTCCTGCATTTGGCATCATCGCTCAAACTGGAGTTTGGATTTTGGTTAGCACCTGACTGACGAGCACCTTCAGTTCTTATGATTTCCTGTACAACAAAATGTAAGAGAGTAGTTTTTCCATCTGCACCCTTGACATCAACAAGCTTGAGTAGTGTGTCGAGCTTAAAGGCATGGGCGTCACCACGATTTGTCCCAACATTCATGCGGTTCCCAGTCTTGAGAACAGCCTCAAGAAGTTTCAAGAACATCCTACTATTTCTCAATTCTTCACAGGCAGCCTGGACAAAGGGTAAAAGAATGGGGATCCATGAGACTATGCCAAGTTGCCAACTATAAATATTCACATCCAGCAACACTGGTCCATCTTGACCCAAAATGGATAATGGATATTATGTGATGTAAAAGCAGTGATGCAATTCTTATATGCATTGGCTGTACCCCTGGACATGAGCTATCTATATCTCTAAACTCAGGGATTTTATGGATTTCCCAGTCACCAAGTAACCAGATTAGATGACAGTAATTTTAATAAGCAGTACATACTGAAATTTAGTCGCCTGGGCTTTTATTTGATAATGGTAAGAATAGCTTAGATAGGAAAGACATGTATGCTCATCTAAATCAAGCTCTGGTGGAGACAAAGTACAGTACATCAATCTGGCTGACAACTTTAAAATACTATAAAGGAATATGCAAGGCTAAAATATTTTATTTTTTACATAAAGCAGAAATAACCAAGAAGACAGCTCAGGAAGAAAGAGATGAATTCACTTACCTCAAGAGTCTCAAAAGACTTTTTGAGGTACTCAACCTCTGACTCAAAGTTGGTTATGTAAAGCATCGCATCCACCCTTTTAAACGCAAAAGGTACATCAAGCACCGCCTTTAAAAACTTTTCTGCAGGACCAAGCTTTGTTGGTGACTCATCTTTGTACTCTTTCAACTTACGTTCTTCTTCTTTTGTAGGAGCCATCTTCAATAAACTCTCCAGAAGTTCAGTTCCAAGTGTATCGGCATTACCTGTATTAAATAGATATTACTTTAGTTGACACCTCAATAAGTCAAAAAAAAAAGGGAAATATACCAGCCGATGAACAGAAATCAAGACTATCTGATTTTACTCAAAGATGAATCTAATGAAGATTGTATTAATTCTTGGAAGTTGCATTTGAGCATTAGCATCCAGTTATCTGCTAGTGCAACAAAAACAATGGGCTAAGCTACAGACTTCAAACAGGCAACGTCTAAAACAGACGTTTAAGTTGTAATATAGCCATTAACTCCAATTTAACAAACCTTTCTGTAGTAACAAGAGTGAGAATGCTAGCAGAGATGAACAAACTTTTATGGAACTTTTCAGTCTAAAACAGAAATTCAACTTAAATATCCATGCCATCCAGAACCAACAATTTATATGTCAAGACCACATAAATTTATTCAGGAACAGTCACAGCAGATGCACAGTTTAAAAATTAAAGTAAAAAGGTCATACTAATAACTCCTCAACTTCAATATACCTTCTAGAAGGGCGTCACAAACTTCCTCTACGGTAACATTCAGCGCCCTCAGCAAAATTGCAATGTTTTGCGACTTTTTGGGATCAAGGACTCTGTTCTCTGAGTTGGGTGTAGGAAGAACCGAGCGTGGGGTTGTTTGGCTTGGTTTCGAACTTGGAGTATTTACAATAAACAATGTTTCAATCATCTCCTCGTTCAATCTGCAATGAACAAAGCAATCATCAGGCTTTACTCAAAACAAAGTAGCATACCCAACAGAATATCTGAACAGTCAAAATCCAACTTTGAAAATTAGATTTGTCGCAGAATCTTACTTGAATGAGCTTGATCGAAGATGATCCCACACCATTTCACGATCAGAGCTAGCTCTCACTTTATCCCAGTGCAAAGGTTTTAACTTTGGTTTCAAAGCCTCTTCCTCGACACTCTCCTCAGTTTTAGAACTTGGTGGCAATTCAACTGGAGAAACTTTAGTTGTGTTTTGCACCACAAAAGGCCTCGAAGGTGGTATCAAAGCAGGTGGCTGGGACATTGCTTGACCAACTGGTGTTGATACCACAGGCAATTCCCATTGCTTCCTTTGTCTAGGCAACACCTGCGGAGGTAGGGGTGGGGGTGGAGGAGGCGGTGGTGGCGGGGGGGCCGAAATGGGCTGCTCCAAAGCATTGTTAGTTCTCACCGGAGATGAAATTTGACCAAAAACATTCAACGTTATTGGCGATTCATCTGGGCTTGATGATAAAGAAGACTCATTTGATCTACTTGGAGAAGCATTTTCACTTTTCTTTGAAATTCTGTCAGGTGATGCAGATGCTGAAGACAACGAAGAAACACTCGATGATCTTGGTGACATATCTTTCTTCTTCTCAATAGGAGACCCCCCAACATTTGCATTATTCACCAAAACATCGAACAATTTTGAAGATTTATTATCTAGGTCCTTCTTCAACTCTCTCTCAGGCGAAGTAGAAGCTGACGACAGCTCATTACGATTCAAAAGATTAAACCTTGACGGTGACAATCTCGTATCGGGTGACGTAGAAGCTATGGAAAGTGACGGTGACTTAATAATATTCCGATCGGGGGAAGATTCCATGGGCGACATCATTGCAAAAACCGACTGCGTCGGCATTGCTTGAGCTGCCTCGGGAGATTTCGGTTCGGATCTTCTCGGACTCAAACTAATCGGCGGCGAAATGCTCGCCGTTAACGACCGAGAACTCGTCGACGAACACGAACAACTACTCGAATCACTGTTCCTCCCACCGACAGACTCCCCGTCAACCGCCACGGCGGCAAAATCTCTCCTCGAACCGGATCCGGTCCCGGTTCCGCCCAACGAAACTCTGGGAGAATAAAACTCCTCATCTTCATCCTCCGCCACGTCAGCGCGGGGGCGTTGATCCTCCTTAAAGCTGGCCTGCTGGGCGAGTGGCGGCAAGGGGCGGAGCTCCGGCGAGACGCAGTTGGTATCGCCTCGCGAATCGGTATCGGTGGTGGAATCGTCAATGCCGGCTCGCGAATTCACCAAAGTGCCCAAGTAAAGAAACTCGGAGCTGGACGAAGTGCGATTGGTGCGCAGCTTGTGAGCGCTCCTCGTGGCATCCGCATTCGTCGGAGGAGGAGGGGGGTAAATCCGAATGCTGCTGTTGTTACTGTTAATGTTACTGTTTGTGCTGCTTTTGAAGTCGGCGGTGGAGTGTAGCAGCCTGTTCTGCCTTCGCTTGCGGCAGTAGAAAAAGACTAAAATGCCCCCGACGAGGAGGGCGGAGAAGACGGAGGCGAAGGCGAGGATAAGGAGTTTCTGGGAACTGCGCTTGGGCTTCTCGGGGGAGCGGGGGAGGATGAGGGAGGAAATGTTGGCGGGGAAGGAAGCGAAGTTGGCGGGGGGAGGCGGGGGAGGCGGGGAAGGGTAGGAGGGGAAGAATGGGGAGTTGTTGGGGGTAGAAGTGTCAGAAAAAGGGACTTTAGGAGTTGGAGGAGGAGGTGGCGGAGGAGCCGGAGAGGGCGGTGGAGATGGAGGGACGGCATCAAGTGGGAAAAACGGTTGATGGAGGATCCGACGGCTGGCGAGGGAGGTGCACGACGAGGGGACGATGGGCGCACATGACAAGATCAAGAAAGAGGCGAGGGAGACGAGCAGGCGGCAGAAGCTGGGCATTGTATTTGTCGTGTGTTTAACCCAAAGCAAGAAAAGCGAGAAAACATTCAGGAGAAACGCAGAAGATACTGAAATGGAGTAACGGTGGTGGGATTTGTTCACTATTCTTTTATATGTTCTTTTATTTTATTTTCTCTCGAGGGAAAATGGCAGGAAAGTGTAAGAAAGAAAAAAGAAAAAAGGGGGAGTGTGTGAGTGTGCATGTGTGGGTGCATCCAGCTAAGATTCTGCTGGTTTTGATTGTGAGCGAGTGGCAGTGCCAACAGTGACTCCTCTCTTCCTGTGATTTTTTCGTTTTTATTTTGACCATGTTGTTGAGTGATTTATGGAGTCAAAATTGAAAGTCGCTTTCTTACTTTTTTTTTGGCCTTTTTCTTTTTATTGGTTAACTGTTTGGGTTTTTATTTATTTATTTTTCCAGTCATAGGTGGTGGAGAACCAACAGCTATCAAAACAAGAGGAGAAATCTTTATACGTATGTAACCATCGGCTATCAGCATCATCTTCATTATTTTTCGATTAAATTGGGATTGGTCGCTGAATTAGTAATCATTATATTATATCTAGTGCGTGATGGTAAAGCTCATTTTCTAATATATGATACTATTTTGTTACATGAATTCATCATTTAATTTAACAGGAAAACTCAACTTCGTCTGTCAGAGAGAGGACGTTACGTAGCTCTTTATGAATCAATGCAGTTTGCAAATAATAAAATGCTCTCAATGATGCCCGCTTGGGCAAATTGGTCCGGTGATGGATTCTCATCCTCAATAGTTATTTTGTTTTTTATTTATCCCATCAATATAAATATATGTACAGACATTTCTAGTAAATTTCACTAATTTGAGACGAAAATAAAGCTCTTAATGCAGTGATTTAGCTTGATTTGATCCGAGGAAGTTTAGAAGAAAATAAAAACAGAAAGTTTGTTGGGTGATTGCGGACGGATTTGGAATTGGATCCTGAAATCGAAGCGAGTGGGTTTTGATTTTGTTACCGTAAATTGCGCCGGGCATGGGGTGTTTCGCATTAATTAAAACTCTTTGGTTGATTTTCATTTCGTTTCACACTACTATCAGATTTTATCCGTTATTATCCTAAGCGGTGAATTTGGAAATTATAACGATCGTGCCCTATTTAAGTGATAATTAATATACGTACATTTAATGGTGCGGTCTTGTGCTTCCTCATTAGACATAATTAACTTTAGGAAGTTATGAATGATAACATATTTGATTACTTTCCTAAATCAACCCAGCCATATTTTTCTATATACAAATATAATCTTAATTATTTTTTTTTTTAAATCATTGATGTTATATGTAGAAAGAAAAATTATATATAAAATTTGTATCTCAATTAGTATAGTATTTGGTATTGCCATTCTGTCTCGCTCAATGATACTCACGCCCTCAACATGTATTTAGAGCATGAGTTCGAGAGATTGAGACCCTCTATCTATCGATTTAAACTTCTTCTAAGTACAAAATTCATGTGATAATTGGTGGTTAATCAACAGAGTCAAATTTCATAATTACTAGTATTCTCTTAATTTCAAAGGGTAATTTCTGTGACACGTGTCGTTGACAAAAGCAAAACAAAACTACAAACATTGGTGAGATTTGGGAATAGAAGGAGCACCGACACTATACGATAAAATAATTACTGCAACTGCCAAAAATAAGCTGCATTTTTTCAAATGCAAGCTAGGGGCCCCTAAAAGTAAAATATACAATTTAAAATGTACTTGCACCGAACACATATTGTTGCTGCTCACTAGGACCCACGTCAGGGGAAAAATAAAAATTAAAAATAAAGGTTATTATGATATATTCCGACATAAACAGTTCTTAAATGGAAGTGTGTTTTGATTGAATAAAATTATTATTTTCTAAGGTGTATTTTCTTCCCTTTTCTTGAATTTTTTTATTCTACAATTTTGTTTCTAAAAAACTTAAACACTATGCGGCCCTTCAGATTTAAAAAAAAAAAGTTTAAAAGAACGTTTTATATTCTGTTTCTCTTTTATAAAATGTATCGTGAATAAAAAATTAATTATTTTCGAATGTTAAAAAAAATAAAAGAGTAATAAATAAATTGAAATTTTACCTGTCCCATACCTAAAAAACTAATTACTCATTTAAATTGGAGGATAATCTTTTTTTTAAATAATCATTTTAAAATACCTTTTGCAATACCAAAATAACACGCAAATATGAGCTTCATAATTACTTTTAATCTTATATCTTTGGATCTACCTAATGATCATGACTTGGAGCAGAATTAACAGTGGGTTGGATATAATAATTGAAGTGGGATTGCTATTATTATATAATTGATTGCAAGAATATTTAATTTATTGAAGTAAATTCATTTTGCCTGGATGGCACTAGTGGCACAAGCACTCTTGGGCCGACGTCAAAAAATTAAAAAAAAGACGTGTGCAGACAATGCAACACATTAATTTTTATTATTGTCATTTTAAGATTCAATTAAATTAATAAAATCGAGTCAAATTTCATGTTCGCGCATGTTTATCGAAATTTGGGTGATTTTAGCCTTTTAGGAACCTGTCGTCTTGAAAATAATACAACATGGGTATTGTATAGGTGTGGGCAATGTATTATCATATTCAAAATCATTGTACAATCATTTTTATTTGATTTGGATTGGTTTGATACTGGTTGGAAAATGAAATAGGTATTTACTCAAATATTATCATGCTTTCCTCAAAGTAAAAAAATGATAAATAATTGATAAACTACTAGGAGAAAATTCTAGTGATCTTGAGCAGATTACCTCGACAGGTGATAATTTTGGTGACCTCGAATAGACCACTTCAACCAGGAGGTTATTTGGTGATCTCGAGTAGACCACCTCAACCAAAAGGTTCTTTGGTGATTTTGAGTATATTACCTCGACCAAGAGGTCATTTTAATGACCTCAAGCATATCACTTCAACCAGGAAATTATTTGGTGACCTTAAACAAATTACCTCAACCAGGAGGATGACCTCAAGCCATCACTTCGACTAAGAGATAAGTTTGGTGACCTTGAGCAAGTCATTTTGACCAAGAGGTGATTCCAATTACTTCGACCAGATAGGTATTGAGTAGACATTTGGCTAAGTTGCGAGGAAGCAAGACCTAGTCAAAACAATCCTCACTTATTTTCTTCAAAATATTGGGGATCAGATTTTTAGTGGGCTGGAAATTAGTAGTCTTCTTCATAATTCTAGGGGAAGGATTCTAACCTCTATAAAAAACCTAGAAAATTCAAAGGAAGGAGTTCAACTTTCCTCTCTCTATGATATCTTTTTATTTTTAGTCTTTTTCACTATGAGAGACTCTTCACTCATCTTTGGAAAAAAAAACTATTTATTTATATATTTTATTTTTCGGCAAATTCATAAATTGACTTGAGCATCAGAGGGTTGACGTCGGAAAAACTTATGGCGCCTCTTACCGTCCTTTGTGATTTCAAGTAATTGCTAATCATCAGCTTGTAGATTATTTGCTCATGGTCAGAGATTTTTCTCGAAGATTAACAAGGCGCTTCCCACCAAACAAATTTAATGGTTACGCAGGGATTTGGTGTAAAGTCACTAACCGACTTGACTAGATTTTTGCATACTCGATAAATTTCTGCATCAACAGATACTTTAATTTTCTACTACAAGCATAATTTTGATACGCTGATTGGATTTTTTAATTTGACATTAATATTGTTAAGAAATTATTGACTGATTTAATTTTTTTTCTTTTTTTCAATATCTTTCTCCTTTTGTTTTTTTTTTTAAGTGTTTAAAGTATTTAATTTTCTTTATGTTTAAACTCCATTATCATGCTCTGCCTCTAATAATTTTCTAGCTCTTAAATAGAAAGCGAAAGAAGAGCTTAAGTGTCATTTTGTGAGCGTTAGACACGCCCAAATCTACACAAAAACATGGGACAACGTGCTTTGGGGAATGAATTTAGAAGCAAAAAAAATGTACTTCTAAGTATAGATACCCATCTAACCGGAATTCGGCTAATATAAAAAATTAGTGCATTATTAAGTTGTTTTTGGAACACGCCATTTGTTTGATTCCTCCACTAATTGATTTAATTAAGTTTGCTAAGTTTAGGGCACCTGGTGAAGTTTAGAGTGAACCTTACATACCTCTTAAAGAAACTTGAAATTGCTTTTGTAGGAAATGCTTTTATTTGATTCTAATTTCTTTAAGAAGTGCTTTATATTATTTCATAGAAATTTTGTTTCTCATTTTGATTTAACAAAACAAAACCGCATCACAAAAAATGCTTGTGCTTTCAAAATCATCGCCATTCAAAAGCACCCCAAATCTTGCTTTCTCTTATTGCATGTCCTTTTGTTAGACATAATCCCTAATAAATAAACCTAAAGAAGTGTACCCATCATCTTAAACATTTATGATCCCACAATGGCTTTCTTGCACTCATTGTCAAATCTATACGACTTTCTTGCTCACCCTTTAGGACTTACACAAAACACCAAAAGCTTTAAAACAAAAACTTTTCCTAATAAAGTTGGTAAATTTTTAATTGTCAAAAAGCATAGAGCAATTTTTTTTTAATCTTTAGTTTAATGAATTATTAAGATGATTTTATTTAAAACAAGATTCATGGCTCTTTGTATATTTGGCCAATGTTACCTAACGTATTTTATTTTCCTTTTGGTTACATAAATTATGAAGGAATTAGTCTAGGTGTTTCAAAACCAACATTGTAAAATATTACGTCACATTGTAACATTTCAACCAACTAATTGGTCACCTAAACTAGGATTCATGTGCCCTTCCATGTGTTGCACAGAAACATGGAAAACAGATTTCAAGAAACAACAAAAACAAACAATTGTGAAAATTCAAATGCTGCCTCAAGTGATGATGTATTCAAAGATGCTGCTTGGAAATTGGAATCTCTTGGCTATCACTTTATTTGTGAGTTGTGAATTTTACCCTCTTTGAGTGACACTAATAGCACCTTCGTTTTGTCTTTGCACAGCCATAAGTTTTTGAAGAAGCAAGCTTTATAGGATACCCTATTAAAAGAAGATAGAAAGGAAAAGGAAGGGGGAAAAATGAAAAAAAGAAAAAAAAAAAGGGCAAGAAATGCAAAGATAAGTAAGCAATATGACAATATGCCCACACAAAATGAAACTGTAGTAGCATAAAAGAGCTATCAAAAGTAAAAACAAAAAGGGAATAAAGGAAACCATGAATCAATGAATGATGATCTTTTGGAGCATGAAAGAGCAATTATAAAGCAAAAGAATATCCAAAATGAGGTGGGGCATGCCACAAATTTAATTATACTTGACATAGTTTTTCGCCATTGCTGTTTTTCTTTTCAAAACTAGATAGTAAAACTGTATATATGCAATTGGAAGTAGTTAATTAGTGTGCGTATATTTGTATTTGTTATTCACATGTTCAATAAGATATCTGTTAAAAGTCTACATCAAGATATAAAACAAGATCTGAAAATGGCTCATGCTGTAAATCAACATAGTGACATATGATATGGTCTAGAGAATAGTTTATATTAAGTTACAGTTGCTATAACTTATGCTCTAGATAAATTAAGAGGTAGTCCAACTCTTAGTTCCACCTTATTTGATTATGCTATTGAAGCCTCTAAAAATTAGCATGAATAGAGTGAATTTAGTGTCCATTAGAAGTCTAAATTAATACAATAACATAAAACATGGTCTAAAAATCTTTATTAAAAAAAAAAAGAGAGAATTCTATTTCCAATTATTTGAGGGAGAAACCACAGACTATCTCAGAGTAACTAGTTGAGTAGCATCAAATTGCAACCTCGTTCAACAATTAAAATAGATTTCTTTTTTCCAAAGTATGATGATTAATGTACAAGACTATTTGTTAAAGGAGGTGAATCTTAATTATTTGCAAAGTGAATAATTTTGGGTAATCTAGTGCATGGGGAAGTTATATTATGTATGTCCCATATTATATTGATTAATTTATTGACCGTTTGTACCTCACTATATATGTCAATCATGAAGGTTTCATAATCTTTTGGACAAATCTTGTCACATGGGAAACAACTAGACGTGTTTAAAATAATGCAATTAAATTGAATATATATATATATATTCCAAATCTTGTTTCTATGTCAATGCATACTTCAATTGGTATCAGAACAGCTACCCCAAATAGCTTGCATGTTTCCCACATAAGAAGCACGCCTCGTATTAAATATTTACTCATTCAATAGAACTTTCGATCCGCTGGGCATGTCCTTGGCGGTACCTTTCAAAAGATGTAGTCAAAAATTAGATTCTAATCTTACACTCGATTCACTTATTATAATATACTGGCAGTTCATATTTTGGAGTTCAATATTTACAGGCTTACAGCTCGAGCCTCGAGGTCATTGAAAGAAAGAAATCACAATGATCCAAATTTGACTTAACAACAATATATTCAAATATCCCGTGGTGGTAGTGGTGGCGGAAGCAATGGCCAAGGCAAGAGAGTGGGCCACCAAAATTGACTCAAGGTACTACTACAACATTTTTAATTTGCCTCTTTCGGCCATTGAATCTGAATTGGGGACATTGCTAAGAAAATGATATCATTTTGGCAATACGCAGTTTGAAAGTGGAAACCACTCATTTGCCTACCATACGCAATTCATTTAATATTTATTCTGTCTGTAGAAAAATAATTTGATGATCATATCCAGTCACGTGAAGTGAATAGCGCATGCACCTTTAGATTGGCCAAACATCCGCTACCATGTAAAGTCACCTGCTGGCAATGGAACGTTGCAATTGTATATCTTCGGAAAGCTGGGGAAAGGTTGATTGATTTTCCTGAGCCCACCCCGAATGGAAGTTGATTTTATTCCAAACGCAAACAAATTGTTCGTGACCTGGTGCCCTAAAACTGGAAAGATTGTTCGATTTATGACTATATTAACATTGGCGTGTATATATTTGGATTCGTATGTTAACGACTAGCAAATTAGCAATCTTGCCTCCAAATCCAAAATCTTTCTAGGCGTCAGTGTGTCCCATCCAAGTACAAAGACACAAGCATTTTCAACCAAGAGAATTTGCCAAGCATTCATATAAAATCTACATAATATATACGGATGTACATTTATTTCATCAGTAGCTAATCACATCGAAAGAATGATATACTCATTTCATTAACAGCACAAGGGTTCCCCTCCTCAATGACATAACTACCTTTTTCTTTGGCATTATTTACAAACATTGCCGTCCGAAATTGGGAATTCATTATTCATGTTGGGCAAAACAAAGAAAAGAATTAGGCACTTTACAACAATTAAATTGAGTAGCTATGATGTGTCAAGTCATTGCAAGGACAAAAAGGGGGAAGAGAGAGAGAGAGCCTCATATACTATACATTCCCTCTCTTGGTCCATTCTTCCTACAATTAAAAGTAAAAAAACTCCAATTTAAATCATTCATGAAACTAACCTTTGGAATTCTAAAAGGGGAAGAGAAAAAAAAGAAGGTACAGTGATGTGGACAAGCTAAGATATCCAATGTGCCATCAAAACCAGCAAAGAAAAAACAGAAAAAAATTATAATGTTTTATATGACCAGCAATTATATTAGACCCATTGTTATAATACACGGAAAGTTCATATCCAGTCATTTTTACCTTGCATACAAACATTTTTCCCTTGGTGAATTCACCTTCTTAACATTCTTTAGTCAGTTCAGAAGCTACTCTGCCAAAATAAAGGGAAAAAAAAAAATCATTCAAGATGGTCTCGAGCTTGTAAATGAAAATGCAGCAACAAGAAGGGAAAAAGCAATTAAATTCCATCCAATGAGAGAAAATTTCATTTCAAAAAGAAAAGTGGTCAGGACACTGCCGGAGATTTGCATTAACCTAAGTACCTTATATACAAATATTAAATTCATTACCAAGTGATGTACAGCGGGGCATACACCCTCTGTTTATAAAATTGTTGATGGGCATGTAATGATTTATGTCTTCACACGATCATTTATATAGTGTGAAACATGAGGTAAAATGAAGGAAAATAGAGCGCAGGATAAATTAAAGATATGAGAAAGATTCTGGTGTTACCTCAAAAAATTTGACAATGCTCAAGTGGAAAACCTCTCTAACTCTCAACAACAACCATCTGAGAAAACAAATGAACAACAGTGGGCTGCAGTTCAACCTGCTACCTTTATTGCACCCACTTCATCAAGTTTTGAGCTCTTATGCTGCAATAAAATAAGCATTGAACAGAAGCCTTCATTAAACAGTACTGAATAGACAGTACGTACAATCAACCAACTCACACCAGAAACAAGGAGCTAGTGACTCGTGTAACAAAATAACTTATAATGTTTCGATTTGCCAGCATTACCTTACTTTTTTTTTGCCTGTGAATGTCATTAAGATCTTCGTCTCCATCATGCTTCCTTTTCTGAAATTATATGCAAGGAGAAAGGCTTATCATGGGAATTTTCAATGAAACAATTTTATACATTTAAAAGAATAATCAAAGCATGAAATCCATCAGACATAAGACTTAAAACCAAGTGGCTATTCTTGAATTAGACCAGGATCCAACATGAATTTACTCCTTGCAGTCAAGATACTTTAGTTGATTTTGTGGGCCACAGGAATATACATCAATAAAAACAAAAAAAGAAGGGATGGTTTCATTGATGCTTTGAAATTGACTTTTTGACAATCTGCTCATCCATGTCTCTGATAGAAAGGCAGCCTAACAAGGCTAATTGAAAGCCCCAACTTTTTTGTTATTTCCCCTTTGTTTAATATTGTAATTAGTAAGATCTGAATCCAAGTAGTTTCCCAACCTTTTCGTGGTGTTTCTTTGACGGATCAGCGCTTGAATCATGATGCCCGCTTTTATCCTTCTTCTTATCCTTGTCTTTGTCTTTATCCTTACTTCGATCTTTATGACGGTGCTTGTGCTTCTTATGCTCTCTATCCTTCTCCTTATCTTTGTCTTTGTGCTTTTTATGCTTCCTCTCCTTGTCTCTGGACTCACTTTTTGATTTTCCAGCAAGGGTAGGAACCCCCTTTTCTGCCTGGAGGAGAGAGAGAATACTATATTATAAAATAAAATCTAATACAAAGGAAAGCCAGTACAGAGAATATTAATAGGAAACAAACACACACAACATGAACCCAGTAGTCTCATGCTGTGTAAGAAACATATTAAACAACAGAAACAAAATTAAACTCAAGGAATTGGATTACTTACAGGAGGCAAATCAACAGGAGAAGTTTCCCTCAGCTGGAAGGCTTCTCTGAGGACATCCAAATCAAAAGGCTGTATCCTTGCACTAGTATCTCTGGAAGTATTTTGAATAAGCTGATCCAATTGCATCCCCTCTCCCTTCCGGATTTCTTTATCCCCCACCACATTGTGAAGATAATGAGTGTCTGAAATTGACAAAGGGAGCGACCGCTTGCAGAAAAAATCATGATGTGGCAACAATTTATAGTGACTTATAAGATCAACTGCACCAGTCAGTTCCCTTGGTCCTAAAATATTAAAAACAGGGCATTTTCTCATCAGTGAAATGTGAAATATCAAAAGAGACAAATGGAAAAATGAAGGGAGAGATGCAACTGCCAAAAGGATAGGATCACATCATCAACATTAAAATATACTTCTTATTGAAAAACTAAATAAACAAATATTGTTGCTAAAAATAAGGAAAATAGAAGGGGCAAGCAAACTCAAAATCAACTTTTACACTTTTCCACCACACAATGTTGAAGAAAATTAAATCATATAACCAGAATCTGATAACCATCCTACCCTTTTGAAATGATAATTCAGAATTGTCACTTTGAATTCCAGCATAAATGTGCTTTATTATGATGCTTGTATGCATATTATATTCAGTATAGATATTATATCTATAAACAAACTTCTTTGTTAAATGTCAACACTTGCATGTAGAAGTTGTAGAGTTTTATATAGAAGACTACAACCAATAATAAATTAAAGGGAATAAAAGAGAAAAAGGGAAAAAAGGCTTTCTCCTTTATAAATCTTTATTTCTTTCCTCTAATATTTTTTGGGGTTGAGTACCCCAAAAAACATTAAATGCATACGTAAAACTTTCAAGATAGAGCCAGTAGGCTAAAGCCCAGTGGTTAGAACCCCAACCTCACAATTGTGAAGTCACAGGTTCGAGCCTCCACAACGCATTGTGGGGGTTTAATTTCCTTCCTCAATTTAAGTGAAGGCAGTCTTCTCCCTTTCGAAATGTGAGTGGACTTGACGTCCCTTGAATATTAGATAGGGTTGAAAATCTGAGCTATGCTATATACGAGTTGTAAATTAGTCCCAGTAATTGTCTGATTGTAAATATCAGTTGTAATCTAAGCAATAGTCTCATGTAATTCAAAAAAACTTTCAAGATAGGTTTAGAAGAAAATGTACATGTGTGAGCAATCCACTTTTTTTGCTATGAAACAAAAGATTATATATATAAAACTATAAGAAATATGTACAAGGATTGCTGGGAATGTGTGAGCAATCCACTTACAAAACCTTGCAGCTCACACTCAATAAAATAAGCATATATAAACTTGTTTGCTTGCTTGTATTTGTGGAAAAACATATATTCACGGTGAATATTACCGGAAACAGCACAAAGCGAACAAAGAACAGGAAACAATAAAACACCAATGTCCAAACATCTATACCTCTTCCAAAATTCTTGCCTTCAGGATCCATAGCTCAAAACTTGATCATTATCAACTGCATTATGTAAACAGAACCACTACCGTCAAAAGATCAATAATAAATCAATCAATAAAATGAAAGTACCAGTAATCATGGAGCAAGTGTTCCAATTGCACAACAAGAATACATGTATTTTCATAAGAATTGTCTATATACACTAGTTATTACTGATAACTTGAATAACTGATAAAGACTATCATGAAATGCACCGTAAAACCTCTTCCCAAAAACAAGCATAAGATTCTGTGTCCTTGCTAATTCATTAACAACTACACTTTTCATGTACGTCAACAACTTTTGATTTCCTTTCTCTGCAATGCTATGGAAATAATTTGATTCTTCATTACCATTCAAAAGAGGAGAAGAAGAGAAGGAGGAGGAGGAGGCTGGAGGGAAGAGGGGCTTCCGTACATATGAATTTATTCCCAGCAAAATAACAAGTAGCAGGTGCTACTTGGTAGAGTAAATCATATCAAATCAATGGGCGCCAGTTAAAGAGAATGCATTCACTACCATAGAACCCAAGCAAACCATTGGAATTGGATCCCCCTTCCGAGTGCTGGGCAAGCCCTACTTAAAACTATTGCAGACATGAAAAAGCATAACTAACTAATGCAGCTAGACTTAGATTCATATTAGACTCTTGAAAGCATTTGAAGCAAAGCTGCCAACATTTGTCCAGTTTCAAACACTATAAGCCAGCAAGATTTCTAATGATGTCCCGCTTCAATAATTTCAAATCAACCTCGACTCCACCCAACCCCTCAGCCGGTATGATCAGTCAAAAAAGAAAACCCCAATTTTTAGTTTCCTTCATTTCAAGAGTTCACTGTTTGCTTTCCAAGTTTCTATCACCCATACAGAACCAAGCAAGGGCGAGTTTCAAAGAAAATCAAACTACAGCGTCCTTCACACAAAGATATACAAAGTTCCTTAAATTCTAACCACGCTCACAACCAAATTGAAAACAGTAAAACTATCGAAATTAACGACACACTTGTCGAATCAAAGTCCAATCAATACCACAAATTAACTGACATTCGATTACTTGCTTTCGTACACTAACACCTATTCATTTGTTCGCGGCTTAACTATAATTACGAAGCTATAATTTGTAAACCCTAGACGAACTTGAGAAACGAGAATGAAATAACCTGCAACATGAATTCAAGAATCTTCTTCTTCTTCTTCTTATTTCTTCAGATCAAGAGGTCAACGTCGCAAATTCGAGCTCCTCTCTCCTTTGTCGAGTCCACAATTCACTCCTTCGAAACCGAGAAATGTTAGCAATAGGCCCTGGAGTTGCGAAATTTTACAGATTTGCCACCGCAACGCAGGGTTTCGGAGCTGAAATTGGGGGAAACTGATAGATCAAAGGAGGTTCGACAAAGAAAGAGAGAGAGCAGTTCGCTGGCACTAGGGTTTGGGGTTATTAAGAGTCGGAACGAAGTCGAACGACGAGGATTGGTCTGCGTCGTAATGTCGTTTCAGTTTGGTCTCTCTTCGATTGGTTAACTTTATTGCCTTTGCCTTTGATTTTTATATTAAAATATTATTTTTAATTCACTATGCTAGTTTTATTACTGTAGAATTTATTGTGGTTGATGAGTGGAGTATCTCGTATGGTTAATATGAATTATATTTATATATATCTAAATAATTTTTGAGAATCAAGTAAAATATATTTCTTTCAATTTACTAAATTACACTCTCCTGATATTATAATAAAACCATGAAATAAGATTGTCTGGGCATTTGAGCCTGAAACAGTTTTTTTTTTTTAATTTACACTGATATATTACAATTAAAATTATATTGATATTTACAACAAAAAAAATTATGAGATTATTCTTCATAATTTTAATATGGCACAATACAAATTTCCATCCTCACATAATATCAAAGAGATATTTATTCCACTATTATTAATGAGAAAATAATTTTATCTCGACACAATTTAAATAAAGAAAATTTTGACACAAACAGAACATTAACTATCAAATTCGGGTTGACCTAAAATGACACCATCATTAATTGTGGATAATCTATGTTAATTATTAATAATGCTGGGTTTAGATTTATAAATTTGTGTCCTAATAACCAATTTATGATAAAATTATAACTATATATATATTTTAAAACTAGGGAAGCATGCCTTTCATTAGGACCAATAGTGGCCAACAATACAGCGGCCACACATGTATAATACAGGAGCAATTAAGTGTTGTAACTAGAATACAGGGAGCCTCTAACATACAGTGCTGAGGTTACAGCCCGGCCAAATCGAGTGAACAGTAACAACGTGTTGGTTAAAGTTACAAATTTTTAATGAAGATTATAATAAGAGTCAAGTTTATCCTAAATCTTTTAATGCAATTTAACCTCCTAAATTAAAAATAAAAAAAATAATTATATGAAAAAATAATGTTTTTTTAGCAATCTTATTTTATAATATGTAAAATTAAGCGAGAAAATCATAAATTATGAATATTATACGTTTGGGAAATTCCAAAAAATAATATATTTAAAATTTTTTGTAATATCCCGATAACATAAGCAAGTTATTAATGGACCGTTAACGATTGGTTTTAAACATGGAATAAAATATTGAATATATTAAGGGGGGAAAAAAGTATTGGCACAAACCTTGCACGGTAAAATGATATATTAGAAAATATCAGATGTAAAATGATAATATCTAATTTTAATTAATTCATTTTTCTCTAATAAGTAAACCAAAAGAAAACTAGAAGTAACCCATTTGTCCTGAAATACTTTAAAAAATATATATTGTATTTTGCAAACAATAAAAAAACACTATTAACTACACTTATCTATTTTTCTATTTGAAAAAATGACAAATGTAAAATTATACTTTCGACTTTTCAATGACATTACTTCTAATATTTTAAATTTTAATCGGCAAGAAAGTTGTAGATGACAAGTCATTTGTCATTTTATATACAAATAATATGTCGGTCAGGCAAAATTTATTCATACGGCGTAATATCTTAGTTATAATATAAACAAAAAGGATAAATATTTTCTAGATGACCCGTCATTTGCATTTTTTATATAAACAACATGACATTTCTCTTCAATACTTGAGGACGGCATGCCGTCTATAAAATTTATAACACTAAAGTCACGCTATCTATTAAGTTGAATTCCGCATAATCTTAACGAAAGTACGGGATTTTTTACTTTTAAACAATTAAATAGAATAATAAAATATTTCAATTATTCATATATTTTTACATGTTTATTTTCTCCAAAACTAAAACAAGTTATTTGTATATTTGGATAAAATTAAGGAAAAAAAACTTTAACTTGAAAATAACACTCAAGTATGAATATGTAATATGTTGGATATATAAACACCTTGAGCTTTATATAGGAAAATAATCTCTTGGCCTATCATTAGGCAAATTTAAATTTGGTCCAATAAAATGAAAATGGTATATGTTATATACATAATACATTTTATTTTAAATATTATTTTTTTATAATATTAATATATACGGATTGAGAGACCATTTATAAAACTAAAATTACAAAATCAAAAGACCATTAGCTAAACTAAAAGAAAATCGAAGGTAACCAATTTGTTCCGAAATACTTTTTTAAAAAAAATCATTGTATTTTGCAAAAAAAAAAATGAAAAGAAGTTATTAATTGTGCTTTTCTATTTTTTTGTTTTCAAAAAATGACAATTATTAAATTTTACTTTTTGACATGACAAATCATCTTTTTTTCAATGATATTACATCCAATATTTTAAATTCTTTTTCAGCAACCATGTTGTAGATGATATGTCATTTGTCATTATATACAAAGCCGACATGAGGCTCTATCAATTAATGTATGTGACATCCATGTTTTTAATATAAACTACAAGTATAAATAGTAAGTGACGACGGATACACTAGATGGCCCATTATTTTCATTTTGGCATTAAACAACATGATTTTGGAATCAAAGCATAAGGAGTGCATGTCGTCTCTCTAATTTATGGCACTAACACATGTTATCTATTAAGTTGAATTCTACATTATTTTAACAAAGTGAAAGATCGTTTGTTATTTAACAATTAAATAGAATAATAAAATATTTCAGCTATTTATATAGTTTTACATGTTTGTTTTATCCAACACTGAAAATATGTTATTTATATATGGTAAAAGGAAAAAAATTTTAATTGAAAATAACGCTCATGTAATATATATATATATATATATCCTCGGCTTTATATAGGAAAAAATCTCTTGGCCTATCATTTGGCACATTCTAAATTTCATCCAATAAAGTAAAAATTGTACATGTTATTTATGTAAATAATGTAATACATTTATTTTAAATATTTATTTTTTCATAATATTAATATACGAGGATTGAGAGACCATTTATAAAACTAAAACTACAAAATCAAAAGACCGTTAACTAAACTAAAAGAAGATTGAAGGTAGCAAATTTTTTTGAAATACCTTTTTTTGGGGGAAAAAAAAAACTTGTATTTTGTAGAAAATGGAAAAAAATTATTAACTGCACTTTTCTAATTTTCTGTTTTGAAAAAATGACAATTGTAAGATTTAGGGCGCGTTCGGGATTATTTCAATCGGCATTTTCTTAAAAAAATATATGAGAACAAAAATGATATTTTGGAGTTGTTACATTTTGAATTTAAGTACATATGTGATATTATTTTCCGTATCTTGTATTTTAAAAATCAAAATAGTAATATAAGTTTGGTAGATACAAATAAAAATGATAAAGATAGTGAGTATATGTTTAGAAATACTATTTTCTAAAATAAAATTTACGGCATATGAGTCATATATATTTTTCCGCGTGTAGTTAAAAGGTTATGAAATTAATTTATTTAATCTCTTCTAATTGCTAAACAAATTATTCAAATAGTAATATATAACTAAGACAAATATTAGCATTAAGATAAATAACATATCTGTTTAATAAAAAAAAATAATTATCAAACTAACTGATAAAAAATTATCAAATTGTGGGATGGACACTTTGACATATATAAGTAAAGAATTATGAAGGTCCAGATGCCAAACACTGCGTCTCCTTCAAGTCCAATAGTAAAGCAACAAGTTCGACAATAGCAGCATCTATAGAACTTGTTAACTTGACTCCTAATTGTTACCAGAGACATACGAAACTTCTTTCCAGTTCATTTCCCTAACTCTCAACTGAACCGTTTCTCTCCAATTGGTGGCTAAGGCGAGAACCAAAAGACCAAAAGGCAACGTACTTCTTCCACAATTAAATTAACAATGAAAAATATATTTGTACTAACATTTTTAATTCTACTACTTGTAAGCATGGTTAATTTCCAATTCTATTACCACTAATAATTTATCTGGTGATTAAATTGAAGAAAAGCAGAAGTTCAATTGAAAAAGGAAAAATGATGTTCATACCACATTAAGCACCACAACTAGCACAAAACAATGTATTTTGTGCTAAATATATAATAGGTGACTGTGGCATGCACGTTCACACGGCTCACATAGCACACGCCCAAACTCACACTGCACTCACGCCAAAACACAGCGTTTCTGACGCACCTTCACTGCTATGTGAGCTCTCTGTCGACTCTCTCTCTTTCTCTCCGTGGGTGTCTCTAAATCTGTTCGTTGGCTTTCTCTCTCCGTCTCTACTGGTCGATTTCATATATCACGGTGTTTCTCATGGTGTTTCTCACACTTCCTCACTGCTCTGTGCTCTTTCCGTCGACTTTCTCTCTCTCTCTCTCTCGCTGTGGGTGTCTCCAATCTGGTCGTTGGCTCTTTCTCTCTCTGTCTCTACCTCGTCGATTTCACTCTCTCAGCTTCACTGGTCGTCGGCTTCTGTTTCGATTCGTGGAGGTAATTTGCTTCATTAATGCTAAATTTTGGTTGTGCTAATACGAATTTGTGAAGATTCAATTGCCATTGTGTTAAATTATGTTGACAGTATCTGTTATGGAAATTGTAAAATGCAATTTGTTGGTTGATATTTGCTGGACTTTTTATATATATGCGCACTTCATGAATTGCTGATTTTGGGATGATTATGCAAGAAAATATAAGTTGCAACAGGTACAGGAGTTAGTTTAGATTGATTTAAACTGGGCAAGTAGGTTACTTTAGATTAATTTGTACTGGGCAATTGAGTTCGGATAGATTGATTTATATAAGTCATCTTTGATAGTCTTAGGATCTGATTGAGATGGCTTTGTGCTGGAAATGGCACCATGACTATAACTGCAATAACTGGAGCTTGTTTAATGCCATTATAGTATTGGTTTTTGAGTACATGCTTATCCATTGATGAAACCTTGAACTGGGCATACTTTTTAGTTTATTCTAGCTGGCTAGTCATCTTAAACTGCCAACCTTTGTATCATGTGCAAGCTTATTCCATTATATATACATATACATATATACATATACATCACACACACACACACACACACACACACACACATACATACATATCCTGATCCATCGGTATGAGGAAAGCCGAGAACAAGGTCAGGCCTTGGACATGGAGGGTACCAGCAGAATCGCCCAAACAAAAATGTTTGTTCTCCAGACATGTCCTGAAAGCAGTTCTCTTCCAAATTTATTGACCTCGCAAAGGCCCTGAAGATGATTTGATTTAAGATCACTTCCAATTTGCTATAAAATTCACGCAAAATCTCCCTGCAACAATTGCCATGCACATATATTATATCTACCAGGTTAAAACTTGTGTTGATAAATGATCATGTAGATATAAGCGTAAGGTCAATGGAAGTACCTAAAATATTCGGGATTTTCTGGCCAGAATTTGAGTTGTCTTCAATCTTCCGGAATTAGTGCAAGAAACAATCGATCACTCCAATTGAGTGTTGGGTGGATATCATTCCCATAGCCATCTTCGCTACCATCTTGTTTGGAATATTTCTGCTTCTCTTCCAGTGGAAGAGCTAAGAACTTCTTGGTAACTTCACGCACTTTGTCAAGAAATGCAGGTTCTATTCCATGATTGGTTGCCTGAAACTCCGTAACTTGAAGCTATGATCATCAACATGCATGCATGTTTGACGATGGCAGTGTATAGAATCAATATATATATGGTAGATTCAAAAAGTACTTTTTTTCGTCCCAGTAATTCATTTCAATTTTTCATTTTTTTTAGTTCTAATATTTTTTAATGATAACTTTTTTAATTTTCTCACGTTTGTCCATGTCAACATCGATCAAAGCAAACGCCACAGTTAGCATATTATATATGTTACTGTTTCGTACTTTTGGAGTGTTAACTTGAAACAAATATATAGGGAAAAAAAAGCAGACCTGGAAGCAGCCCCAGGAGCAGAGAGCTGTGTGGGGTTTCTCAAGTTCTTGTGAGCGTACGTCATGATGGAGAAGTCAAGAGACCAAAGTCAATTACTGGAATGTAGCAAGAGTGGCAGAGAAGCATCAAAAGTTCTAGCATCACTTCCTTTCTTAATGTAACTTTCTAGTATTTGTTAGCCAACGATGATTTCTTAGATTGTTTTCGCCGATGTTACCAATGCTATGTTTACTTGTTGGAGTGAGGGTGATGAGTGTGCATTCATTCCACTCTAATATTTACTTGCATATTTTAAGGGAGAGTGAGAATCCTTACACTGCGGACCTCACTCATTTTTTGAATCTCACTCTCACTCCCACCTTTATCTCTTATTTTTTAATCTTTTATTAAATTTAATATAATTATATTTAATAAAATAAAATAAATAATATCATATTTATTAAAAATATTATTATATTATTTTATAAATTGCATTTATTAAAAATAATAACATTAAACTTATTTAAATATAATATTATTATATTTAGTTAAAAATAATAATTCACATTGATTCTAAGTTAAGTTTACTTAAAAATAATATTATTATATTCATAGAGAATTAATAATATTACTATATACTACCCTCATTTGAAAATATAATATTATTATATTTATTTAAAAATAATAGTATTATATTTATTAATATTAATAATTAATAATAATAAATAGTTTATTATGAGAAAATATTAATTTTTACTACATTATTAATAATAATATTTCATTTGTGTTGCTCTTATTAATAATTTTAATATTTCATTTGTGTTGCTCTTATTAATAATTTTTACTTTACATAGTTAAAATTAAAATTAATAAAAAATTATGATTTACATAATTAAGAACATTAATAATTATTATTAATTTACAAATATGTTAAAATAAATATTTTATTTTTAATATATTTTTTTATCAATTATGTAATTAAAAACTATAATTCTTTAAATATGGATAAAACTGTAATTTAGAATCATTTACTCCCAATCGAAGATAAAGTAAATACAAAATTGAATTCTGATTCCGATTCCATACTCTCATTTCAGTGTAAGTAAATAATTTATTCTCACTCTCACTCTACACTTTCAATCTCAGGATTTCTACTCTTCAGGATTTCTACTCTTCAGGATTCCCACTCTTCAAGATTCTCACTCTTCAGGATTATCACTCCAATCTAAAATGTAAACATTACCTAAATGAATTTCAGCCATGTTGTTTCGGGAAGTGGGAGCTATTCTACAGTGTCACAACTTTTCTTATCTTTGTTTTGTTTTGGTGGTGCCTATAAACTAATTTATAGCAAGGCCTTGTGGAACGAGAAACAAGTAAGATGAGATCGGCATCTTACAAGCGGTGTGCGCCTCGTGAAAATCATAGCACTAGTGTTCGTGTCTCACATGTGATAATTTGGCACTATTTAGTATTGAGGTGCCGTAATTTTTAAGTTACTGTAGAAGAAAGTTGTAACGATGAAATAAAAATTAATAGTATTTAGTAAATATAATTTTTAAATAATAATTTTTGACAAAATGTATAAATATATAGTAGATTTTTCATCATAGAAGGTAAAATCAAATCAATTTAGTTTTCAAACTACAACAATTAATGCTTACCAAATAGTTTAATGCTGTAACTTTTAAGCTACAACTGTCCAACCTCAATCATAAATGGAACCTTAATGCATCATGCACATGCGGCTGAGGCCAAATAAGGCCAACCTTTTTGGCCAATTAAGTATTGTTTGTTATTTAGATGCTGCAGTTTTTAAGTTACAACTGCCGAAAAAAAAGATGTAACTATGAAATAAAAATTAATAATATGTAATAAATATAATTTTAATAATAATTTTAACAAAATTAGTAAAAATACAATAAAGTTTTCGTCATACAAGTGTAAAATTAAATAAACTAGCTTTTAAGTTACAATAAATAATATTTACCAAATACTTTAATATAAGTATAAAAAAATTTAATTAAATTTTATCCCGCACTTACTTGGTATATAAATTTAGTATTAATGTGAAAACTAAGTCAATTGTTAATAAATAAAAGCAATAAAAAAAACTAACGTAATTTTGCTGCAGATTGCATGGCTCCTTATCTCTTGGTCTTCATATCTTTGAAACCACCCTGAGTGGCTTAGTTATTGGTTATGTAATAATATGTATGGAACCTATGTTCCCCTTTCTTTCTGTTCTATCCTAATTCTTACTAGGCTCCAATAAATCAAAAAAAAAAAAAGTTAAAAGCGATAAAAAAATAAACTGTAAAAGCAAGCTCAAGCACCTGAGAAGTGATAACAAATCCCCAAATAGCAAAGCTGCAAGCCTGCAAGCAAAAATCCTTCTAAAATTAATTAATATTTTTAAATAAAAAGTACCAAGAATTTAGAGCTCAGTATCAATTCTCCAAATTCTGGAAATTCACCTTCAAAACATTTAAGAATTGAGATAAATCAAGTTGACACTTAATTATTCGAGCATGATCAGGTATTACATCCTTAAATTTACATTTATGTTGTTAATCAACAACACTCTTGCTAACACTTGAAATTTGAATTTAGGTCCCAAAAATTTACTCCGTCCGTAAATGTAATGTTATTATATCACTATAGCATCATATGAAAAATTGATTCAAAAATTAATGCTCCTAAATAAATCATATCGACTCCAAAATAAATCATATGAATAGTGTCAATTGAGGAAATAAATTTAAAAGGAAAAACACAATCATCTAGACAATCATTGACCCAGGAAATGATGGCTGTGATCACACGGACAGCCCCGGAATGGTTCCGTTATAAATATTTAGATAAACTAGATTTTATTCCAAGTATTAGTGGGAATAAATTTTAATAATTCAACAAATTTTTAAATTATTTATAGCTATATGTACGTAGTGTCCTAATAAATATTATATTATATTTATACTAAAATTTTAATCATTCAAGGAGAGTTGAGAAAGAACGATTTTATTTTTTAAAAATGAATTGTGAGAGAGCTTGATGTCCTGGGATTGCGGTTGAAAGTTAAGAGTTCAGTGGTCGGAATATTACAAAATAATAACCCATTAAGAGTCATTAGGGGTATTACTAGCTTAAACCCTTTTATACTTAAGTCAAAGTTTAAGATTGACACGATAACAAATAAATAATAAATGAGAGAAAAGAGAGTAAGAGAAAGGGTTGGAGGATATTAATTTTTTTAGCATTAACATGTTGAATCGAATTTGTATTAGCCTAAATTTGACAATAAACAGTAAACCAAATTGCTGCCACTCAAATAAATCGCCTGATCTATATTATTTGTATATAAAATTACTTTCGATCTATGTTATTTTTATATAAAATTACTAACTTATACATAGATGGCGGAAATTCCCACAGAGACAATGTTATAAGGATTTTTTTCCACGTAGGGAGAGTATAAGGATGATTTTATATTCAATTTCTTAATCAGAAAATGGATGAGACTATCTTTTACTCAATTTCTTATCCGGAAAAGGGACATGGAAGAGATGGAATCCCCATCTCCTCCCTATCCATGCATTAATTTTTAATTTTCAAGAATTAATAATGAATAAATAATACAATTTAAATTGTAAAATATTAAATATTAGTGTAAACATCAAAAATAAAAAATATTTATACAAATAATATAAAAATCAATTAATATAAAAAGTTTTATATAATTTACTACAGCTCAAAGTCCACAATTCACGAATCAAACCCTAAGCGACTCACTCACAGTCTCAATTATCCTTTTCAAATTATTTGCGCCGCGGCCAACACCCAGTTTGTCCTCATTCATCATAACCTAGTAGTATATAGTGTCCTCGTCTCATTAATTTAAGTATCTATATCAACAATTTTTTTTTTATTACAAGGTTATGATTATTGACAAAAAAATTATTCTGATTATTTATATTTTACAGTGTGACTCTTGTAATGGATTAATGTTAATATAAGATATATTTTCAAATTTTATTTAATTTTTTTTATTTTAATATAATTAAATCAAATTCAAAAATTAAAAACGTATCAATTATTTAAATATCAGAAACACTTTGTAATTTCCTATTATAATTTAAGAATCCCTATCCCTCTCCCCTTAAATAATTCTAATGAGAACGAAGACATAAACAAAATACCAAGAATGGATATCGAGACGTCGGTATACACCATCTCTCTTTCAATTGCCATGCCTAAGACTCATCGGGCATTATGTTCTAGCAACCAGCTTTTAACCACTTTCGGTGTTTCGCAAAAGTGGGTCCAATAAAACTATACACCATATGATTGGGCCAAGTGTCCAATTGTATACTAAATTTTCAAACAAGAAAATTTCTCCTTTCTCGTGCACCACCCTCCACACACACACTAGCGCCCCATGAAAAAAACGACAAATCAAGTTTGTCGCCGGTTGGCCAAAGCTTTTGTTTTCCTTGGGCCTCAATGGCCCCTTAACAAGGGCCCACGCGAGCCCAAAAAGGTTCGCACTCTATAGCTTTACGTTTTATCATTACAGCTATTATCTAACCGAATCGGGCGCCACTTCTCTGTCTTCACTACATTTTAATAATGAGTATGACGTCCGCTGATATTATCTGCGACACCGTTTGTGGCTTGCAGCGACAAAATCTAACAGGTGTCAGTCTCGCTATCGTGACCAATGCTTCGCGCTAACACGTGGCGTTACAGCATGCGGATCTTCTTAAAATATTCACCGAAAATTGTGGCTTATTGTGATTGGTCAATATTAATAAATTAATACAAGAGGGCGGAGGGGTACCAGGACTAGCATCCATCTATTGTTATTCCATTTTCTTTCTTGCATCATCCCTCTTTTATTATTACATTAAAATTTAATATATCATTAGAAATATTATAAATTATAATTAATTATTAATGGATTTAATCACCTAATTCCGGAATTCAAAATTGGACAAATTTAGATCTAAGTTTATATTTGTGACCCAAAAACGAAGAGTGTCAAGTGTACTTCTATAATTAGTTGAAATAATTTTTTCCATTCTCTACTACTACAAATTTAACCTTGCGAGTGCTGAACGATATACAAAATTATAAATAGGAATGCCTCGATCAATCAGACAATTATGCAGGGAGTCAAAACTTTTAGTGGGTATCTCCAGTATAGCTGCTGGCCTAATCAAAGGTATAATTAAGTTAGAAAACTAAATATAAAATTTGATGAATATATAATATTATAATGTATTGATATTTATAATTAAAATCTATTAGAACAATTGTATATTCTATTGAAGTATAATCCAAATTTTTACCTCACAAATTTTTTTAAAAAATATACTCTACCTATAATAGTGGAATAGAGGACTACCTCCACCTAATTTTTTAAAATTGGAGGAGGAACAGAATCTCGCTCAAAGTTCCAATAATAGTATCAAAGACATTATCAGATTCAAATATATCTCTGAAGCTTCTAAATGATGACAACGCAGAGCCACGATTTCAATTCCGCAGGAGCTAAACCAAAGTAATTACAATCTCAACAAAGCCGTGATAATTTGTAAACTAAGTGGAATTTTTTTTTTTTTTTTTTCACAACATAATTCCATGCACATCCGATGGATATATTTTAAATCAAAAAATGATAAACGAACACAGAGGTGACAAGATGATGACATAATGGTGTGTACACTTGATCGGGATAAAATATTGTAAATTAAGTGACTATACATGAACGGGGGAATAATTATTTTTATAGTAATTTTAAAATTTTTTTGTCCAAATATCAATTCTCTTAAAATAATTTGGCATATTAAAGATGTTATAAGCTAAGCCATTGCGCTGCTAATTAAAAAAATTAATAATATCAAGTTAATTTTATTTTTCATCGTGTGGTATTTACCATTATTTTGAAATTAGTTAGCATTAACAAGTAGATTTTTTTTAAAAAAAAAGTTGAACGTATTTTGGTCTGTGGCAAATCTTTTACAAGATCAATTCGAATTGGTCCTAGTTCAGTTAAAAAATGTGATTAGAGGAGCTATACGTAGAGCAATTAGGCATAAATTGATGCCAACTCCATTAAAACCACTTGTGATTCTTCTTTTAAGATTTCATCCATTATCTCAAGTTTTGAATCGAACTAATCCAGTAGAATTTTTTTTCCCTTAAACAACCATAAAAAAATTTTAAACTTCTTTCACATGAAAATTATTAGTTGTGCTAAATATTTTATCTTATCCTGAGTAATCTTATGGAGTAGTTGCGTACATCTAAATAAAAATAGAAATCTTATCACGAGCCTTCACTGCGAGAATCTTCTCTTCTGGAATCTCTTCCACGTTATATATTCTTTTTCTTAATTAGACAAATAAGATATTAAATAATAAAAAAAAATAAGTCATTAAGTCAATCTAATAAATTGGGATTAATCATTAGTTCTTTCCTGGTGATCAGTGCTCCTTGAATGATATGTTTTCAAAAATCAAACAAAATTTAAATTGAAACCCTAGTCAGCTTTTCGATGCATTTTTGCACCATGCAATATTATTGTTAGTTTTGGAAAATCTCGATGGTACGAAAAATTTTTATTAATTTTAAAAATCAAAGTACATTTAATCAGGGGTACATAAAGAGATTTACCCGCAAAAGGCACAGAGAGAGAGGTAGATGTTGCAACGAACGCAATGTACGAATACAAGCAATGAATAAGCAAAAAGAAATACCAAATACAAAACTTAAAACTAAGAAAATGATAATTCTACAACGTAAAACCAAAGCCAAATAATAGAAACCGATCGGCACAGCACCAGCGAAGCATGATGGAAGCCGTCCAGCATCTCGATGCAGAACATTTATTCAAACCAACGCACAAGCATATAATCCACGGAAAATTCAAACTATGCAGCACAATTGCACAATAATGACCTCAAAAACTACACAATGGTTTAATTTTGACATGATAAGTAGTCTATTTTTCAACGACATTATATTTAATATTTTAAATTTTAATTGTTAAGCAAGTCGCAGATGATACATCATTTGTCATTTTATACACAGTCAGCATATTGGTCGTGCAACAAATATTCATACGTCTTGACATCTATGTTTTTAATATAAACAACAAGCATAAATAGTATGTGTCGGTACCACTAACGACATGCTATTTAGGGGTGGGTAAGAACCGAACCGAAACCGAAAAAATCCGGTTCGGTTCGGTTTTTTTCAGTTTTGATTCGGTTTCTTTACTTTAAAAAAATCGAATGTAAAAATACCGAACTGAATGGTTCGGTTCGGTTCGGTTTTCGGGTCAAAATTTTAAAAAACCCAAATCGATCATCTTATCATATAGATCCCTATACTTTATATAATTTTTAGTATGGCCCAATATTTAGGAAATGTTTACATATAGAATTTCTATTATGGCCTAATTTTTTTGTAAAATATTCAAAACGGTCCTTGACCGAAAGTCAGCAGAGCAAGATATCATCCCAATCCATATTTTTTGGTAAATTATATTATGACGTAGAAACTTATTTTACTTTATTTTCGTTGTGGGCCAAAAGTTTTGATATTAAAACTAGTGATAATGATTCTGAAAAATTCATCATTTTAGTCTAAAATTCTTGCAAAATATATATAATTTTTTGCAAATACAAATTTGTAAATTATTTTATTTTTGTTTATTATACATTAATTATAGCAGGCCTTGTGTGCAAGTTAAGGTGAACAATTTTAGTATAAAATTCTTGTATTTTTTTTTTTTTTTGCAAATACAAATTTGTAAATTATTTTATTTTTGTTTATTATACATTAATTATAGTAGGCCATGTGTACAAGTTAAAGTGAACCGAAAAACTGATTTGATAATCCGAACTATTAAGCAAATGGTTACCGAAAAACCAAAACCGAACCGAAAAATCGAAACTGAACTGAAACCGAACCGAACCGAACCGAACTATTTATTCCGGTTCGGTTTTTTTTTTCCTTAAAAACCGAACGGATTTTTTAATTTAAAATCCGAACCGAACCGAAACCGAAAATTTATCCTGAAACCGAACCGATGCCCACCCCTAATGCTATTTATCCAATCGACAATACTAATAACACGTCATCTATGAAGTTGAATTCATTATGATTTTAACAAAAGTGAGAGATCGTCTATTTTTTAAAAATTAAATAGAATAATAAAATATTTTAGCTATGCATATATTTTTACTTGTTTGTTTTTTCTAATATTAAGAATAAGTTATTTGTATACTTGAATAAAATTAAAGATGAAAATAATGATCAAGTATGAATATTTACTATGCTAAATATATATCATAATAAATTTATAGACAAATTAAAAGATAAAAATTATATACTCTAATTAGGGATGGCAAAATGTGGGCTTGGACAAGGCTTTTTCAAGTCCAGGCCCAAGCCCATTAGAGAAAAAGTATAAGGGCCAGGCTTGGGTGAGACCATTGCCGGCCTAGGTTGGCTTGAGCTTTCATTTTTTTTGAATTGTTGTAAACTTGAAATGAGTTAATAATTAGTAAGTTATTATAATAAAAAATGAATTAAAGAAAATGAATATTTAAAATAAAATAGTAAATAAAGAAAATAAAGCAAATAAAAGTTTAGAGATTTAATTTTTAATAAAAAATTCACTAATTCAAGTACCCTCTTAATTAATTAACACTTAAAAGAGAGTTTAATATTATAATTTTAAAGTTTTTTTATTCATAATTGATATATAAACTGGGGATTTAAGCTTTTTTTCTTTTTTTTCAATATTTTTTAAATTTTGATTTATTATTCCAATTTATAATTTATTTTTTAAAAAAATAAATGGCTTGAGCCTGACCCGAGTATTTTTCCCCTAAGCTTTTGTGTAGGCTCCTCATGTGGAGGTTTACACCATAGCCTGTGAGAATGGGTTGGGCCTATATGGGTTTTTTTACCATCCTTAACTCTAGTCCAATACATTTATTGTATAATATATTAAAAAATATATATATTTTTTAATTTATCTTTGACTTTGATATAACAAAAGATTTCTTATTAGAAACTCACTGTGTGTGTGTGTGATGTTGCTAAAGAAGGCCGTTGCAAGTTTTGCACACGCGTTTACTTCCAATGATAAAATGATAAGAACCGTCATCTTTAGAGATAAAAAAAATGGAAAAAGCAAAAAAACTGACAGGGACTGTCGAAAAGGCCATCTAGAACTTCCTTCGGATCTTGGAAGCCAGGCCCATGCCCATGCCCATAAGAAGCAAGTGCAAGCATAAAGGTATCAAAACCGTTTATCCTCAGCTGACTTCATTAAGATGACGGTTTTAACCTCTAATCTTATCAAATAATTCTCATATCATGTGAAAAAAAAATGTACCGTTAGAAAAACTTAAAAAACTCGAAAATTAGATAGCAGTGGCAACAGGTGGAAGCAAGGTGTCGTAGCTTAACGTAACAGCGATGGCATCTTTCTCTCTGACTCTGATTCGACTATCGCTCGTCACGGTGCTACTTACGGCGTCGTTTTGCGAGCTCAAAGCGATCGGAATCAGAGAGGTAGTAGACGATGCTGTAGGTGAGCAGAGAGAGTTCGATTACTTCAACTTGGCTCTGCAGTGGCCTGGCACTCAATGTCAAAATACTCGCCATTGCTGTTCCTCCAACGGTTGTTGCCGAGGGTAACGATGTCTTTTCCCTCTTTTTTCTTTATATTTTCTTTACGGTTGAATTTGTCGTTCGATTGATGATGGTATGTATGACCGTGAGATTTGATTATATTTTTGTAGTAATTTTGCAGATATTGTGCGAAGAATGTTGTCGTTTTTGCGTGTTATAGTGGAAACAAGTTTTTTTATTCTCATTCATTTTGTTGACTTAATTATTGATGCAGTGCTTGCTGTTTAACAGGGCAATTTATATGTACCTATATTGGCGGCGCGAGACTTAAATAGTTTATTGTTGATTTTTTTTTTCCTTTTCCAGGTCGAATGCTCCAACTGAATTTACAATCCGTAAGTACGAGGATTATGAATGAATATGATCTTTGATATTGCAATGTGAACAACAAGATGCTATTACTCTTGAAGTTCAAACTGCCACAGATGATTGATTAAAGAGTATTTTTGATATACACATCCTTTAAAAGAATGGTGTTAAACTTTTATGTGGTAGGTGACTTACAAACATAGGGAAGTTTCTTAAAAGTAGCAAAAATGCCACCATGGAATTGTTTAGTGTTTCGAGAAGAATGGATCAACTTACAAGTAGAAAAGTAACCGAGTAAGGGATTTGCTTCTGTAACTATTCACTTTTACTGTCTTGATACAGAGTCTTAGTACAGCCAATGATTTATTGTTAGGTTTGCCTATGGTTTCTGTTTTGGTAACTGGTTTTTTTTCGGGCAACTTGTCCTGATGAACATAAATATATTTCAGATATTGAAATGAAACATACTCATCTGTAAGCTTCTATATTGGTATTGCAGATGGACTGTGGCCCGACTATAATGATGGAACTTGGCCTTCTTGCTGCAAGAAGTCTAAGTTTGATGAGAAGGAGGTATATCTTTGTGATCTCTGATGCTGCAATGTTGTGTAAATGATTTCGAATTTGCAGTGTTTCCCTTATGCCTTTGTTTACATTTCTTTTTGTATTATGCAGATCTCGACATTGCTTGATGCTCTGGAGAAGTACTGGCCATCATACAGATGTGGTTCAACATCAACTTGCTATAGTGGGGAAGGGCCATTTTGGGCTCATGAGGTGGTTATTAATTATACATTTCATTCTTTTTGCTTCCTAAATCATCCCTTACCATGTTTCAGTACTCACAGTGCTTTGTTCTTTTGTTACTATGATGGCTGAATTCGGGGATATGCACTGGCAGTGGGGTAATATTCTTCTGCTGTTCCAGCATGATACATACAATTTGTATTTTCTTGCTAGAAAAGCAATTTTTAATTTTTAATTTCTTCCATATACAAGTTGTGCTACTTCTGATTTTTCATTGGTACTTGCAGAGAAGCACGGAACTTGTTCTTTTCCAGTAGTTAGAGATGAATACAGTTACTTTTTAACTACCATCAACTTGTACTTTAAATATAATGTCACGGTAAATTTCAAATTGGGTTATGGTTTAAATTCCTTGTGTTTCACATATTCTAATAGCAGTAGTAAGGCGGTGCAAAAGACTGCAGTATTATGTTTTTTATTATTTCAATTGAATTACATTGTGACTCTTTTGTTGCAATTTCTATCTATTCTTCCATTTGGTTTGTGCATTTGACCAATATTATTTTTTGTTACAAAAAATGAATGTCAGAGAGTACTGAATGAAGCTGGATATCTTCCTTCTAATACTGAAAAATATCCTCTCGGAGGCATTGTCTCTGCCATTCAGAATGCTTTCCATGCAACCCCAAAACTGGTTTGCTCAAAAGATGCTGTCAATGAACTTCATCTATGCTTTTACAAGGATTTCAAGGTTAGAATCTTCCTTCTGTGCCAGATCATCAGAATAATTTATTTGTAGGCCTTGACCTCTGAGCTTCAAATTTGATTGGTCCAAGTTAGAGAACAGTACATGCTGTAGCCTTGGTTGTAAGGAGAGAAAATATGAGCTGTTGTTGGGTTTGACATGTTTTCCCATCTATTATCAGCATGATTCACCCAATCAATTTGTTTTACTCTTAAATTTTTCCAGCTGACAATCTTTTTTGTTTTGTTAAAATCTGGGTAACCTGTTGTCTAATTCCTTATTTGAGTTTACCTGTCATGTGGAAAGTTGATGTCTACTCTAACAGTTTCTTGTTATTTCAGCCTCGGGATTGTATTATTGAAAGAAGCCCTGACAATGACATTTATTTCTCAAGCAGTTCATGTCCCAAATACGTTAGCTTGCCAGTGTATATGTCATCGGGTAAGTTTCATCTATGTTTACATTATTATTATCACTTCACAGTAGATACTTTGCATACAATGGTTTAGTCACCTCTTACTGCAGAAGAGTTCTTTGTTGGATGTAAATTACCTGTTAGAAAATATGCTTGAAGAGTGTGCTTATCATAAGCACACTAGAAAGGGATTTAACAAGGGCTGTTAGATCAACTTTGTGCAGTGGTTTTTTTCATGACCTTCTTGATCACTGACCACATATATGTGCAAGTTTTATGAGTGTTTAAGATTAGTGTAAACTGGGAAACACTTCAGCTGTTCTGTGCTTTTGCTCTAAACTCATCCGAGGCCCTTCCTTTCTTTTCACATTCTGAGATTTCAGGAGCCTCTTCCAGTAGTTCCTTGCCAGATGCCATAGCCATTATGTTACTGTTGCTGGCTTTTTTTGTGGCGTAAATCAAGAGATGTGGTTGGCTTTTTATTCACTGAAAGTTGGACTGTTGGGAGTAACTCATGTTTAGAGAATCGCTGTACAAATTATTTCTATGTGGAATTTCAGAACTTTCAGCTTCTTCTTGCTTTAATATAGCAATCTAGACCATTTTTTCAGTCACAGACTATTTCTCAAAGTGTCACTGGCACCTTCTCAGATCAACAAGAGATCCATCTTTTATCCCTGTAAATGCCTGTTATCAGGTGTAGAGTTTGAAAATGAACTTGTAGGGGATTTTGTACATTTTTTATGTGAAAAAAGTAGATTTTCCTTTTGTTTCTTGTTTTGCTTACTAATCTTTTAAAAGATATTGAAAAACAATGTTGGATTTTAAACCAAAAAACCCATGTTGGAAAAAGGGTGGAAATTACTGTTGTCAAATTACAGACTGTAAATGAATTTATAATCTTTCTTTTGCTGAGATGAGAGGTACCAAGTGTTTATTTCGTTAGTTTCAATGTATACTGTGCAGCACTAGACCTTCGCCGTCTTGTTCTTCTGAAATGCTTGTCTAAAAGAGCTCTGTTTTTTTTTTTTTTTTTGGTATTCTCTGCTTGAAGTATATCGCAGAAAAATGCTCTGGTATATGGTACAAATTTTAATTGCAATCTACATTTGTCTGTGTCCTTAATTGTAGGGGTTGATGATGCCAAGGCTGCAATTCCATGGATACTTGAAAATGAACCTCTTTGATATCTCATCTTGGCATGGTTCATGTCATGTAATAGTTCCAACAATAAACTGCTGCCTATTTATCATCTCAATTGTAAACATCACAATTAAGTGCTTGTGCAATTAATCGGATAGCTACTGTCAATCCTTTCAATTGTTTGCCGTTTGATCGGTGAAGCATTCTTCAGTGAGCATTTTGTTATATTTCTCCACCCTAAAGTTTTCACTTTTCGATGCTTTCATGAATGATTTCAACGTTATCGCTCTGTTTCTACCATTGAACCCCATCTAAACTCTAAAGATATGATTGTAAGTTATTTTATTTTACTTTCTAAAAGATAAAAAGTATCACACATTCCTTGTAGTTAAAATTATTTCAAAATTTTGGTTTCTTTGTTTTTCATCTAAGTTTTGATCACTAAGATGATGGGAAAAAAATAGGATTTAAGGCATGACAATGATATATACAACACCAAGTATGTTATATGAGTGTTCAAAGTAATTATATAATATTTGACTTATAATAAATTGTCCTTATTAATAATTTACAGGATAATTTTTTATAATATAATTTTTATTAAAATTAGAGCAAGATAATTTTTAAGAGTATGAATAACCCACCATTTTATCTGAATTTTAATTTACTGTATGGTACCTTGGTTTGAATGGAATCTACATAAGACATTAATTCATCCATAAAATCAATAATGGCATATGAAAGCTAAAGAACATTGTAATTAATGTTCCTAACAATGACTCTCGTGCATAGTGGCCCATATTGAAGAACAATATGGGGAATTTTAATACCAAATTTCTACCACTGAGTTTGCAGCTCATTGGCAACTCATGCCCCCAATAACGTATCTCCCATATTTAGAGTATAATAGATCTCTCTTATTGAGACTCGACTTCCCTCTTAAATAAGGGTTAACACGTCTCTTTACATTTGAGATAAAATAGATTTTCCTCAAGTATTAAGTGAGGTTGACCTTCGGGCTGTGTTATAATAAGATTATTAAGACGAATTCCAATTGATCTCTGATTGTAAATATAAATAGAACTCTGATTGTAATATATCAGTATATAAAAAAATAATTTAAAAAAAATCCAAATTTCTAACTTACTTGACAAATTTAAGTATAAAAAATCACTCTTATTCTTGAAGGAAAATTGTCCGCCGTTCACTCAGTTGCAATCAATCCGATACTTTGTTGAAGTTTTCTTTGAGCTATCAAATTATTGTAGTAGTCTTCTAACAGAACTTTATCATTCGATCCCAACATCCAACGGCATCATTCTCCTTCATGCAATTTTAGAGCCATAGCGATTAGCGAGCCTTAAACCGAGTGCTCAAACTTAAAAGGCCAATTCATATCATCAACTGTTCGGCAGGGTGGCAATACTCAAACAGTTAAACCCATCATAAAATTTGAGTATTGATACCCTCGAACTGTTTGATAACGGCATCATTCTCCTTATAATGGCGGGTCTGGGTGGATCAACCAGACATCAAATCAATGTCCGTTACAAAAAGAGTGGAACTAATAGGACCCTTCTGAAATTCTCATAAAACCCATCTTTTTGAAATTTACAATTTGAACTTTATAAACCAAATGGTAGTTAAAAAGCAATTGAAGGTGACTCTCGCACATGATGCATAAGTTGCAAATTAATTTGCCGAAAAAGTTCTATTATAAATTAATTTTGTTCTTACAAGATTTCTTGAGAAAGAAAAATATAGGTTGCGTATGAAATAAAAAAATGGAGTTGTGTCATTTATGTATATATTTAATGGGGTATTTTTGGAAGAGGGTTTTTAAGAGGTAGGTTGCTAATAGTTCAACTCTTAAGTAAAAAAAAAAAAAGAAGGGAAATTTAAACTTATCTTAAACAGTTAGACCCATCACACTCTCTGCTCCAAAGTTAGACCCCCGAGGCGGGTAAACCTATACGGGGGCCCAAGGATTTGTGAACCCCCTTAAGTTTAGTAAAAAAAAAAAATAGTGATATTTGTACTTTTTTATCTCATCAGCTCTTTTTTATCTCATCAGCTCCCCCATCTGATTAATTTTTTAATTATAATTTAATTCTAATCAAATTATTAAAAAAAGGTCTAAATGTTAAAAGGTTAGGACACTTCCCATTTGCGGTATCAAGAAACAGTGGAATGAACTTGTGAATTCACAATAGAGTAGTCAGATGATACAAATATTCATGAAAATTTATACGGTCGTAAAATAGAGAGCAACCACACTTATGAAATTGTTAATGCTGATCCAAGATAACAAATTTCACTTGACGAGCATCGATGCTCTTGTTTGGAAAGCAATCGAAAATCCTTCATTTTAATTTTTACAAAGTGTAATACTATTTTAGTAGTTCTCCTCTCCGGACAATCGGACAGGAGCTAAGCTAAAACGCGTGCATTGGTTTCTCAGCCCCTGGATAAATCTAAATCAACCCAGGCGCGGGGCTGAGAATAAATTTTATTAAAATATTTTTTTAGAAGAAATTTTATGAAATATTAAAAGTTGACAGGACAGCCCGTTGTCACGGGGTGAGTTTGATGCGCAGCAACCCGTGCGGCACTTAGGCAACTTTCAAGCGCAAAGTTGCTAAGTAAGCCTTTGAGCTTCTCAACCTAGCTAAGTGGAAATGCTTAAGAGCAAAGCTAGAGAGAGAGAGAGAGAGAGCAATATAGCCAATGAGAGATTTTATTACTCAAAGAGGACTTTACAATTGAGAACTTTACAATTGTGGTGGGTGATGCTCAAATGCTAAGAGCCTTCCCCTATTTATAGAAATGGGAGGAGCATTCTAGAGGCTTTACAAGTTGGCCACTTGCACAAGTGGGCAACTTGTGCAAGTGGCTTATCTACAAGAAGGGTGTAGAGCATTCTAGAAGATGGGCCAAGCAAACAAGCCTTGGTGGAGCTTGGCCCGTTGGGCTCCGATGACTTGGCGCTCGAGCGATGACTAGGCGGCGACTAGGCGCTCGGGCAATGACTTGGTGCTTGGGCTTGCGGTGCGGGCTTTATCACGGGCCGGCAAATGGGTGCGAGGAAGCCCGGCGCTAAACGCACTCCACCATTTGCGAGGATCGTTGCGAAGTGTGGCGGTGCGCGCGCCAAATTAGCCTTCATTCGTAGTTGGTGCGAGCGGCCCGTGACATCCTCCCCCACCTATGCTCGCGACGTCCTCGTCGCGTTGTCGTGTTTGTAGTTCTGGATGTGCTCCGCAAATTGCCACAAGTCATCTTGACGTTCCCACGTGGCTTCGCTTTCGGGGAGGTGTTTCCACTTGACCAAGTACTTGTTGTAAGGTGGCACGCCCCTTCTTCGAATGACTCGGTCAGCAATGATGTAGTCCACATCCTTGTCGAATGCGGTGACTACGGCCGTTGGGGCTCTCCTCGATTCTCCGCGGCTTGGGTCTCCCTCGTCACCATGGTATGACTTGAGTAGGCTCACGTGGAAGACCGGGTGGATTTTGAGCCTTGGCGGAAGTTGAAGTTGATACGAGACGTTGCCCCACACGTCGTAGTACTCGGAAAGGCCCTTCGTATCGCCTCACTAGCCCTTTGTGGACTTTCCGCAAAGTCTTGAACTGTTGAGGCAGCAACTTGATCATTACTTGGTCGCCTTCTTTGTACTCGATGTGGCGTCTCCGCATGTCGGCCCACTTCTTCATCTTCCTTGCGGCTTTGTCAAGATATGCTCGCGTGATATCCGCTTCCTCATGCCATTCGCGAGCGATCTTGTGAGCCGCGGGGCTTTTCCCTCCATATGTCGAAGCTATGGCGTTGGGGGTCATGGGCTGAAATCCCATGATGATCTCGAACGGACTCTTGCCCGTAGCCTCGCTTCGCTGCAAATTATACGAGAATTGGGCAACATCCAGCAACTTTGCCCAATCCCGCTGATGAGCACTCACATAATGCCGTAGATACATCTCAAGCAAGGCATTGATGCGCTCCGTTTGCCCGTCGGTTTGTGGGTGGAAGCTCGTTGAGAACTTGAGGTCGGTGCCAAGCATCTTGAAGAGCTCCATCCAAAATTTGCCGGTGAAGCGAGGGTCTCGATCACTCACGATGCTTCGTGGGACTCCCCATAGCTTCACGATATGCTTGATGAAGAGACGGGCGGCCTCGTCGGCCTTGCAATCGGCGGGTGCCGCAATGAAGGTTGCATACTTGCTATGTCGGTCTACCACGACCATGATGCTCCCGCACCCTTCGGACTTCGGCAAGGTTGTGATGAAGTCCATCGAGACGCTCTCCCATGGCCTCGATGCGGGTGGTAGTGGCTCCAACAATCCCGCCGGTAGTTGACGATCCGTCTTGTCTTGTTGGCACACAAGACAAGTCCGCACATATGCCTCGATGTCATCCCTCATGTGTGGCCAAAAATACGAGGCTTGGACAAGTGCGGTAGTGCGCTCCATTCCGGGGTGACCAGCCCACTTTGAGTCATGGCACTCCTTGATGACTTCCCTCCGCAAATTTCCCCACCGAGGCACGAAGAGGCGGTCGCCCTTGGTGAGGAGGATGCCTTCTTCTTGCCAAAATCGCCTTGTCTTGCCGTTGAGAACCCTCTCCAACAAGTCCTTTGCTAGCGGATCCTGCTGGAGACCTTCTTTGATGCGCTGCACAAGGTCGGAGCTTGGCTGGCTCGTACTAAGTGTTGCCAATTCCGCTTTGCGGCTTAGAGCATCCGCAACAACATTGGCTTTGCCGGGTTTGTACTCGAGCCGGTAGTCGAACTCCGCAAGGAAATCTTGCCACCTTGCTTGCTTGGGGCTCAACTTCTTTTGAGTTTGAAAGTAGCTTGTGGCTACGTTATCTGTTAGGATCACGAAGTGTGAGCCAAGCAAGTAGTGTCGCCACACCCGTAGGCAATGGATGATAGCCGTCATCTCATTTTCTTGCACGGTGTAGCGGCGTTCCGTATCATTTAACTTTCGACTCTCGAACGCTATTGGGTGGCCTTCTTGCATGAGTACTTCGCCGATGGCGAAGTCGGAGGCATCCGTGTGGACTTCGAAGGGCTTGGTGTGGTCCGGAAGAACGAGCAAGGGCTCTTCGGAGACGGCCTTCTTCAAGTCTTCGAAGGCGTGTTGGCATTCCTCGGACCAATGCCATGCTCGATTCTTCTTGAGTAAGTCGGTCAAGGGCGCCGCTCTTGCCGAGTAGCCTTGAATGAAGCGGCGATAGTAGTTTACCAACCCGAGGAATGATCGAAGCTCGGGCACTTTGGTGGGTGGCTCCCATTCGAGGATGGCATTCACCTTTGCGTTCTCCATCATCAGCTTTCCCTCTGCTATCTTGTGGCCAAGGAACTCCACCTCCCGTTGAGCAAACGAACATTTCTCGACCTTGAGGTAGAGCTCGTTCTCTCGTAGTACTTGGAGGATTTGCCGCAAGTGTTGGGCATGCTCCTCAAGGGTGGTGCTATACACCACGATATCATCCAAGTATACGACAACGAAGCGGTCGAGAAAGGGATGAAGCACCTTGTTCATGAGCGTGCTGAATGTGGCCGGTGCATTGGTGAGGCCGAATGGCATGACGAGGAACTCATACGATCCGTACCTTGTGACGCATGCCGTTTTCTGCTCATCTCCCTTGGCAATGCGTACTTGGTAGTATCCGGACCGCAAATCCAACTTGGTGAAGTACCGCGCCTCTCCAAGTTGATCGAACAAGTCCGCGATCAAGGGGATCGGGTACTTGTTCTTGATGGTGATCTTGTTGAGCGCGCGGTAGTCGATGCACATCCGCAGCGAGCCATCCTTCTTCTTTTGGAACAGCACGGGTGCACCGAATGGGGCCTTCGATGGGCGGATGTAGCCGGCATCCAGCAAATCCGCGAGTTGTCTCCGCAACTCTTCGAGCTCGGGTGGCGCCATGCGGTAGGGCGCCAAGGCTGGTGGCTTCGCACCTTGCTCCAGCTCAATGGCGTGATCAACTTCCCGCCTTGGTGGGAGCTTCTTCGGAAGTTACGGAGGCATAACGTCTTCGAACTCATCGAGGACTCCGTGGATGAGTTGTGGGGCTTGGCTAGATGAGTCTCCGCGACCTTCCCCCTCGTTGAGCTCCCGGATTGAAACCAAGAAGCTTGGGTCCTTCCCGAAGGCCTTCTTGAATTGCATGGCTGAGAGTGTCTTGTCCGCGGTCTTGGCTCGCTCCGCGGATACCGTGCACGCCTTGCTCCCATCGAGGATGCTTAGGGAGTTGGTGGCCGGTAGTGGGAAGGCATGGACTTGGTCGAAGAACTCCATGCCGAGGACCATCTTGAAGTCGTCCATGGGCACGATGGAAAAGTCGAGCTTTCCGCTCCATGCTCCAATCGTCATGTGCACGGCTTGGGCGGTACCCGCGATGGGCTTAGCGGGTGAGTTTACCGCCTTCATGGTGCCTCCTTCCTTTGTGGCCCTAAGGCCTAGGCGCTTGGCCTCTTCCTCCGAAATGAAGTTGTGCGTTGCTCCGGTGTCTAGCAACGCTTGGACTGGTTTGCCGCTAACGGTCGCGCTCACGTACATTAGGCCATTCTTCGTGCGTGCTGACGGATGGCTCTTGAGCGCGCCAAGGCGTTGGAGAGAACTCATGCTGGGCTGGGGTTCCTCCGTGGTGGCTGAAGCTTTGCCCTTGAGGTGTGCGGCGAGGGCATTCAGCGACTTCTTTTCGGGGCAATCGCGGACCCAATGAGGGCCGTTGCAAATGAAGCAAGGGCTGCGAGGCTTGGCTGGCTCCTTCTTCCCCTCGTTCTTGCTTTGCCCGCCTTTGCCGCTTGGGGGTTTTTTCTGCCCCCAATCCTTCCGATTGTTGCTTTTGTCCTTCCGGCCCTCTCCCCCACCTTTGCCTTGGTTGGGCTTCTTGTCCTTGGCTTGGGTGGAGTAATCGGCAAGTGACTCCGCAATGGCAATGGCGTCGTCAAGAGTTTGCGCGCCACGCCGATCAATCTCCGCCTTGGCCCAATCCTTGAGGCCATCTTGGAAGTAGAAGAGGGAGTCCTTGTCGGACATATCGGAGATCTCGAGCATGAGGGTGACGAACTCGTTGATGTAGTCACGAACGCTACCCGTTTGCTTGAGACGACGAAGGCGAGCTCTTGCCTCTTTCTCGGCATTGCTTGGGGCAAAGTGCTTCCGAAGTTCGTGTTGGAAGTCCGCCCATGTGTTGATGGCGCAAATGCCTTTGCCCATGTCGCCATGCTTCCGCCGCCACCATAGTTGTGCGGCGCCTCGAAGATAAGTGGGTGCCCTGCCCACTCTTGATGCCTCATCACGAACACCGATGGCATCGAAGTATTGGTCGAGCCCGAAGAGGAAGTTGTCCACAATGGTGGCATTGCGCGCACCATCGTAGGTGTCGGGCTTTGGCACATCTATGCGGCGGGCCTCGTTTGTGCTTGCCGAGGCCGGGCTAGCGGAGATGGTCCGCTTGTGCCACGCCCAATCCGAGCGGACTTCGTCAACCTCCGCACGGACCGCTCGCAGCTCATCTTGCACGAAGCTGCGAAGTTTTGACAACTCCTCGTGGAACACTCGGAATTCCGCCCGTAGAGTGTCCGCTTGGTCTTGCATGAGGGCCTTGGTGGCGACCGAGAATTCGCCATACTCGCCCTCAAGGCCGCTCACCCTCTCCTCCAACGATTCGAGGATGTCTTGAGAGGTGGACATGGAGACCTCGAGTGTGGCAACGCGAGGCTCTATAGCATCAACGGATGCGGCCTTGGACTTGCCGCGGGGCCTTCCTTGTCCACGGCCTTCCTCACGGCCACGGGTTGGTTCCGGTGGAACATCCACACCGACAACGCCCTCATGTGAAGCGCTTGGTAGATTGGCCATTGCTTGGTGAGCTATTTGCGTGTGTGCAAACCGTAGCTCTGATACCACTTGTCACGGGGTGAGTTTGATGCGCAGCAACCCGTGCGGCACTTAGGCAACTTTCAAGCGCAAAGTTGCTAAGTAAGCCTTTGAGCTTCTCAACCTAGCTAAGTGGAAATGCTTAAGAGCAAAGCTAGAGAGAGAGAGAGAGAGAGCAATATAGCCAATGAGAGATTTTATTACTCAAAGAGGACTTTACAATTGAGAGCTTTACAATTGTGGTGGGTGATGCTCAAATGCTAAGAGCCTTCCCTTATTTATAGAAATGGGAGGAGCATTCTAGAGGCTTTACAAGTTGGCCACTTGCACAAGTGGGCAAGTTGTGCAAGTGGCTTATCTACAAGAAGGGTGTAGAGCATTCTAGAAGATGGGCCAAGCAAACAAGCCTTGGTGGAGCTTGGCCCGTTGGGCTCCGATGACTTGGCGCTCGAGCGATGACTAGGCGACGACTAGGCGGCGACTAGGCGCTCGGGCAATGACTTGGCGCTTGGGCTTGCGGTGCGGGCTTTATCACGGGCCGGCAAATGGGTGCGAGGAAGCCCGGCGCTAAACGCACTCCACCATTTGCGAGGATCGTTGCGAAGTGTGGCGGTGCGCGCGCCAAATTAGCCTTCACTCGTAGTTGGTGCGAGCGGCCCGTGACACCGTGCTTGTTAAAATTCGTAACCAAAATTTCTTTACAAGATTCCTTCCAACCATAGTACAGATAACAGATTGATTTTTCTGAGGGAAAATCTAGGCTTCCTGAAATTAAAACACCAACGAATTTATATCACCAATTTCTTTGATTAATTCCTATCCTGGATTCATCTCTTTAACTTTTGCATTGTTTCTTGATGGAATAATTCTTTTCTTTCGATGTTGTGCGCCAAATAATCAATATAAGTCCCGCAACATTTCATTAGTGGCCGGCCCTTGATTTTTTTTCTAATTCTCATATAATTATAATTATATAATTAATGCTAGGTCAATAACACAGGAATGTATCCTCTACTACCAGCACCCGTATGTTAAAAAATACAGCACTTCAATACCAAATAGATCGTGATTTGTACAACCACTGGAATTCAACCTCTGCAACAGAAGTTTGAGCAATGTGATATTTAGTCGAACAGGTTGCTGAAGTTTTCATCTACCATGAGAAAATGATTAGTTTTGGAGGTCCCATTTGTTTCTGGTAGATTGTGTTGGGTTTGTATCTGATAGTTGAACCAATCTTGCGCATGATTGGAGGGCGCAGTAGCACTTTAGTGCTAGTAATGCTGTATGGTGTTTATGAAGGGTTGCTTGCTGTAGTCCTTGTATAAGCAGTGTCTATAGGTACCATGTTCCATAATTGGCCTAGAGGAGTTGGTTTTATTCATGCGAAAATCGCTTGCCCATTGGAATACAATTGATTAAGTATAAATTATTATAGATTTGATTATGTCTCATGCTAACTGAATAATGAAATGGTGCACGCTGAAATTATTAAATTATTAATATTAACTGAATAATTAATATACAAATATTGTCAACAATATTAACAAGTAAATTTTGTACTACTACTATTAACAATAAATGAAACAAATAACAATCTAACATTAGTAAGCAATCATTAGGTTTAAGTCATTAAAACAAAACAAATAAAATCAATCAAATTAAAATAGAATATCAATTACATTTTACTATTATACTTGAAAATTATAAAATTTCTATTTATTAAAAGATTAAATTAGGTTTTAGATTTAAGAACTTTAACTTTCATATATTTATAATTAAATTTTTTAATGTAATTTTTATAATTAAAATAAAAAAATAATTAAAATAAAAATGCGGATTGGTGGATGCCATTATCCGATAGTTTTTTCCCAATACCAAATCCACCCGTAACTTGCAGCGAATTTGAGTTTGAAATATCAAATCCACCAATAACTCGTAAAATTACCCGCAACAGACAGATTTTTATGGATAGATTTGCGGGTTCGCGGATGTTTTTTCCATCCCTATAATAATCAACGAAGTTGAACGTAATGAAACAGGCTTCACCAAAATGCGGGCATGCATTGAAGGCGGAAGCAATGGCCATTGAAACATATGGACACATCATATGTCGTGAGAGCTCCATATGTCAGACTTCCTCAACCTATGATTAATTGCGTGCCAATTCAGTCATCCTAAATTCATACACAAGAGAAAGATAAGCCAATATGAATACAAAAGATAAGAATTGGAAAGTAAAAGAACTTCAGTTCTAGCTCTCCTACTGGGGATACTAATAACTTCTAATGTATTCAGTCTCTTTATAAGAACAAAAACAACACCCTTGGTTCTATTTTCGGTCAAGAAAATGCATAAAATTTAAGAACTTCCACGATAAAACTATGTATGTAAATGGCACCTGTTCAAACAGAGTTGCAGTTAATGGAATTACAGGGACAGCAGAGAGTTGATGCCATGACACCCAGCCTGCATATCAAATCAAATATGAGTCAAAACAAAAATTCCCTCTCAAAATGTCAAAAACTTTTTTTTTTCCTCATTAAAAATAAAATATATTAGTCGTAGGAAATGTAGATAGAGGAAGGAAAAGAAGTCCACAAAGGCAAAAGACAAAAATCCCCAAGCCCAAGAACCACAAATGCTATAAGATCAGAATTTCCAACTCATGATATCACACCATAGCTGCTTCCCAATATATCAAAATGAAGAAAGACAAATCTTTAAACTCCAACGATATAGAAGCCCTTAGAGGAGCCCAGAAGTTAACTCTGTCCAAAGAAACATGTTGCCCTCCATCACTACGTTCTCAAAAATTTTTAAGTTTCTTTCAATCCATAGGACCCAAAATATGGCCATAACTGCACAATCCCATAAGACAAAAGCCTTCCCCCTACTTTAACTCTCAAAAGTTTTTTTCGAGAGAAGAGAAAAACTTGTTGCAGGTGCTGCCCAACTCAATTTAGAAGTCCTAACCAGCTTGGACCACAAGAAGAAAGCAGCTGGGCAGTGAAGAAATAGGTGGTCAATACTTTCTGAAGCATTTTTACACAGGACACGCCAATCCGGGGATAAAGCTATACTTGATCTTCTCTTCTGAATTAAATCAATGGTATTGATCTTCTGTTGAGCAACAGCCCACACCATCATCTTCAACTTTGAGCAAACTTTAGCTTTCCAAATCAGACTAGAGGGGACAAAAATAGTAGAGTCATCCATAAGACAGAAAATATGATTTGGTAGAAAAGAGTCCTCAGTATCTACAGTTTGAGCTCTCTCATCTTCTTTTATGCTATCAATATGAAATCCCTCTAAAAACCCAAGCAAGTCAGAACAGTGTTGGAGCCATCTGTCATCCAAGTTTCTAAAGAATCTAAAGTCCCAACCCCACTGCATTGAAGAATATCTCACCATACTAGCTATAGAACAATTATGGCCTAAAGAAAAACTATAAAACTGAGGAAAAGACTCACTAACTGTCCTTTCTCCCACCAAATATCCTCCCAGAATCTAATTTTCTACCCACTACCAATAGCTAGCTTAAATTTGGCAAAAGACCAGCTCTACCCTACGATATATACACCCAAGGACATCTTCTGAATCCTCTATTAACATCAACAAAGAAAAACACTGGCCTTTTTAAAGTTTATTAAAACTAGTTCTGAAAACACGTTTGTAAAATCACACTTTAAAGCTCCTAACTTATGCCCTAAAAGCGTATTTCAAGTCAACAAAATACTTTAAGCAAAAACCGGGCAAATGGAGCCGTGTTTAAAGAAAGTTTTAAGAAAATCAGTGGAAACTTTCAGTAAGTTCTTAGTATTTTTGCCAAAACAAAAACCCTTTTCAGAAACTCTTTTCTCTTGAATAATAACAAGACTGACCTTTTGTTGATGCTTTAAATATAAATTATATTTTTGTTAACTAGAGTAGCCATCCACCCTACTTGTAAGAAATGATTCAAAGCAATAAAAATCAATTTAAAATAAACACTCTTTAGTTTTACATATTAGTTGGGCAGCGATAAGCGAGCAAGTCATTTTCTTTCTTCTGTACTTTATTTATTTGATCTTATTGATCTTTGAACAATTTTAATTCTCTATGGTATTGATCTTGGATTAATGGAATTTTTGTAAAAGCTAACTGTTTCATACTTACAACTTTCTATCTTCTTTTCGGTCTCATACAGCTACATAATCTACTAAAAACTTTTGATTTCCAAAATATTCTTCTAAGCCAATGTCGAGTTGTTCCTGACTAGATCTAATACTCTTTCTTCTATTTCCACTATTTTTAAAGCTCTTTCTAATATTTCCATACAGGGATTATATTTGCATCCAGATATCAGAACCTTTCTTTAACACAGCCAAGGGGTCTTTGTAAAAGCTATCAAGATTATCATCACGTTTATCAATTTCGAAAATATAACATGAACTGAATGAAGTCTGCCTTCGTAACTACTCGTATAAAATATATTTAAAACAAAAACAAAAGAGATGCTCTGATACGAAAGAAGAGAAAACAAAGTCAGGTACGGAGGTTCTAGAGGCAAAAACTGACCTTTCAAAGCTTATTAGAACTGGTTCAAATCACACCCATTTTCATCCACGCCACACTTACTTTTAATGACCAGATGCCAAAAAGAGTAAACTTCCAAAGGAAAGCTCCATAGCCACTTACCAAGCAAGGCTCCATTTCTTTTAACCAAATTACCCAACCCTAAAACTCCCTTACAGATAGGTTAAGACACCGCACTCCACTTCACCAAATGATCCCTTTTTCCCTCCCCAACTCCTCCTCACAAAAAATCCCTCATAACCTTCTCTATTCTTTTAGCAACTGAAATAGAGAATGCGAAAAAGAGACATAAAGTATGTTGCCAGGCCAGAGAGAACTGATTGAATCAATGTTAACCTCCCACATCTACAGAGGAGCTTTTTTCCACCCATCCAAGCTCTTCTCAACTTTTTCTAACACAGGAGCCCAAAATTCTACAGCCTCAGGATTCCCTTCTAGAGGTAATCCTAAGTATTTCAAAGGCCAATCTCCACTCTCACACCCCATAAGGAAACTAAGTCAAGCAACCTGTTCTCAGGGATATTAACACCAGAACTAGAGCTCTTTTTTAAATTTACTCAAACCTAGGAACTGCACAAAAAATGTCAACCACTTTAAGAAGGTTAGTAAACTTTTCTTCATCAACAGAGTGAAAAAAGATTGTATCATCAGCAAATTGAAGGTGAGAAACCATTATTTTGTCCTTCCCACTCACAAATCCTTCAATTAATCTGACGAAGGCCTCTAAAAGCTTGAATTTTGCCCCTCGGTCTTCCATTGAGAAAAACTAAAAGCTAACTGATTGGAGTTAGCCCATCATCCAACGTCCCCACCTTGGTCCAAATCCTTTGGCTTCCATCACTAAATCCAAAAAATCCCAATCTACGCGGTTGTAAGCTTTCTCAAAATAAATTTTAAAAACAAGACCAGATTTTCTAGATTTTCTATACTCCTAGACGGTTGCATTAGCAACTAAGATAGCATCCAGAATCTGCCTATCTCGTACAAAAGCACCCTGAGCAGTAGAAAACATCTCTACAACACCTCCCTAAGCCTTACAGAAAGAACTTTAACAATGATCTTGTAAAGACTATTAACCAAACTAATAGCTCTGAACTCACTCAGCCACATAGGCTCATTTGTTTTCCTCAAAATGTCAAAACGTTAGTCCTAAACTAAAGATCATCTGCAAACACACCATAATTGAACAAACTCCTTGAAAGATCTGAAAGATTTGATTAATTAAATATTTAAAATGAAGATGAATGATAAAAAAAATCAAAATATCCAAAAAAGTCAAGATATCCAGTGTATACATGTGTTCGTAATTGAAATAAACTTTATACCTTCAGTATATGCAGCAGTATCATTGAGCAGATTAAGCCACATTATTCCACTTATCAAAAAGACACTTCATCCATGTAGACAAGCAATGCCTTGAGAGGAGGTCCGGTAGATCTGCCTGCAAAACATCAGAATAATCAGAAAATCTTTGCACATTGATCATAGAAACTTAACAAGTAATATAGAATATTAAGTATAATAAACTCACGCTAGTCCATGTTGCAGAAAATCCATCAATTGAGAGCAACCAACTAACAGATCTAGATAGCAAATTTAGCCTGCTATTGGAGGGGTCGAAATCCAGTAGCTCATTATCAAAGCTGTCATCATCATCATCATAGTTCCTTTTCCTTTTCTTTTTATTTTTTTTCTTCTTCCTGTGCCTGTTTCTAGTTGATCTAGCATCCAAGTCTGATCCACTTTCTTCTGACAATCCATCATAATGAAGCAAAGCATATTTATCAGATTTCCGAAACTGTATCCCGTTACTCATAAATATAGATTCCCAGGACGCTGAAGCTTGGCATTCCTCTGATAGCCTATAGTAAATGACCCAAGAATGAAGTCCCATCAATTTGATTGCCTCAAGGGTATCCAATTTTAAGCACTCCTTCACAATTAATGCCAAGTTGTTGACTTTGAGTGAGGTTGTGGATATCTGCGACACAATATCTTTAATTTTTGCTTGTTCCTCCTGGTACTCATCATCATGTACAAACCCCAGAAGCTGGCGTCTTTGATTGATAACCGCATTCAAAAAAAGCAGCTGATCAATAGATTCGCAATCCCTACACCTAGAAAGAATAATCTCAAGCCATGAAGATGAACTACCAAAATCCTTAGGTTCCATACTTGCATTGATATATTTGCACAACAACTTCAAAAAACTGCACAATTCTTGCTCTTCAAGGATAATAAGAAGGTGTTGACTCAAAGACGAGAAAGACTCCTCCATAAGAAACTCATTTATAACTTCCCATACATCTCTTGAATCCTCTTTATACATCAAATCAACAAAAAAATCTATAAAGAACTTGGAATCAATGAATAAAATTTCACCATCTCTTACCGACTCAGCAAACTCATAAGATGACCAAAATTCAGGCACATTGTCAAGGAAGTTCTCGACAGTTTGTTGAACATCCAAATCTAGAAAGTAATGTGGCTTTGTAGCAACCATTGCAGGTGACTGCCCATGTTTCCCTCTCCACTCAAGCTCCTCCCAACAAATATCCCGATTCACAAAGGCAAATTGTGATAATGCCTTGGCACCCTTTTGGTGCCCTAATCCAGTACCATCAGAAAAATTTGAAAACCATTGCATTATACGCCTCTGATTTCCTGTTTCATCAACAGTTATCACCATCAGAAATCCCTTAAAGCCTCGCAATTAGCTTAATCTACAGACATGTAAGGGTACATGCGCCAACAAAATAATTAAAACCTATTACACAAAACTCAAACTAGAGTTGAAATCCTAACTTAAAATTCTAACCGTAACACAAAACATGAAGCCCCACATCAAATAAGACATGCAAAATGGTTAAAATAGCATTACCTTCAAAGAACTTGTCCAGCTTGTAACTTTTCTTGGTCAAGACGTGGCCTGCTTTATGAGGGCTCTTTTGAAATAACATTTGCAAGAGCTGAGAAGCAAAGTCATGATTTTGTAGTTGTTGCTTGGACCTCAACAAGTTGACAAATATGTCACGCTGCTGCTCAGGACTGAGTGAATTTATGGTTGATATAGTGTTGCAAAGCCACAAACGAGCCTCTGATCGGCCGCCGGAGATTATCAGAGACCAAAGAAACAATTCGAGTTTGTTCAAAAGGGAAATTATTAGCTTGGATGAGTCACTGTCTCCATCATCAGCTTCCCAATTTGGCTTTGATAAAAACAACTGAACCATTTGTCTCTCTGTAATATCAAAAAGATCAAAACTTTCCACTCAAATGCTAAGACCCATCCACGAAATGGCACGAAACAAAAGATGGGATATTTTAATTTTGCCGTAATGGGTCCTTCTCAAATTAAAACTAGGTTTGCCATTGTTGTATTTGAACCAAACTCCAGAACGTCGTCATAATTTTCGTCTCTAAATTCTTTTCTAAAATCACAAGTAAGAGCATAATTTGTAATTTTCTTCATAATGGTACCGTCAGAATCCGTTAGAAAAACCGTTATTACTTATATAATTGTTATAAAATAAAAAAAGGAATAAAAAATTTTTAAACTAAACATAAAAGCACTAATAAAAACATCTCATTATTTGACTTATTAAAGTTTTAATATTATTATTATTAATGATTATTACTTAAGATACGATCATACGTATATAAGTTAAATTAAGGAATGTAGAAATATTAAATTTTTTATGTAAAATTTTTATTTACAAAAGCATAGTAGTGAAGATGTTAACATTTATAACCATAACCACTACTACACTTTTAAATTATTTAAATCACAGGTTATCTAAGTATCCATAATGGAGTTGATGATGTGAAAAAATATAAATTATATATTTATTTGTGATTTTATAGAAATTTGGGGGCTAGATGTTATTATATTGTTGTATGAACAAGGGCCGTTCGGCCGTTCGGGGAGCTTCTAGACTTCTAGTCTTGTCCGCATTGATCCTTAAAATTATTTCTGAGCTAGACAATAAAGCGCCATCTCACTTCAGTCCCCTTCGACGAAGCTTTTGGTATCAAAAGTGACTCTCTGCGTGCCTCAAGCTCTTGGACGAGACAAAAGTTTGAACTGCAGGTTTGGTTTCAATGAATGATAAAATGTGATGGATTGTTCGGGTCTGGTAAGTTACTGAGTCAGCTAACTTTGTCAAATCTCCCGCGATGAAATTAGATTTTATTCAAATTTTAAATTGAAAATATAAAGGCTACTTAAAAATTATTTTCTATATAAAAATAATTAAAAAAATTGAAGAAACTTGCTTAAGCAAGTAGGTTTGTCTTTTTTTTTTTAAAGATAAAATTGTTAATGATTATGCTTTCCAACTAAGTACTTATTTCAAATTTTGAGTAATTTTTTTCTTCATTTTAAAGTATTTGAGCTTATTTTAGGAATGCAAGCCTGATTTCAATCAAATAAGCAGGTAATAATTGAAAAAATATTATTCGAGGTGAAAAACTAGGGAAAAAATAATAGTAAATTAATCTTTTTGCACAACGTTATTTTTATGAAGAAGAGCAATGTTAGGTATCTCAATATATAAGTTTTAGTTTGAGTTCCAATTGATGTGGCATTCATCTATTAGATAGTGGTCAAATAATTTTATTAGTTATAAAATCTATTACCCAATAGATGAGTGTCACATAATATTAAAATTCAAGTTGAGACTTAAATGTTAGGATTCTAAACATTACTGTACGAAGAAAATACATAAGAAATTGGACTTTGATGTCATAGAATTAAAGTAATCGGGCCATCCTAAATTAGGTGTCGCTAGGCCCATTTAATGGCCCAGCCCAAATTCCATTGTCAATTTAGTGTTATTTTATTTTAATGCAACTCTTCGTTTGCCATTTGAGAAAAACTAACAGAGAAAGAGATGTTGAGGACTCGGTTGCTGTGGTTCACTGCTGGCTTTTCAGTTACCGGCCTTGCAATTGGGCAGTTCTTATGGAAAGATCTTTGGAGTGACCGTTATGCCCTTTCTGCCGACGTAACGCCTCGTCTTCTGTGATTCTTGTTTATTTTTTCAATTTTTGTTATTATTATTATTATTATTATTATTAGTTATATGTAAATGAAACGGGAATAAAAAATTATTGATGGGTTTTGTTGGAATTCATATTGTCTGTAGGCTAAGCAAAAATTTGATGCCCTTGAAGCAAGAGTGTCGAATCTTGAGTCAAATCTTCGTCAGGTAATTGGAAACTTTATTTGTTTGGTTTTGTAATTAATTAGTGCTATGATGTTTAATTTGTTAATTGTTTCAGCATTAACTTAGGAATATGAAAGAAATGGGGATTAAGTTATCCTCATCGATAATGTGACCGTGTGATCGGCTGAGATTTTTAGCTGATATGGTGCTTGTTTTAGCTGTATTTATAATATAATTTGGATATATGGATGTTTGGTTGATATGATTGATAGTAAGGTATAGAATGCAAAAGAGATGCAAAATTGGAGAGTTGTTGTGCATAACCATTGTTGCTGCAGTAGTGGCATTTTTTATGGGATGGAATCAGAATATTGAGCTGTGAATTCCTTCGGTTTTGAATTTAGTTGGGTAGTCTTCGACTAGTCTAGCTGCCTATCCTAGCGTTGAAACTTGGGTTCATGCTAATAGAATGCAATTAAAGTTTTGGCAGAGTGTGATATAGTGAAAGTGGGAAACAGCTGCAGTTGAAATGGTGGTGAGGAATCGGATCTAGCGTCATTCTTGGATATTCTATAGTTGAGAGTTTCTAACAATATCTCTGCATATCTTACTTGCTATTTTAATTTACTTGCCATGGAGTGTAAGTTGAGAACTTTATTGAAATATATTTACTTAATTTATCAGTGTGGAGTGGAATATACTTTTGCTATATTTTCATAATGGTTATCTCGTGCGCTGAAGGTTAGATGTTAATTCACAGTTTTGAGTTTTTCTACAATTGCAGGTTGAAAGGTCAGATGTTGTATGAAGCTAAAATGTTACAACAATATTCCAGTCTGTCTCTGTCTTCTTAAGCTAATGTAATGTAATGATCTCTTTGACTATTGTTGCAGCCCAAATTTTCTTGTAGAACTCACATTGTACTGATTCAACTTATAAAGATGTTTATCAGTTATCTCTTTCTCAACTAAGTACTAATGATTACGAAACCAATGTGAAGCATGATAGATATCACAGAGTTGTTGTGGGGGCAGGAATGACAGCAACTTAAATGCTGCGCCAAAACGTGAAACTGGCTGTTGGTGATTACATCATGACAGTTGACACAGGCACACAGCTACTGCAAAAGGTGGGAAAAAAAAACCTGTAATTATAATATAAAAATTAATAATATAGAATAAATATGATTTTTAAATGATAATTTTGATAAAAATAATAAGGATATTATAAATTTTTTATTAGATGAGTGTAAGCTAAAATTAACTTTCTGAAAATTTTAAGCTAAAATTTTCCAACCACAAAACCAAATAAGGGTTTTTGTTCGGTGTAGCACCTAGTATGATGACAATTTAGTTTTGGTTTAACATGTTACAGAAGTTTCAACTGCCAGTTACAGTTACAATTACAGGCCCTCAAATTAAACTGCCCGTTTTTTTATTTTTTTCCTAGAATTAAATCATTTATTTTACATTCACAAGTCCCCTCACACAAATGAATATTTACATTCTACAAGTGCTACTAGTTCCTCTAATAAATTAAACACCAAAAAAAAAAAAAAAACATTGACAACTGAAGAAATATTAATCTTTGCATTCTACAGAATCAGATAACATGGACATTGATGGTCTTTCTTCAACCCACAAACGAACTTGATTATTAACCCGCTTTTTCAATTCTCAGATACGAATTGGGTGATGCTACTTGAGGTGATTTGTTAGAAGGATCAGCAATTCCATCATGAATTCACTTGATGGGATGGTCAGGGAAGGATTGAGTTGGCAAGCTCATCATTCACCTTCACCGGGAGTGGAGGCATCTGCTTCATTATCTCCGGCATGTCATTCAAGCTGCACAACTTATTCAAATTAGAAGAGTGCAAGGAAATCAACACATGCAATCCAACAAACTTCAATTTCCCCCGTGCAATTTTCCTTTTTCCTATCATTATTTGCTATGCTCAGTTTTTCCATTCATTACTCCTTGTTTTCGCTACCTTGCTTCACTCTGAAATTTCCCACAATAACATTCTACATACATCAAGCACTTTTGTAATAATAACCACCACTCCAAAAATTTTGCTCCACGGTAATGCTGTAGACTCATTGACAAAAAATTATAAAGCATAGAGGTTATGACATACTCGTTCATAATAGAGACGATGTTATCCCGAGCCTTGCATAAGAGATCAATATTGTCGCGTATCTGCCAGAAAAAATTATAACAAAAACGTTGGCAAGCCAAGACCTCACAAAAACAAGTGCAGTAACGTGGGAAAGATCCAAAATAAAATAGAGATAACATCGAGTTACAAACCAATGTCCTCAGAAACAAAGGCCATCAATAACACATCCCTGTGCATGCGTGTGTTGAGTATTACAACAAGCACACATTGGTTGAAAGCAGGAACTTATAGATGTATAGTGAGACCATATGTAAACACTAGCGACTAGAAATATCTTTATTAATATCATAGGGCATTGAACATTAATGAAGGTGTCAAGCAGTATTTTCACCTGGAAAGTCCCAAAATTTGCAGAAATTTGATTAAACATTTGAGCATTCTGCTCAAGAATGTCTCCCGTGATACCACCGATGGCTGGAAATGACAGAAAGTACATGTAAGTTTGAAAAAAGGATGAAATATGATGTATTATGGAAAGTCATCAATTGGAAGGCCAGATACACCACTCCAAGGTGGTGTATCCAAGCCTGATCAAATTAAATGATCTTTTTCAAAGGAAGGGAAATGCATAATTGTCACAGTAGATAAACTAATTTTCCACACCCCGCAAAAATTTTAGTGGGAAAAAGTTAAACGTATCTCTCCCCCATGTTATTTTTTCAGTGAATAATCAGGTTCACAACTCCTCTCAAACAACCATACACCAACCTCTGTACGAGATGCCATCATCAGTGTCCATAGGTATCATTGGTGGAGCATAAGAAGGACCATTGGGACGAGCTGCTAAATGAGATGAAGCTTTCGCAGAAGAATCTGTAGCCTTTTCCTGTGAATAATACATCCATATATATACAAGTACTTCAAAGTTCAGAAACAAGGACAACTGGTCATCTACAGGAACACAACATAAGAATTCACAAAAAGGAGCCATGACCAAGTAAGATAAGTATTGAAAGAACCACTTTTCTGATACTTCGGACTTTTTTTTAATTCAGTGTTAAGTTTTCAGTTTAATTCCAGATTGCTGGAAAGGACAGATAGGGGCTTTTCAAAACACTAATATTAAATAGGATGAATAAATTGAATTATTTTTTATTCCCAACTAATTGTGATCTAAAAATTCTTTGTTATCATCTTCCATCTTAAATGTTCAAAGACTGCCTTAGTTCATGAATTAAAACAACAGGATAGTGTTACTACTAAACCAAAGAAGTCCCTAGAAATATGATCACCCCTTGCAGACTCAGCACTAGCAGTCTATATATAAATAAATAAAAACATGGGATGTGCAACCTGGTCAACAAGAAGATGGGCAACCTTATCCATAAATGCCAAATAACAAACACTCATCTTATTGCATGCACACAATAGAGTTTCGTGATTGTCATATTTAGTGAAAAAAATCATGCAACCGAAGCAAAGAAGTGCAGTGTATCCATTAGCAGAAATGGTACTAGAAAAGCATACTTTTCTGTCTTTGTTTTTCCTTGCTGAATTATGATCCTCTTTCCTTCGCTTGCCATTTTCCTTTTTCTGAAAAATTGAAAACGTTAGTCTATTTGATACACATTTGTCAAATGATAAAATCTTTAATCATGGCATGTTCACTGTCCTTTGTTGCATGATGAATGATTTATATGATGCATTATCATGATAATGCAAAATTTGAACTGTAGATAATTCCTATAACCAGGTAATATTTTACTTATCCTATTATGCTATTATTATCCATCTAGCATGATTAAAAGCAACATCAAATCAATTCAAATTTTTCCTTATATTACCATCATGGACAAACTGCCTTCAGTAAACATATGTCCGGGCTCAATAGGCTTCAAAAGTTTTAGCCCACCAAGAAGAACTTCTGCTTCATTCTTAATATTCCTTTCTCAATCATCTCATATATATATGATGCACCTACAGAATATTTCCCTCAGAGTTTCTAAGAATGAGTAACGGTAGACATCCCAAATTTTTTATCCCAAATTTCATCCCAAATGCTATGTCATTCATTAATTAGTTGATAATTCTTTACAAGATCCTAGTAAATTAATTGTATTATCCTCACCAACAAATTGATGAATGCCATATTATTTGGGATAAAAAATTTAGGATACCAACCAATTGATGAATGACATATCATTTGGGATGAAATTTGGGATAAAAAATTTTAGATGTGTAGCACTACTCTTCTAACAATTCCACCAATAATGGTAACAGATAAACAAATAAATAAATAAAAATTAACAACGAACATCAACTACTTAAAATGAAAACTTACAGTCATCCATCTACAACGCAATGCCACATCCCGAACTGTTTTGTCCTTTAACTGCTTTGCAATCTTAGCATATCGATTCACAGCTGCATCCGAAGCATATCTATAACAGGGTATTTGCACCGTATTCATCAACCGTCAATTTTTCATACACCAAATCCAAAATATGAGAGAAACGGACAATATATGGCATATAATTGATGAAAATACAGATCAAGGGCGCCCAGTACAAGCAAGAGTATTCATCTCGAAGGTCGTGAGACATGTTAGCCGGAGACAAAACACAGATAAGCGCAGATCATACATTTGAAAAACTGGATTCCTTGGCTATTTTCCTTAACAGAACAGTCAAGCACTTGATTGATTCCATAAAGGCCAGCCACCCCAAAGGAAGGGGGAAAAAAAAAAAAACCTGAATTGCATGAGCACACCACTGACCACAAACGACTGAAAAGGAGAATCTTTTCACTGAAATCCAGATCAAGCACAAAGGTAAAACAAACTGACAGTTATACTCATCGGTAATGTAAGACAACAATAAATTGCATGAAAAAAAAAGCATACCACCGACTACAAATGACTGAAAAGGAGAATCTTTTCACTGAAATCCAGATTATGTGCACAAGGAAACAAGCAACCTGACACTTATCCTCATTGGTAATGTAAGATGACAAGACTTGAAGCATATACATCTAAGTTTCAAAGATGAAGGCCATGTTTTGGTAGGTAAAAGAATGTAAATGCTGGATATTCAACACATATCATCACCACAATACTTACTGTTGCTTCAGAACATATGCATAAACCCTCGTTATTGGAGCAGTACAAAAATTGTCACACCCTATTACTTAAAACCTAACATTCATAAGCAATTTTTTAAAATTCCGAACTGTGAACTCTCTCTATATGGTGTTCCTACATTACCCACCCTCTGCATGCGATAAGAGCAAAATTTTGTCCTTCAGCAGTTAAATTTCCCAATAATTCTAAAATTTCAAAATTTACTTTGAATTTCAACAGCAATGATAAAATTTCAAGTTCTAGTTTTCAATTACAGATTAACAAACTTACACTTCACAGAACTGAAAATTTCATATCGAGCCATAATTCATCAACTCACAAAACGACATCATTAAATTGCCAAAACGCACAGAGCAATCACGAAATTAAAACTGACACTAAAATTTACACAAAAGAGACTGACTTGGCGAGCAAATCTTCGAGAATCGACTGTTCCTCGGGGGTCCATTCAGTCGAAATACCGGAGTTGTGTCGCAGCGCCGACGCCGTTTGCGAAGTATCAATTACAGCCGGGCTGTTACCCCCGTTGTTGCTCGAATTTACCGAAACGCCATTCGCCGTTGACTTTTGCGCCGCCGACGAACCTTCCTGGTTGTTATTGTTACCTACCGGGTTCGCACTCGCTGCCATATCAAAAAGACACCGCAATTTTACCAATATATGCTTCTTCTGCTTGCGAATGAATTTATTCGTTTTGTTAAAAAACAAAGAAAAATTCAAATACATGCAAAATAAAGTTTCGTTTTTGTTGGACAACTTGAGGAATCTTCGTAATTCGTTTTGTTTGTTTCCTTTTCTTTTTTCACTTTTAAAATATAATTTTGTATTTTGTTTCCATTTTATATTGCTTTATCCTTTTTCTTTCATAAATACTTTGTCGTTTCTGTATAAAAGAATATCTAATAATTATTGTTGTACAAATTTTCTACTATTTATACTTAATAAGGTTAAAAATAAAATTTAAAAAAAAAAACATATGCAGTTACACAAACTAATATGCGAAAACTAGTCAGAATATAAGTGAAAGAGGAGCGAAGGTAATAAAAATAAATAAATAAATAAATAAAAAGACTCAATTTCTGGGGTGCGGTCGTCGCTTGTGTTTGTGTTTCATAGGTGGGCGTGAGGCGAGATATAAGATCGATCGACCTCAATAATTTCTTCGCCTATGGATTCCAATTCTCAACAAGCTGGTTCGTTTTAGGAAATTCAATTATCCCCTTCATTTCCAGCTCCCAATTTGGGTTTTTTTTTTTGGTTATTTATTCTTAGGGTTTATTAGTGTTTTAGCTCTGTTCTATTAGAAGTTGCATATAAAAGCTATGTCTTTTGATGGGTGATCTTTGATTTTCTGCACTTATAATTTATGTGACCTTGATGGGTTATCTTTAATTTATGGGGAAAAAAAAAAATCTCTTATGGTATTTTTAGTTTTGTTAGAATTTAGAACAATTTCAATAATAATAACGGCATAATGTATTATCCTTCATAAGTTTCTGCAAAACATAAGAATGATTGGCTTTTGATTTTAGCAAGGCTTAATTTTCTCTGTGATTGAATCATTGTAGCTGGTGGACCTCCGGCGAAGCCTTGGGAGCGAGCTGATACCTCCTCAGGTACTACACCTTTCAAACCGCCATCATCTGGAAGTACCAGTGATGTTGTCGAGGCTTCCGGGACTGCAAGGCCTGGTGAAATTGTTTCAACCGCTGATAGAAATATGGCTGTAAACAGAAATAATCCTAATCGGCCTGTGCCTACCAGGCCGTGGGAGCAACAACAAAATTATGGAAGCACTTATGGAGGAGGTAAGCTTTGATCTCTTATATGTTTAGTATTTTGTGGTTCTTGTATTGGCCTTGATAACTTTTCATGTCAAATGCAGGTTATAATTCCAGTTTGAACTATAACTCAGGATATGGTTCAGGAATGTATGGTTCAACATCATATGGTGGATTGGGAGGGGGGTTAGGAGGGTCTTATGGAGGTGGATTATATGGTAACAACATGTATAGAGGGGGTTATGGTGGTCTGTCAGGATCTGGCATCTATGGTGGGGGAATGTATAACAGTGGTTTCGGAGGCCCAATGGGTGGTTATGGAATGGGCATGGGTCCTTATGGTGAACAAGGTCTGAATAATCCATATGGTGGTCCACCTTCTCCTCCTGGCTTCTGGATTTCCTTCCTTCGAGTGGTAAGAAGCATCAATTTTTACTCTCCTTTGCCTTTGACTACCTTATTTGTTATCTTGTATGTATCGGTGAACAATTTCATCACTAACTTTGACCATTCAGTTGTAACTTATGGGGTCAGACCCTATGGCAATTGATGAGTTGGTCCATGGGATAAATGTGAGATTTTGTTCACTTTCTTTAGGCTAAAAAGGGTCCATCAGCGCTTAAGTGTAGTTAATAGGTATTTGGCACATAAGATTTTTAATGTTCCAAGTCTTACTTTTTAATATGAAACTCAAGTGTACTAATGGACAAAAATAAAAATAGAGTGGACCAGCTGTACACTAAGTAAGCAAAAGAGAAAATATTTTAGTGCTATACAATAATATGCCCAACAGCCTCTATACAATGCTTTTCCAACTTTAACACCCTATCTCAAAACCCCTTCCCAATTTCGGTGAATGAAGAAAAAAGTTGAAAACTGGAACTCCTTAAACACTGAAGCCTAAAGTGAAGCAGGAAGATGGACTTTATCCCACGATTTTTTCCTTCAAAAATTTAAACATTTCTTTCCTGCCATATCGCCCAAAACAGTCTGCCACTGCACTTTTTCAAAGAAATTTAGCCTTTATTTCTTTAACAAAGGCAGATAATTCTCCATAAGAAGACAGTCACAAGAGCCGGGGACCACCCGCAACATATTGGCCTCTTTGCAGAACCTATTCCACAATTTTGAAGTCACAAAACAATGAAGAAAAAGATAATTAGAAGTTTCTGCTCTTTTCTTGGACAACAAACACCAAGAAGGAATGCTTCGTGTTCCAACATAATGTTCCAAGTCTTACTCAATGTTGATTTATGAGCAAGTTTCCATGTATAAGAAATGGCTTTAGTCTTTACCATCTCTTTGCTTCAGTATATGAAATTTGTTACTGCATGATGGAAATTGTTCTTTTGATTCATATTTTTCTTTGTCTATTCTTGTCTAATTGTTAGTTATTTTTCCTCTGTCATCATGTGGTTGACACATTATTTGTGTTGGATCTCAATCTTATCTATTGCTGTATAAATCTTGGTTCTGGGATTGTAGAAAATAATTAATATTGTTTAAAGTTTGTTGCCAGATGTTTTTCTCAATGCAACTATGTATATTAACCATGCAGAAGTATTTTTTTTATTATGTTTCATTTCGCGTAGTTTCAGTCTTTTCATTGCCCAAGACTCACAATCACTTGTTTTTGAATGTTGGCAGATGCAAGGTGTTGTAAACTTTTTTGGCCGAGTATCAATTCTAATTGACCAAAATACACAAGCATTTCACATGTTTATGTCTGCACTTCTTCAGGTACTTCTCTCTGCACATCTTCCATATTCATGTGTGCGTATACATGAGTATAAAATTGGCACTTGCTTTTCATCTTTTAAAACAAAATAACAATTGGATAAGTGAAATCTTATTATTATTATTTAGCATAACTGCAACCCAATCCCCTCTCCACCCCATGTGAGCAGGCTTTGAACCCTAGACCTCTTGCTTTTCAACATGAGATTTTAACATCGCAACTAGATGGCACCAACAAATATGTATTTGATGGGATGAAGATAAAATCTGATTTATCTCATAGTAATTCATAACATGTTTGCTTGCAGCTTTTTGATCGCTCTGGAATGTTGTATGGAGAGTTGGCTAGATTTGTATTGAGAATTCTTGGAATCAAAACAAAGCCCAAACAGGTTAATCAACCAGGACCAAATGGACTTCCGGGCCCCCACAACCCACACAACCTCCATGGGAACCAGAATTACATTGAGGGACCTAAGGCTGCCCCACGTGGTGGATGGGACAATGTATGGGAAGACAACGGTACCAGTTAGTTTGATACACCTCAGTCTATGCCAATCTTTTCAAGGAAACCAACCAGAAACAAATTATTTCTTGTGGTAGGAGTGTGGATTTAACCCGTGCTACTCCCATACCAGTTAGTTTGATACACCTCAGTCTATGCCAATCTTTTCAAGGAAACCAACCAGAAACAAATTATTTCTTGTGGTAGGAGTGTGGATTTAACCCGTGCTACTCCCACACCCTCATAGGTTGGACTCGCCAATGAATGTTGCTTTTTGCTTGAAATAGACTGATCTCCCTCTCCCCGTCTTTAAAAGTGCCTGAATTCTTCTGTAGAATAGGAAATTTGTGACAAATAATAAGTATGTGTTGCTTTTGTACCAAGAAAAACAAAAAGAATGTTAAGAAAGAGGGATGTAGGTCTGCAGATGTTGCAAGGAAGAAATGACACAGAATGTTTAGTTACTCTAGATATTTGTATTTCAAAAGAAGTTACTTATTACCCATGAGCACGCCTGTAATGTTGGTAACTTTTTAATTTTTTGAAACTGAATATAAGTTGTTGGTTAGTAGTTGTCCATTCATATCTTATTATATAACTTGGTTTAAAGTTCAAACAAGTGCTGAGAAGAGACATATTGTACATGTATGTGCACTTTGATCAACTTATCCATAAGGGAAAAACAAAAGAAAGTTCAGGGTTATGGATCGAATAGAGAAAATGCAGCAAGTATGCAACCTTCTATTAGATTAGACTAAAAATTGGTTACAGAAAGTTGCAGGTAATGGTAAGAAAGCAATGTCCGTTGGTGGTGAAACTGGAAACAGAATATAAAGTAGAAAGGCTGGCAAAGCTACTACTAACAATGAATTCTTACATCAAATCAGGATAAGGACGGTAAGAAAAAAGGAGCAGCTGATGTCTATTTAATGATCATTTTGTCCAAACAGTAAGTGTTGTATCATTGCAATTAACCACTGTAGGGATAAAGTCTAGCTTGATAATCATCAAAGCGATTGCCACCCGACATGTTAACAACTAATGTTCAACTGAATGCGTCATCATCTAGCTATCCAATCAGGTCCTATACACATTAATTCTTCATCCTTGATGTCAACATTACCTCTGTGCATTTTAAACAACTCTAATGCTATCGAAGATACGCGGCCATTCTTCTTGTTCACATATAAGATCAAGAGCTGCTTGCACCCATCCCTCAGAGCTTGCAACCCACGATCACATAGATTCCGGCACCGGTTCACATGAAGTTTTTCTAAATTATTGCAGTTTAATCCAATAGATGCCCAACCTGGAAATCTGACCTCATGGCATAATGATAAGTTCCATTCTTCAAGTAATGGACAGCCCTCTGCAATTGCCACAATAGACTCATCCCCAACATTTCTGCACATTCGAAGGTTCAAGGTTTTGAGCCTTCTGGCAAATCCTGTTCCAATTGCTGCCAATCCACCTCCATTAAGAGTCGAGCTCATACCAGAAACATTTAAAAACTCTAGCCCGCCTCCACTGACAATCCCAATTATCCCCTCTGGTCCAAGCTGACAAGATTCAGCATCTATATAAGCTAAAGTTCGTGAACATCCATTGAAGCCAATGCCAGTTACACTCCTACAACTAGATATCCTGACTGCCTTAAGTTGACTGCATCCTTGTGAAAGAGCCCTCAATCCACAGTCAGAAATATGCAAGCAGTAAGAGAGATTCACGCGCATTAAAGTTGAGCAAGTGTTAGCCAAAGTTTCTAGGCCTACATCAGAAACATTGCAACGATACAAACTAATACTCGTTAAGGAGGGGCAACCAGTAGCAATCATGGAAAGTCCACTATCGGTGATTTGAAAACAACAATCCAGATAAAGAGTTTGCAATTTTGACCCATAATTTTGCAACTGGTTTAGGCCTGAATCAGGTAGCTCAGTGCACCCAGATAGGGACAACCAATTTAAATGCCGAAATCGAGTGAGCAGTCTGCTGATGTGGAAGGACCTAATGTCAATAATGGGCTGAGATAGTGAAGAACGAGTGAGTTGGGTAAATGAACACTGGAATTGCAATGATCGACGACACAAATTCTGAATATCAAGCCACCGATGGCAAGTCAAACCAAATGATTCACGATCGGTACCACAGTCAAGCCACTGGAAAATAAAACACAGGCAATCATCTGGCAGGTGCATGATAGAGGTCTGCCCGTCACCAGATGAACCTCCCATCTCAACCTTGTTGACTATCTTCTGAAGGCTGTAGAGCTCGGAGTTTTATATTGAACTTTTTATAAGCTGAGCTGGTAGTGTTGGGAGAATCAAAACCACAGAGAGCCGATGAGCATCTGTAACCGTAGCCTATATGAACTCCACATTTCCGACATAGGAGTTTAGTTTTCGAACGATAACGTCCCCAAGAGACAGGAAAGCAGTTTACCTCATCAACCTGAGTGAATCGACTAAGGTCAACGGAAAGGAAGGAGATAAAACCTTTCTTTATGGATTTTTGATACTTGGATCCTATGCCAGAGGTGATCCGATTTGAAGATGTTAAATTTAGAGGGTATCCGCACGACCCACAACTGAAAAGAGAGGATTTGAAAAAGATATTAGTTTCTATATCTGCTATTGCCAGGAAACTATGACATGTTTCATAGGTAAGGAGCAAAAAGGATCGGGATTTTGAACCTAGAATAACTTATTTTCAACAACAATGCTACCGAGCCATTTTTGAAGTGAAATGTACCAGTTAGTGAACACTGAAGAAACCACTGTTCAAGAACAATATTACTTGATCAAGAAACTATTGCGATACTGTATACAACAAAAGTAACGACACAAATGCTAAAGTGAGTCTTAACAAATTGGTCTTTTGCACAAAGATGAGATCTGGATAATCTACATATTGCAAATGGGATCAACCTGTGATCTGATCATGCAGAGTGCCAACTGAATATTTTATGACTAGAACAGTAAAACTTATTTTGTTAATATTTATCAGCACTTAATGCTGCCTCCAGTAGATTAAAAAATATTTTTTTATTATCTCCTGTGAATTAAATGTTCACTAATGACTAGCAGCATTGCAGCATTATCGAAATTAATAAAATGAATGAATCAGCGGTAAATATAAACTAAAAAAGGGTAAAAAAACATGAACAAAATGCAAGAACTTGCATTATCCAAAATGATATCGTTTTACTAGCATCATAAACCCAAGAAAATCAACACAAAACCCAAATTACAAAATACCCAGATGGCGAAACAATCAAATTTAGTAAAAATTAAAAAAAAAATCATAAATTTAAGGCAAAAATTAAACAAAAAGAAAAGCAGGAAAGGGAAAGGAAGTGGTTTACCTGTAAGAGACGTCATCTTGGGACATTCTCTTTGTGAGAATCAGAGAAAGGTTTTGGGTTTCATTTGATTAAAATGAAATAGAGCCAGTCAGATCGAAATATTTTGATTATTATTTATTGAAAGGAAAGACAAAATGCCAACCCCATTTGCTTTGCCTGTCTTGTTGAGACTTGTTTACTTTGGAAGCCGCTTCGGCGCATCGACTTTCGACTCTGTTCCCTGTCTTGTTCTCTTTTGGTGGTTCATGGTTAATATATGATTGGGACAATATGTCTGCGCCACCGCTATTTCAGTATAATTACTAAAAAAAATTTGATTTATTCAATGCATCATCTACAATTTTAGTTAAACTTGTGTCAATCGAGTACCGGATCACTAAGATCATTCGAATTTGTTAAATTATTTAATTATTTCATCCGTAAATGTATTAAGGTCCAGTTTGAGAATATTAATAGTTTTTAAAATAATTAATAATTTTTAAAATAATTACTGTTAGTTGTGCAGTAGAAATAATTAGCGGTGAAGAGAATTAATTAAGTATTTAGTAAATTTTATTTTTAAAAATATTGTGAGTTTTAAAAACAGTTATAGATATTTGATAAATCTTATAATTAAACTACTGACAAAAAATAAATTACTAAAATGTACATAATATAGGATAAAATTTATTTATATATATAAAGAAATATACATATAATATTTTTAATTATGTATTATAATAATTTTAACTAAAAATAAAATTTATAATATATTGATTTTAATTTTATTTTTTTATCTTAAAACAATTGATAATTAAATTTATAATATAGTGAAACAAATTTAATAATAGTTTGACCAACAAATTAATATCAATAAATTTATATTGATGAATTAAAATAAAAATTTATTAAAATATTGATTTTATTTTCAATTTGAATAAGGATAATTTTAGGTTTAGGTAATTATGATAGTGGATATTTATGGAATTGTATTAAAGAATAAAATTGGTTCTCAAAATCAGAAACTAAAAGTTATTCCTTTCCAGCTTTTCAAAATTAGCTGTAGGAGGGGCTAATTTTGACAAAAGTAATTTTGATTATTTTTTATCAAACAATAAAAATAACTTTTAGATTTTTAAAATCACTTTTAAGCATCCCAAAAGCAATCCCAAACGGGCCCTAAAAGGGTTAGTTTACCTTTGAAATTTAAAAAAAATCACAAAATTTATAAATTTAATTAAAAGACTATTATTCAAAAAAAAAATTAAAAGACCATTCAATAGACTTCCTTGTTTATCTACCGTAATGCTTATTATGCAATTATAAATTTTATTTTTTTAATTTTAAAGAATAAAATTATTTTTTAATACATTCAAGGGTGAAATAATCATTTTACTTAGATTCTTTAATAGATTCTAATGGTGTTAATGGCAAATTAATTGATTGATTAATATAAATTTAAAAATATAGATAGTGCAAAGAATGTATCAAAATTTTTTTATAGTTAGATTTATATATGACAAAATAGAAATAGTTCAGAGATAATGTTACATTTATGAATATTTTAGGAAAAAAAGAGGGAACCCTCCTTGTTAATACACAAAAGACAAAACACACTTTACGGTCAAATCTCGATAAATAAATGTCTAATTAATTAATAAATAATAAAATATTATGATCCCAACTTGGGTCAATATATTATATTAATAATCTGGCAAAATGAAGATAATAAATTTTTTTGAATCCTTTAGGACCAAACGGAAATTGAAAATTAATAATAATCCAAACATAAAAAATATTGATAATAAATAACATATAAAATTCATAATATTTGTGAATTTTTTCTTGATAATTTTAATTTTCTCAATTAAACTCTTTTCTAAAATATGCGTCAAATTATTTGAGACTAAAAATAAACTTAATGTTCAATGTATTTATAGAGCTTATAATCTATATACTTTAAGCATAACCTTTTATCTTCTAGAATATTCAATTTGAAAAGTACGTTGCATCCATTTTAATGTCTGCATATAATCTAGTTACATTAAATTTTTTGGCTTTAATGTATTATTAATATTTTTTGTATATGCATGATATCGCAACATATATTAGTTTTTTTTTTCATATATATACATGATAACTTCCAAAATTCAGTCATGAATTAGTCAAAAAAATAGTAGACGTACATTAATAAATCATTCATAGCTAAGATATATACGTCTATTATATATAGACGTATATATATATATATATATATATATATATATATGGTAGTTTTTTAATCAGGAATCTCTGACTTTAATAAAGTCAGGGATAAACTAAAAGATAAAAAAAAAAGTACATTGGAGTCTGTGTTTTTTTTATCTTTTAGTTTATCCCTGACTTTATTAAAGTCAGGGATCCCTGATTGAAAAATTTCTGTATATATATATATATATATATATATTGTCTTAGTCCTATCAATATTATTTTATAGAAATTTACCGTATGTGCTTCTTTTTCATTTTGCAGTACTAATACCGAAACTCTATTTACTAAATCTATCGAAATTAACGTTTTCCGTTAAAATCAATTTAAAATCGACAAAGTCTCTTTGTTGCTAAGCTAGGTGAAATTGGCTGGCCTTTGTTGATTGCCTTACCATCACCCAATCAAAAATAAATTTTTATAGATTCGATTCGATCTAACAAAATCTCGGTATATATACCATTTTTGCTTTTTTTGCGGTTTGGTACTCATTTTCTTCCTTACTTGATGAGCCCATTCTTTTATTGAACTGAATTTGGCTACATCAGTCAAGTCATTAGCATGATCTCTCTTCAGTGATTGCACTTTTGTGTTGATGAATACTCGGTTGTATTTGCATGGCCTTGTTGTGAATCTTGAGATGGCTCAAAAATTACTCTTGCTGATTTTACGAATTACGAGGAATTTTTTACTTTTGAAGGGTACCAAAAGGCTTACTCTAGGGTCAAAGTTGAAACAAACATTGTGTTGCTTGTTTGTTGTTTCTGTAGCCTCCAAAACTACAGCGCCAACTTTCGAGAAAGATGGTAAATAATGATATATAAAAGGAAATCAGGACTCACCTACGTTGCCACAGTTGTACCTTACCACACTTTTTGTTTTTTTCCAACAAAATCGTAGGATGCTTTCAAATTTAATCCAACGGCTGAAATTAGTTATTGGATAATTTAATCAGCCACTGGCAACCTCTACAACTGGTAATATTCTCTTGTTACATTTCTCGGTTGCCAAAAAATCCCCAAGAAAATGCGAAGTGAGTAACTAACACACACTGTAGAGAAAGATGACGGGAGAAGAGATGACGGCAGGCCCCACCGCTATAAAGGTTCTTCGATTGCTCTATTTCGTCGGCGCTAGATTTATCTGCACAGCTGCAATCAACAAGTGGCGGGAACTCGAGTAGAAGTCATTGCAGAAGAAACAGAAAGAGAGCGATCTATGGACTGATGATAACTCAAAAACTGTTGTCAAATGATTTTTTTACTTGACTTTTGCTGGGTTTTCAAAAGTTTTGGTAATAAAATGTCTCTTAATTTTTCATTTCAATGGCCTATTGTTTGAGTTATTATTATGCATAATTGTTGGAAGAGTTAGGGTTTTAGTATTGGATTTCAGAATTTCTATTTTGGCTTTGATATGTTATTGTTGTGATGTCGATCAAGAAATTTATGACAATACTCTCCTTGAGTTTGATACTATAGCTATTGAATTTTAATGGCAGATATAGATTTTTCTTTGAGAAAAAAAAAAACACTTTACAACCAGTTATGCATTCATTTAGGAGTTGTTAACTGAGCGTGAGTTCCATAACTTTCCAACCAGTGATTAGGGAAAAATCTCGACATTGATCTTTAGGTAGTACTTAAGACTAAAATTGGTTGTAGAGGATGAATCGAATTTGGGGAATTAAAAATTTCCAATCATTAGTACATGAAAACGGCCTCTCATTGTAGGCAACCGTTAGATGTAATGTATCCAGTTTCTGAAATCGAAAGCAGAACGAGTTCTTAGGTTAGATGTACCTACACGCATTAAGGTTCGAAGATGTAGGATAGGACAATTGTTTGATGTCCACTTTGCTGCGCATGTTCTAAAATTGATCGTTCAAGATGCCTTGGAAGAACTCTGTGATGTGACTGACAAGATACGAGGAAGTATTAAATATGTTGAAAGTTCACAATTAACACAAGAAAAGTTCAATGAGATCACCCAGCAGGTTGAAATCAACAGTCAAAAGAGCCTAAAGTGTGAAGTTTTTCTCTTGGATTGTTTTATTAATTTTCGTTTCAAAGCTGGTAGTATAAATATTTTGTTTGCAAAAGTTTCTGAAAAGCACTTGAGCCAAGATGTTTAGGTATTCTATAACTTCCTTTTTACTCTTAACTAGATTCATAGAAAATTATAACATTAACATAAATTTTTCTTTCAAAAGTGATCAACTAGACACCGATGAGATTTCTCACTTTTGAATCATTCAGCTCTCTGTAATTTCATTACTATTATATGCCATGAGGAATTGTTGAATTATATATATCTTGGTATTTCTTCATTGACTGAATTAGCTTTCATAATATTCCAGCTTCAAATGGGTACACTGCAGAGCTAGTTGGATGCAGAATTCCTTTTGGCTCATATGTGCTCTGTAAAATTCAAAGAGTGGATAGTGGTTCTGGCAACTCTTTTGAGACGATATAAGGTATAATGCCCCATAATTACTTTTGCTTTATCCATTTTACCTTGTAGCATTTTGGAATTTATAAGAAGCTCAAAATTATTGAGTCAGAATTGAGGATCTGAACTTCTGTAAAAATATTCGTATTCTTAAATCATAAAGTATAACATCTGATGCTTTAGGTGGAACTTAGTTTGATGCTTTAGGTGGAACTTAGTTTACTGTGAAAAGGAAAATTATGTTGGATGTATAACCAGATGCTTTTGGAGAGAAAATTTCACTGATATTTTTCTGAGGATTTTTGCTTGACCATTTTATTTCAGGTTGCTTGAATTTTTTCTTTATATCATCTTGGTTGTATAAATATAACACGTTGAATTTGCTGGAACTTTTGCTGGCTGTTTATTTTATATGAGATTATGGAGGCAAAGTTTGGAAGCTCAAAAAGTAATGGAACTTAGGAAGAGTATGATATAAAATGCTGGATAGAATCAAAATAATCATTCTTCAGGCATCCAAAGATGATTGTATTCAAAATAACTAGTTTTGACTTTTGAGGCAGTATAAATAACTGTTATCTCATATGGTCGCACGACGATAGGTAGGCACTAACTTAATCACTCCAATTTCCCTGAAGTTGTTATGTGATTTATTGTGACAGTGTGCATTACGATAAGTATCCTTGCATATTAATATTTTCCTTCTGGCTCTTTGCAGTTACTTTTTGATCTTTTCCGGCATGATATGCAATTATGGGAAGCATATGCTATCACCTTACGACTATTCTCTTAATGTTTTAGATTGTGCTCAAGATGACATTCAAATTGGCTCTTGTTGGGTGCAAAATTTACCATGCTCTTTTTTTGCTTTTTCAGTCTTACCCGACATTTGCTGAATACCATGATCTGCTTCAAGCCTTGGATGAAAAACTTTCGTTTTTTGTGGATTCTGCAATGAGATGAGGGTAGGTTTTTTTTATGATATTTGGCAATAGATTAGGAGCAACTAAAGTAATTTTCTTGACGGCATGTCTATTTCTCAAATGAATGACTGTCTGTACAAACTCTTAAGTGATGAATTAACATCTGCCTATTTGTTTTGAGTGAAGATAGTGAAGATGACATTAAAACCAAGTCAATGGAATGACTGGGACCTTGTGTTACAATAATATTGCATCCATTTGACACACAATTAATTTGTGCAGATAAAGGGGGTCTATGCGCAGTAGACTGTTTTGAGAGTTCTTTTTTTTTTCTCCTTCCGTTCTCCATTCTTTTGAAATTCTGTACAATAGTTATGTTGTATGTATTATTACGGATTTATTATGGAAGTATCCTAAGTTTATGGAATAATTATAAATAAGAACTTTAAAGTTTTAGTTGAGAGAAGTCAAGTGAAGAGGGAGAGAAAAGAAGCTAAAGCAGAAGCATTTGTTATACTTCATTCGATTGTACCCAAATTACAAAGATTGGTGGCCTTATTTATAGTGAAGTTCCCACAGGCCATTTGCACGCAAAACATTCGAAATATGCAAACATATTGACATATAAACATGCAGAAATTAATATTTTGAGTCTTTGCAAGTAATGCAAATAAAAGTGAAGTTGGCAGTAGACGATATTTACAAGTATTAATATAAATGAAAGCAATTATTCCCAAATAAAGTCACTTAGTTCAAAGCACGGGCTTGAGTTAAGTGGAACAAGCCATTTTTTGTTGTTACTTCATGATTGTAGTAAGCTGTTAGTCGTGGATCATGCTCCCTGTAAAAGATAAACAGAAGCATAAATTTCTCTTAATTGAGGCACCTGAAATGTATTTCCATGTCTGCTAACCTTATCATTCCTCCATGAACTAAACCCCTATGAGGATCTTGAATGGATTTATAGAGATCTTGGATAATTTCCTCATCTCTGGAACCAAATTTTTATCCTCCTTCGCTATTTCCCATCGAACCTACAAAGTAGTTTATGGTAAGAAATAAGGGCATGATACTGGCGATCACAACCAGCCCAATCCGACAACCTTGAGCTCGGTTCACAAAACTTCCGCAAAACCAATGGCACCTACAACAATTGGTCCACAACAATAGTCGAAAATTATGAAAGTAAAACATGCTATAACTAAATATTAATTTAAACAAATAAAACAAGGTTAATCTTTCATAATCTAACTTATCTTAGTAATAACGAACCTCAAGCTGTCTGCTTCTGTGCATATTTTCTATTTCCCTTCCAACCTGCAAAGCAGTTCATGGTACCAAATAACACATGTACCAAATTTTTGTCATGTCATTGCCTCTTATAGCAGTATGTAAAATTTTACTCCAATTTCACACACCTCATTTGTAATGCTTGCACTTCCATTTGCTGCTTTCATTTGCCGGACGGTTTCACTTCTAAGCTGTGTATCTCAAGTAATTTTCATCAACTCTATTTGAATCCTAATGTTCCATTTTATTTATTCACATAGTTCATATACTTACAAATGGCTGTCCGGTTTGTCCATCATGACAAGTAGATTCTGCTGTTCGATTGCTTTTGGAGCCTCGATTGCAGCTGTTAAAATAGTTACATTTTCGCTTCCGCTCCTGGCCTACCTGCATTCCTGCATTGCAAATAAGCGACCAAGTGATTAATCCAATCTCACCTTTTCTGATTTAACAAATGAAGGTGCAGTCAACATCTCCCACTCCTAATAAACACATAAGACTCTACATATACAATTGTCTATGACAAACAAACATTCATAAGGTCTACAATGATAACATTCATACACAGCAACTGATGCACCTTTCGCATCTCAATTAAAAATTTATTGTTCTCATCAACAAATTCTGCCACTATCCCCATTATTTACTTCTTTTTTTTTTTTGTTTTGAAAAGCATTATTTATTTCATTTGAAGGGAGTTTGTCCCCAATGGATTCCATTTCAACGTGCTTACTTTCATAACCAACCAAATCATGTTTACATCTACCAGCTGCAGTCTGCTACCAGGAGAAATTTAAAATTCATTAACCCAATATACTCAGTTCACAATTTGTCACCAGAACATCATACAATAGATCATGCATATAATAACATGTCGTACAACAAACACATTACAAATTGCTAATAAAACCAAAAGCTTGCATCTCCTCGAGCATAACAACTCCATTTCCCCAGTTGGTTCCATTTCAATGTGCATACTTTCATAACCAAGCATGTCCTGTTTAAATCTATAGCTACAATTGCAACAGAAAATTGTATTTCTTAAACCCAAATTAGACAGTCCATAATTTGTCGCTATAAGAGCATCAACAAATCACGCATTAATATAACCTGCAGTATGAGTAATACCTTAATAATTAGCCATATAACCAACTGATCCTTCAAAAATTAAAGCGATTTCTACCTGCTCAGTTCGTTCAAGTCAACAAGTGAAAACTTCTTCACCAATAAATTAATTGCCTCTTCATTCTTCTATCCTGCGCTTATTACAAAGAAATTAAACAATGCTTCCTTGTTACCATTCTCCCCTTCTCTAATTTTTCCGTCAAAAACATAACCGACTATCCTAACCTAATTACCAAAAAAAAATTATGATTTCTTATCAGTACTTACCTGCTGCGTCTGATCGAATGGCTCATCAACAGATCGAACAGACTTCTTTCCATATAATTACAATTGCCTAATTCGTAAAGTTTCAGCTAAGCTCAATGTCGACCGCACTTGGCTCCCAAAGCCATATATTTGTCTTCAATTTCTCTGCTGCGATTTCAAATTTAATTAAGCCTCATACGACCGCAATTCCATTGGCAATTGATTTCATGATCAGATTTTACTATGTATTCAACATACTGTAGCAATTTAAGCGTTTAACCTTCAGTTTCGACATTGTCGTTGCAATAACGTATTTTCAACTCTTTTGGGTTTTTTTTTTTTTTTTTTTTACCTGCAGTCGCCAATGTTGCAACTGACTACTTTACCTATTGCAGTGACTAATCGCATCCGTTAGATGGACTCCCTTGAGATCCTACGACAGTTATGGATGATGACAAAAAGTGTTGCACGATGCAACAGTTGCAACATAGGCGGACCCAGGAAATCAATCAATTACATTTATTTGGCGTTTAACTCATGTTTCAACTATCAATCCCCTCAAACTTTGTTTCGATATCAATCAATAAAAATAAACTGACGAGTGATTTTTTTTCTTTATTTAATTAAATTAAATAGATATATTATTTTTTTTAATAAAAATTTGATGTTAATTTATAAGTTTCATGTTATTTTTACAAGTGTTTGTTTACTTTTTTTTATAATTTTAAAATAGTTATTTACCACTCTTGCATTAGTTTATTTATTTTACCTTCTATTTTTTAGTCATACATGTAATTTATAAAATTTATACTTATCATGGTATTGATAAGTATAAATTTTAAAATTGATAAGTATAAATTTTAAAATAGTAATTTACCACTCTTATATTAGTTTATTTATTTTATCTTTTATTTTTTAGTCCTACGTGTAATTTATAAAATTTATACTTACCATGATATTAATGCCGTAATTTTACTCGCGACATCATGAAAATTTTTTTTTTCTTTTAATCCTAATTTTTTATTTTGGCCCTAAAATTTTTCTGCAAGGACAAAGTTAATTTAACCATTTTACCCTTCCTTTGGAAACGGATCAAATTGCCCAAAAAATGTGTGCTATTGCTATTGCATGCGCCAGCGCCATAATAGTTCAACTACTTTGTCTGCGACCTATACAATGCAAATTTGTCGAAAGGAGCCATCACCAAATACTGCTATAAGAATTACGTTTTGTCTATTTTAATTAAAGATTACAAATTAAATGGATAAATTACGTAGTACCAATAACTCTGTTCTTTATTGTAACTTAGCTACTTAAGTATGGTGTGATTACAACGTGGGATCACCACCTTTCAATTTTTAGAAACAAAAGCCCAAATCCAAGCTCATAACGGCATCAGGTTATTAAGCAGGGAAGAAGTCAGAAAACATAAAGCTTGAGTCCATTTGCTCCAGTCGACACAGGATTAATGAGCAGGGAAGCAACAAAATCTTTCAGCATTAGTGTAGGCATCTTAAAATTGAGAATTGGCAAAACTAAGGAGTGACATTGGCACTGCATTTTGGCCGAGGCACTCTTCGTTTATATCCTTCCAGGGATTTGAAACTTTCTTTCTTTTATCAGAAGCATGTCCTTAGTTGCAGCTTTCTCTCTGCTGATTACAATTCCTCAAGGAAGACTCCCAAAGAAAAAATTAAAAAAAAAAAAAAAAAAGAAAAGAAAAGAAAAGAAAAGACCTTAGTATGATTCCAGGCTATACCATGAATGAATCCAGGCACCTAAGAATGGAAGCCAAGTCACAACCTCGAGGAGCTACTAACAATTAGATTAATCAACTATATACGCTTAAAATTGTATGAATATAAAAAGTGAATGCACAATTTTTTAATTTGCGTACATTTACCCATTGTTGATTGACTGATGCAAGCACTATATTCATTTTTTCGGAGAAGGAGCATTTTCCGTTCCTCAAAACACAGCCTGGCTGCACAATTAAACCTGCGGGCTGGACAATTTCAACTGCAAAGTTTAATATAAAATTTAATTCTTCATGATTTTAGCCGCTAACTAATCCAGAAAAAAAGTATTGGAATTAACTTTTATGAAATCAACAAAACATGACAGAAAAAGAAAAGGTGTTAGGAACTTGACTTTTAATTAGGTGTTGATGAATCTTTAGCATACAGAAGTTCGAAAGTGAAGACCCAAATTAGTAAGGTCGGTGGCATGTATATTTGAGCCATCTGTACGGTATTATGTACTGTTACTTGTAGCTTCATGAGGCAGAAAATTAAGCATCATCAACACAAACCAAATGTTTAAATAAGCTGCATGATAACTACACTCTTAGAAGCTGACCACCTCTTATGATCCTAATTAAGATTGAGGTTTACAACGTACGCTTATTTCATAAATTAAGAAAAAAAAAAAAGAAGAAGAGAGATTGTCAATTTTCTCATACTAAATTCAATATATGCTACATTTTTATTTATTAATTTTAAAAGTTTTTTTTTTAATTTTATAATAAATTTCATTTTTTAAAAAAATCATTAATTATAAAAGTCTCAAAGATGACGAACAAATTGGCATGGAATTTCTTCTATCCAGACAGCAAAACCAGCATGCTTTGCTAGTGCATCAGCTAAATAGATTACACCTTTTAAAAATATGTTAGCACTGGAAAGCAGCCGTAGAGGCAAGAAGAACATGAGGTAATCTTTATTTGTTTTTTTTTTTTGGGATAAAAGCAAAACATAGAGTCTTAGCTTCAGCCATATCCACATTATGTCTAATGGTCAGGATTAATAGCAATGATAGAGTCTTAATAATTTTACACTCCCATTTCATAATTTATATTTATATTTATATTTTTTATTTAAAATAAATTTTTGAGAAAAATATAAAAATTTAGAGGTATGGAGATATATTTTATATAATAAAAAAATTACAACTTTTAGATGTGTATGTATTTTATAAATAAAAACTTAAAAGAACCACCTTTTTTTAGTGAAAATTTTGGAAAATGGTTAATTTTAATAGAATATGGGTTTGTTTTTCACAAATTATACGGGAAATTTATAAAAATAACCTTAAAAATTTTTAAATTTTCAAATTTAACTTTCCAAAATTTTTTCTATCCTAACTAGCTAAAATTAAATTTTTTACCCCAAATTGCCGTCCACATTTTCCCACTCCAAACCGTCACTTAACCACACCCAAAACTTATGCTCTTGAAAGGTGAACAGCGAACAGCGACCAGCGACTGGTGATGGGAACAACAACAGCAACGGCGACGACAAAGGCAACGGTGACCTAAAATCCAACCGAATCCACCATAATCTATATGAATCGGAAACGAATCCAAGAATTTAAAAAGAGTTCAAACCCTAGGTAACAAACTTCAACCTTTTATAATGATTTGAGTGAATTTGATGGGGATTTTAGATGCTTATAGGTTGTTGGAGTGTTATGATAAAATAAAATTTAATTAGAATGATGAGTTATAACTAGTGCATATTAGGTGTTTGATGAAATTTCTCTTAGATAATTTATGTTTAGTTTTAATATAATAAAGGTTTGAAGAGGGGATTGTTAAGTTGTACATATTGTTTTACGTATGCCAAGTGCATTTAGTGATAGATGAAAGAATGGAAGGCCGAGTATTGCACAACACGCGCGGTAGGTAGGCGCCATGTCGCACGTAGCGCACGCCCTATGCGTGTGACAAGCGCCTGCCTCGCGGGCGACAGGGCTTGTCGCACGCATCTTGTGTGTGCGAGCTGCGCGCCTACGTCGGGCGCACTGTGCTTGCGACAGGTGCCTGTCGCACGTATCTCGCACGCGCGATGCTTGGTGCTACAGGGAGCCGTCGCACCAAGCCTTGCGCGTGCGAGCTACGCGCCTGCCTCGCGCGGGCAACATGCGTGCTACTCGTCCCCGTCGCAAATACAGTGCGCCCGTGCGGGCGACAGGTCCCTGTCGCAACAAGAGACAGCTTTTCTTGGTGCGACAGGCGCCCTGTCGCACAAGAGACAACTTGTCTCTTCTTGCGACAGGTACCCTATTGCACCAAAAAGCAGGATTTTTTTTTTCTTTTTGCTATTGTTGTTAATGTTGGGGATTTATTGACATGCAATTATGTAATAGAACAATTTTATTTTGTAATTTGTATTAGATAAATGGAGAAATTGAAAATAAAAAAGCATAATCCACCCAGACCGATGAAAGAATCGGGGATGATGAAGGTACCTTATGGCGATCACTTTCCCGGGCGTATCACAAGTATGTGTAAAATATATACAGTGGTAAATGTCATCCGAGAGAAATTAATAAAACGACAGTTGAAACTATTCAAGGATGACATATTTGGGCATTTCATTGAGTGCAAAAGCTTTCCATTCAGTGGTGTAATTGTGCATAATGTGTTGCTTAGGCAAGTGCATAATGTGTTGCTTAGGCAAGTGGCCTATGAAGAGAGTAAAAACAATGATCAGTTATGATTTTAGATTGGTGAGGAATTGATACGCTTATCAATTGGAAAGTGGTGTCTAGTTACGGGACTTTTCTATGGTCAAAATGTCATGCTGAAAGAGCATAAATAATGCACAGGTTACTTAGCAAGTATTTTTGTGGTTTGTTTCGCAAAATGAATCTTGCCGAGTTCGAGTCAAGATTTATGGACTTAGACTTCAAGACTATGGATGACAATGATGCGCTAAAGATCGCGTTGTTTTACTTTGCAGATAGAGTATTGAATGGAAGAAAAAATCATTGTCCAATCAATTTCTCGTTGCTTAACGAGATAGGTGAGATAGATCACTTTCGAAATCGTCTATGGGGTCGTTTGTCATGGGAAACGATATATGAAAGTCTTAACAATGCATTGAACGGCAAAGCCAAAAAATTTAAGAAAGCTTGGGCCGAAAAACCTAAGCATAAAATTGAAAAATACAATATTTATGGCTTTATGTCTGCAATGCATGTGTGTGGATATTCTCGTTGATTATTTAGTTTTGTAATAATGAATATTTAATGACACGTTTTATGAGTTTATATCTTTCCTTGTTGCAGGCATGAATTTTTGAAATAATTGGCGTCCGCCATCAGAATAGGTCGTGAAAACTAAAAGGAAGATTCCTCGGATCGTACAGTGGAAACCCATGGCTTCTTCTAAGATAAACTTTACTGAAGTGTATTCATATATCAATGACAACTATCGTCTTGAAAGTAATATAAGCGCATCTATGTATATAGCTACTTTTTTTATTGCTAAATATTAGATGATTACACTAATTTAAATTTTAGTATTCTTTACAACAGGGAAACATTTTACAAACAATCGAACCGGATGCAAAGGAGAAAGCCTCAAAATATTGAAAAAGTGTGGAGGATTGCGTGTCATATATCCCAAGTTGGGTCCGTAATGTGAGTATCGTTTAGTGCATCATAGCATATTTTAAAAGATAATCAAAATTGAAAATTTTTGTCTTGGTTTTTACTCATTTTGAATGTTACTTTGTGCAGCATCAATCCTCAATTAATGCGCCCCTCATTATAAGGACAAAAGAGGAGAATCACGACTTCACGAGCCGAACACAGCTGGAGCACAATCCCGTTGAGGATGAGCTTGGCACTGATGACCATCATGAATCGGCACACGATTCTGACGACACACATGATTCAGAGGTTACTTCTGATTTAAAATTTCACATGATTCAGAGGTTACTTCTAATTTAAAATTTCATTTTCATTTTGTCTTGGTTTTGTGGCAACAGTCGAGGACAAAGATCCGTTATGATAAACTCATTCAACAGATGGACAACATTGAGCACTCCATTTCTGAACTCAGGTCGGATTTTCAGGCAGAGCGCAGAGAACATCAACAGTATAGACAAGCGATCATGAGATTTATGGCCTCGTTCAGTGATAGTTCTTCTAAGCGCTCACATGGTGATTCTCCAATTGGATGCTCATATACCGTCAATATGTTTAAATGCAACAGTTGCGTTCTTTTAGTTTTAAATATGATATTAGTTTAATTTGTTCATCTTGGCAAATCGCTAGGCCTCGGATGAGTATGGATTGTACACAGACGCCGGCAATCATGATAATTACATCCCTATATCGTTGTACAGTTTCCACGGAGACGTAAGTGGTGACAGCGTGCAGGTCCTCACAGAGGCACCTCCTGGCGTAAGTAAGTTTTGACGTCCACATAGACCGTCATATGTCTTTAGCACTCCTTACTTAATTTGTCCTTTCAAGAGAGGAATGAATGTTAGGCCTTTACCCACACTCCAAATAACAGACTGTGAGATCGATGAAAGAATGATTGTGGATATAAATCCGCTTAGGGGCCTAGAAGATTTAAGGCTATTTAAGGAGTTTGATCAGTGGATTGCCCTATCTAACAGTCGCAAAAATTCTTCTAAATACTTTTGGACAATGCTTCAATGGGATGGCTTGGTGACGAGGTAAGTATTGTTAAAACCACACCTTCCATTCTTGAACTATTGTTCATCTTTCTTCTATATTATATTATGTTCTAAATTGACATGTTTTTATTCTTCTACAGCATATTCACGCTTATTTTCGCTTGATCAGTGAAAAGCAACAGCAGTATCCGAATGCCTTATCTCAACATGTCACGCATAAGGGCACGTATTTTTGGGTAACGAGTTTTCAAAATATAATAATTATTGATTTATTTTCTTATCTCGTAATATCTCGACATCATAGTTATTATTTTAACTCTCATGTAATATACCTATTAGGTGTTCTTGAAGCAATTATGGAACAACGGTGACTGTGATGTCCATTTATTACAATATAGCAGCAACCTTAATAGCTATATTGATGGACGAGAAGATATCATGTCAAAACGATTCACGGAAGTCGATATGGTGTGTATGCTGCTCAATGCAATGGACTTTATTTTTTTAAAGAATTTTGGACATAACAAAGACTATAAATTTATGATATTTTGTATATGCAGATATTTATTCCTGTAAATCTGGGCAGTGATCATTGGGTACTGGCTCGAGCGGACCTTCGTGCCAAGAGGGTGCGGATTTATGACTCGTTATTGACATTTCGCGAGGATAAAACATACTTATGTCAATTCAAACCACTTGAAGTCATATTCCCTCAATGGCTTGAAGATGTTGGAATCTACAACATCTGACCTGAGCTGCAGAGTGCCAACTCTTGGAAAGTTAGACTAGTCAAGGACGTGCCACAACAAGAGCCTGGAAGTGGCGATTGTGGCATTTTTATGTTAATGTTTACGATGTATTTAATATTTGGGCTTAGACTTAATTTTGATAGTAGTCATGGGCAGTACTTTAGGAAGAAGATTGCTGTTGATATATTTAATGGCAATATTGGATTGTAAGCCATTGTAGTCATTCGAATTTTGATGTAGGAATATAATACATTATAATACATACAATTTTTTGTTATATTGATATGTTTAGTCATAAGTAATTGGTGATCTATTTTAATAGTGAATATGTAATTTTATACAAAATAAAATACTTTATTGTATATAATTGTACAACACACCAAAGATAAGACTTCCAAAGTCAACTGTCCTAAAGAATGATGACACTAGTTTGGATTTGAAGCAATGAGATTTTTGCATTTGTTACGGTTATGGCCTGGTTGGTTGCACCACTCGCATTTTATAGTCCTCCGATTTTTATCCTCACCAATAGAAGGTATTCTGAGCTCTGGACGACGACCAGCTAGTGGTGCTTCGATCGGTGGGTCAACCTTCACGTCCTGAATTTCCCCAGGAATTTCCCAATCTTTCATATCGCCAACATGCTCTACAAGTTGTGCATATGCCATGACTAATGACTCCTTTGAATAAAAGTTAAAATAAAGACTTATGTAATCTACTCGAACGGTGAGACAAACAGTAATTGCATGCGCACAGACAAGCTGATCAAGCTGTAATACTCTGTAGGAGCAAGTCTTGTTACATAGGTCAACTATCCCTTCGTCAATACCACAACCCAAAATATGGAATTAATGCTGAGATATAGGACGAACGATCATTCTTTCTGCCAAAATTCTCCTCTCAGTAATTATTTTGTCTGCCCATGTTGTTAGACGAGTACTCATTAATTTAGGCACAATTTTTCTGTCATAAAACCATTGCTGCAATGTTTTTCTAAAGTGATCAACAAGATGAGTAACCGAAAATTTTTGTGGTTCCCTCATAAATGAATTCACACTCTCTGCGATGTTGGTGGTCAAGATGCTATATCTCCTATCTTCAAACTCAGACCTTGCCAAATTACACGTACCCACATTATTCTCCAAGTAATCAGCCGCATACGAGTGGAGCATCCACAACCCCTCAAGTTAATTTTTAAAATCTTCGTGTCCATATGTTTTTACTGCATTAATAAAGGCAGGCTCAAATTCATCCCAAATAGCTTTAGACGTCCTGAATTTAGACTTTATGTTACCTTTGACATGGTAAAAACAAATGCCATGACTAGCAGTGCGAAATACTTTCAAAACGGCTCTCTTAATGGCAGTGCACCGATCAGAGATAATTACTAATTCTGGCCTGTCACAAGTCACTCCATGTAACTTCGTCATAAACCATTCTCAAACATCATTGTTTTCCGAATCCATGACCCCAATGGCTAACGGATGTAGTTGATTATTTCTATCCAGACATGTTGCCACAAACATGCTCCCACGATATAGCCCCTTTAGATGAGTACCATCTACAGCAATTACTGGCCTGATGTATTGCATGAAACACTTGATGGAAGATCCAAGAGCTACAAAGTAGTATAAGAAATTATCATTTCCATCTTACTCGAGGTGAGTAACTGTACCCTCATTTGCTTTGGTCAAAACGTGAGAGTATTTGAGAAGCAAGTTTTATGACTCTGCAGGATGCCCTCGTATTATTTCGAGACCAACTTCTTTGGCTCGATATGTCTGCTGGTATGTTAATTGGATATCGTATTCCTGCTGCATGTCTGCTCTGATATCATTCAGAGTATATATCCGTTTATCCTAGATAAATTTATCGGCGATAATATGACCAACAACCCGACTTCTTACTTGTCGAAGACCACCAGGCAACACCTCATTAGAACATGTGTGTACATTATCAACTCTTCTGACTACCCACGGAATATTCTGCTCATTCGAACCTCTTGTTGCTCGAATACCCCATTTGCATGATTTCAATGAACAGTTGGCCTCAAAGCATGACGCTGTGGAGCGTGCAATTTTAAAATCAAATTTATTCCTTAAAGCAGCTTTCCATAGTTCCAGTATTAACTCTTTTTTTTTTTCAACGAACAACTTACCTACACCAATATCAGCAGAATTACAACTTCTAACTAAGTCTAGACCGACCAAGTTTGAAGGCAAAACTGGAGCAAGACTTATAAGGGGATCAACTATTGTCTTTCTCCTTGAACGAGCCATTAGAAGAATAGATCGGCTGTCTCTGTTATTAATAGGAATATCATGTTGATGATCATCCTCATCATTCCTAGGAATATCGGAATGACCGATGCTCTGATTATCAATTGGACTATTGGCTACAGTGGACCTCGTACTATTGTCAGTTCTACAAAAGCATAATCAGCTTTTGTGTTGTTGGTATCATCAACAGGATCATCATTGCTGCGGAAATCATTGTTGTGGAATTGTTGCTCTAACGATGTTGTTACTGGTAAAACCTCTTCTTCAACATCCGCTAACATAATACCGTTCTCATCAATGGAGTTATTATTTTCGTGGAGTAGAGAGTAATGTTGCTGCAACAATATCGCCTGTGGTAACACCTCTTCTTCATTATCGAGGACAGAGTCGTTTGCTCTAAAAGAAGATTCAATTTCTACAAGTGGCTCAAGATCTTTGGCCGAAACTCGAGGAGATGTGGTAACAAATACAGGGATACATCCATAGTTGACCACATCATAGGCCATATGTAAGACAACTTTTACCATTTCATCATTAAATATGTCCATAGGTAGTGAACATGCACGATACAATGTGTTGCTAGACCTCAAAGTTGTCTTCAACGTCATAGTATATTCATTAGGATTTATCTGTAAAACTTCATACACTCTTGCTAAAAACTGATCAAACGTACAATCTTTTAAAACCAAAAAAGCTGTATTTTTTGTATTCACGTACTTCATACGGCCATCTGCCAACGTCTCCCACCAACCGTCGTAACATAATTGAAGCACAACCGAATCCATCAAGACTAAAATCATTAAAAAAACAAAAGAAATAACATTACAAACTACAAAATATGATAAAGAGAATTGTGGCACATTTATATGTACATGTACATACTGTCATTATGCACGATAGTGCACTAGGTGCCCATCGCACTTAAATTTAGACAAATTCTTAGTTCGACCATTTGATACAATGCAATTCAAGGTTTTAGATTTGATTCATCTCCACGCAAGCTTTGAAACGGTATATTATACGCTCTAAACAGATACATGTAGATACAGACAGTGAGACATGAGACTGTCTCACCAAAATACAGAAATGCTTATATGCGACAGGCACCTGTCCCACTGAAATGCACTAAGTGCATGTGCGACAGGTAATGAGACATGCATGTCCCACTGCCTATAGCACATGCACTTAGTGAGACAGGCACCTGTTCCATTCAAATTCAGCACAACATAATGCGACAGGCAGTGGAACAGATGTCTGTCGCACATAATCAACTCTATGTTTTAGTGAGACAAGCATTTGTCCCACTGGCTATCTCACAAAAACAGTCTGTCTCACTAAATCTGGGTTCATTTTTACTTCAAATTTTCGGCGTTTTTAATGATTTTTTCTCGATTTCTCTACTTAAAATAAGTTTCTCTACTTAAAGTAAGCACTTTGACAAATTATATTGTTTTATGAATGAAAAATAACAACATTTACAACACAACCATATTAATTTCGAATCTAAATACTAATATTTACATTAATGTTTGTATTGTGCGAGAATATACACTAATCTCAAGAAGCTTCCTAATTACCAATTAATGATTATATCTTTAGCTATACAACACTTATTTGATGAGACTTGGTGATTTGTCAAGAATATTAGTGGTGCATTTTTTAGAGTGTGAATGAATTGTAAGAATGACATTTGTTTATAAATTTGTTTAAAGTGGCGATGACAATTTGGTCTAAAAAATTAGTAATTAGCTAGTTATGATAAAAAAAAATTGGGGGGCTAAATTCAAAAATTTTAAAAATTTTGAGACTATTCTTGTAAATTTCCTAAACTGGAGTAATCTGAAAATACAATTCAAAGGGGATGTTAAAAGCTCTAAATCAACTATAAAATTCAAATGGCGGTGTTAAAAGCTCTAAATCAACTATAACAGGCTTGATAAGTTGATATTTGTCAATGACGTTTCGGAGTCAATTAAACCCAACGTATAATAAGAATGGGCTTGGAAGTGGACCTACAAATAGATGTGGGTTTTGTAGGCAGCTTTTACGGATAGTAAGAGCTTGGGTCTATTCTTGCCTCCTTGTATATCTATATGTATATAATGAGGGAAAATCTGAAATTGTTTTAGAATACATACAGTATAAAATTTGAAATTTTAGACTACATATTCATAACATTGCAAATCAATTTTTTTCACAATTTTATAATGATATAAATTGATTTACAATACTGCATTTACAACATTGTAATTACATCAAGGATTATAAAGTCCGGAATTCCAAAAAATTGTTTCATGTATATAGGCAGCTTTTAATATGGAATTCCAAATTTTACATATATAAACTTCATGTATATAGCTTTGAATCCTATTTATAATATTGTAAAATACATTTTGTATAAAAAACTTTATGCGGTTTAATAGAATTATTTTTTAGTGTACTATAAAACCATGTGATTTAATAATGTATCTGCACTGACTGTATTAAGTAACACGGCTTAACAATGTGTCCACATTAAAGAAAAAAATAGTTGAGTGCACCAGCACTAGGGAATGCATATATATATCCTCAATTTTGTATTTGTTAATATCTATTGAATCAAACGTGGTATATATATCCTCAATTTTGTACTTGTTAATATCTATTGAATCAAACGTGGATGGATAGTTGAGATTTATTAAAATTAAATATTTAAAAATTTTTATTTTTTCTCTCTTTATGTGGACACCACTCAAATTATTTTCTCTCTTATATTTTCTCTCTTTGTTTGCAAATGCTCTCTCACCCTCTCCTTTTTTGTTAGAATTTATTCTCTCTCCTATATTTTTTACTAAAAAAATTAAAGGAATTAGAAATAGAAAACGGCAGCAAATAATCGTGCGTTTCGGATTCAAACTCACCGAAAGGGAATTGGAAAATGCGGTTTTAATTCACATTGCTTCAGTGCATCGTGGCTAATACCTGCTAACTTGTCAATTCCAGTGCAGCTGTTACAGCATTAACCAAAGACCCTTCATTTTTGTATCTCATACAGCCCATTCAATAGTGAAAAGGAAATTTGAAAACCCGATATTCTACTAGTTGTAAATATTAGCTATGTTTGTTTAATTAATTTTTGTAGCAGGAAATATATAAATTTTTTTATATATAGATCATTTCAATAATCGGAAGTTGGTTTATATTTATATTTATATTTATATATATAAAGTAATTTTTTTAATAAGAGATCTCTTATTTTATAAACTAAAAAAAATCCTATAAAACAACAAACATATTATTCAGACACCATTGAAGCGCAAGAAGCTACAGCAAAGAAACAACAACGCCATTTGTAGCAACCTTAAAAGCCTTTAGAAAGTAATAGAAATTAAATACATGTCTTTTCAAGTTTCAGCCTCTCCTACAAAAGTTACCCGAAATGCCGAGAAAGAATCTACTCGTCGTTCGGCAAATTTTCATCCTACCATTTGGGGGGACTATGTCCTTTCATGTACTAGTGACTTCAAGGTAAAATGACACTTTAGTAGTACTCTATTATAAAGCAACTTAATACTAGTATTGCATAGGTACGTTAATTACGTATAGTTTTCTTCCTCTATGGATAGCTTCATTTCTAAATTTAATTTCTTCCTTAGGAAACTGATGATGCTAGTGTAAAGCATCAAGAGATGAAGGAAGAAATTAGAAGGATGCTGAGAGGTGTTATTAACAAGCCTTCACAGACTAAACTGGATTAGATTAATGAAATTCAGCGTTTAAGAGTGTCTTATCATGTTGAAAGTGAGATTGATGAAATCTTGAAAAAAATGCACGAGGCTTACCAAGACGGTGATGTTGCCGATGATGAAAATGATCATGAGCTCAATTATATCCCTCTTAAATTTCGATTACTTTGACAAAATGGCTATAAAAATTCCGCTGGTGTGTCTTTTTTTCTCACTAATTCCTCTTGTTCAATGTCTTGTACTTCTCAAAAATTAAAAAAAGAAATCTTGCAAAATCTTTTCATCTTCATCCTTAATCTAATGTTTGGGAACTGAAGTTGCAGCTCTTGTATATATGTGTTATATCACTTAATTTCACTTGCCTTGATAGATATTTTAGTCACGGATGTTATGTATATCAAATAAAGAAAACTGTAAAAGAGAATGAGTTCCACTCTAATTATTTCAAATGGCTCCAAGGCCTAATTATATATATATATATATACAATTATCGATACATGCAATATTTGTTTTATCCACTTAAAAACGAGAATTTGCTTATCTTTATTTGAGCATAAGAAGAAAGGCATGGAAAAGAAATTCAAATTCTCATTTATATATCGTTAGTTATTGCTATAAGAAATTTGTTAATGGGTTGTGAAGCAGATGTCTTTAACAAGTTCAAGGACAGCAATGGGAACTTCAAGTCTTTCCTTAAAAGAGATATTCGCGGAATGCTAAGCCTGTATGAAGCGGCACATCTCAGGGTACATGGAGAAAATATACTCAACGAAGCACTTGCTTTTACTGTCACTCACCTTGAGCCATTTACAAGCCAATCCAACACTAACCTAGCAGCTCAAGTCAATCGTGCCCTCAGTCGACCTATTCGCGAAAGCTTACCAAGGCTAGAGGCAAAACACTACATGCCAATCTATCAGAAAGACCGTTCACACAACAAGGGTCTATTAACCTTTGCCATGTTAGATTTCAAGAACTCAGAGATATCGTGAGGTTTGAACAATTCTAGGGTTCATTTGTTAATGTTTTTGACTTAATTTCTCTAAATAATATTTTCTTTGTAACATATTAGGTGGTGGGAAAATTTTGATGTTCCCAATAAGCTACCTTTCATAAGAGAGAGAGTGGTGGAGGGCTATTTCTGGACTTTGGGAGTATATTTTGAGCCAACATTTTCGTTGGCTAGAAAAATTCTAACCAAAGTGATATCAATATCTACAATTATTGATGACATTTATGATGCTTATGGTACAATAGAAGAACTTGGAACTTTTTGCTACAGCAATTGAGAGGTCTGATTTGTTCAAATTTTCACATTTGAATATTTCTTAACCAAATTAAACTTTTTTAAACTTGTGATAATCATTGATTAATATCTAATATGAAATGCTGTGGTTTATAATTATGTTTTCCAGGTGGGATATCAGTGCCATAGATATGCTTCCCGAGTACATGAAGGTGTGCTATAGGGCTCTCCTGGATGCTATAGAAGCGGTCTGTTCATTTCAATTATTGTGAAAGCTCCGTAGCAAATATGATTTTCCTCCCTCACTTTAGTAAGTTTTGCGCAAAATAAATCTTTTTTTCCGATTTAATCTTTTTTAATTTTTTTTTTAATAATTTCATAGATGAAAACTTTGGTGAGAAGTTACATCATCGAAGCTAGATGGTGTGACCAACAATATGTACCGACAACGGAGGAATACATGTGCGTTGCACTGCTTTCATGTGGCTACTTACTGTTATCAACATCTTCATTCCTGGGAATGGAAGATATCGTAACAAAAGAAGCCTTTGAATGGATATCCGGCAACCCTAAAATCGTTCAGGCTTCCTCAGTAATTTGCAGACTCATGGATGACATTGTCTCTCATAAGGTATCACGAACTAAATCATTTATTATTCAATGCTTTTTATTATTATTCTATTTTTAAATGACCAATACATATGTGAATGTTATATAGTTTGAGCAACAGAGAGGACATGTTGCCTCAGCTGTTGAATGCTACATGAAGCAGCATAGTGTTTCGGAGGAAGAAGCAGTTAAAGTGTTTCGGGAGAAAGTTGGGAATGCATGGAAAGATATAAATGAGGAGCTTATGAGACCAACTGTGGTTCCTATGCCTTTGCTCGAACGGGTTCTTAATCTTGCTCGTTTAATGGATGTGCTGTACAAAAATGATGATTCCTATACAAATCCTCACTTGATGAAAGATCATGTAGCCGCATTGCTAAAGGATCCAGTTTTCTTTGAAGACTAGTTTTGCTGATTATATATGCTCTATAACTCTCCCTTCGATTCTCTGTGCTCGCTACTATTTGGTTTGTGTTTTGACTTGCTTGTTTTATTTTTAAGAGGAGTAAAGTTTATTATGTCCCGGCACTCAGCCATTTTCTCCGTCCTTTATTTAATAAAATTCTCGCAAGTACAGCAGAAGTTTACCTTAAAAAAAAAAATGAAAAAACAAATGTTGGCCACACTGCCAGCTTTGATCCTCTTAGAAGTGGCTTTAAGTCGTCCATATTTGCCATATTTGAAATTGTGGGGCTGAGGAGGCGTTTCTTTTATGGCCTCATACCACTTGCGCGCAGATGAGGAATCAATATGTACCAAATATTCACAGAAAAAAAATGAAGGATATGAGATTTAGTGTTAGTTCGATAATAAAGCTTACGTTCACAGAGATAAGAGATAATAATTGTTTTAACAATTAACAAAATATAAATTTGAATAACGAAATCTTATTTTTTAAATATCTAAATACATCCAATACTCTCGCATACTCTTGAAAGAAATATTTTTCCTGTGGCACACATTCTCTCACATCTCTATAAACAATACAGAACCCAACTGATCACCCAAGGAAATACTTTCTCAATATAAACAATACAAAACCCAACTGATCACCCAAGAAATACTTTCCCAAAATTTTCTAAGAGCTCACTTGTAAATATGCTCCCTTTGTTTCTACTATCTCACAGGGTGCTCACTTTCCAATGCTTACCATGCATGCATTTATTTTAATAGCAAAAGTCTTGGCCAACAGTCAACAACTCTTTCAAATTTTCCAAATTTAATCGCTTGGGTGCCGACTTTGGTCCCAAAATCAAATGCTGTATGCTAGCCACATACAATTGTGTGCCACATGCATTCATTAGTCGAATTACAGTGACAAATGTGGGGAAAACTTCTGTCTCTCTTTTAAGTCAACATTGGCTTTAAAATAGTTTGGTTTTGCCAACGCAACTGGTGACACAATTAGGAGTTAACATGGTACTTATTCACTTTGTATTTACGTTATTGGATTGAATTGATTAAATAGATGCAAAATTAAGTTATAATTTTAAGATGAAAAATTTAGTAAGGACAACTAGACCAAATAAAAATAAACACCTTGAAAATGAATTAAAAAGAAGAGAGTAATAATAAAAAAAATTAAATGAAAAAAATCCCTAGTTTCAAAAAATCCCTAGTTTCTTCTTGTAGTATAAATGAAAAAATAAGAGTATTTTAGAAAGAAAAGGAAACTATCTATCTGCAATACATCATTTTGAAAACATAAAAACCCATTGACTACAATTGTCATAGTAAAAATATTTAATGAAATAGTAGTTATGTTTTATATTATTATTTAAAATTTTCTAAATTGTATTAAATGTTGTTGAATATGCCCAACTGGCTAAATTTCAAGCTGCAATCCTCAGATGACACCGCCAAGTACCACATAATTTTGAATACAAACTTTATAAACATATCATTACTCTTTTTATTTATTTAGTAGAAGTTAGAGTAATGACATGCTTAAAGTTAAGATACAAAATTTGAATCACAAATGGGATGTGAAATTGATGTATAAAATATTAATTCAATTTTTCTTTTTTTATTTTTTCCTTTAAAACCACCATCACGTTAATTGCGGCATTAATGTCTAGATATTTGTTTAACAGTCAATTAGAGAGGGTAAAAGTATTGAGTCTTTTCAATCATGAATTACACGTTTAGTGACTTTATGTCACAGGCCGCTCAAATCTCCCGCAAACGGAGGCTAATTTGGAGCATGCAGTTGCGCTCTGTAAAAGTCCGCCTAACGGCGGGGTGCGCTTCATGCAACGGCGGGATGCGCTTGGAATACGAGTTCGCTTAATATGCACGATAGATTGCGTTAAGAAGGGAGTGCGCTCAGCACAACAGTGGATGCGCTCAGTAGCGAAGTGCGTTTAGAGCTGGGCCGTCTCACACAACTAGCTGGCCGTGGTGTGCTCAGCGCATGAGCAAGCTTGGCCCAAATTCTAGACTTTTCTACAATTATCAATACCCTACAATTTTTTAGAATTTTTCATTTAAGTCCTAGGAGAAATTTATGCAAGTTGCTAGGAAGCTTCAAGAACTTGGCATCTAAGTCTATAAATACCCCATGGCACTTGCCGTTTTTGCTCACCACGCACACACCCACCAGCCACACCAACACACACACAAGCTCTCAAGATCTCTTGTAAAAGGCTCTACACACACACCCACCAGCCACACCAACACACACACAAGCTCTCAAGATCTCTTGTAAAAAGCTCTCTTGTATTTACTCTTTAGTGATTAATAAAATTATATTAGGCCATACTGCTTTCTCTTCTCTCTAGCATTTATCACAAGCATTCATGCTTGGCTAGTTTAATAAGTGTTTTAAGCTTACTTAACGACTTTTGTGCTAGAAGTCGTCTAAGTGCTGCACAATACTCATCCTATGACATTTAGCTAGGTTCATGATAAAATTTGTAAAGTAGTGTAACAGTTGTTCTTCACTTATTATGTTGCTAAATAATTGAAGAATGTACATCGAGAAATTCATAGGAGGAAAGAGATAAAATGTTGCTTTCCTTTGTCTTGGTTGTCTTGGTTTTGGTCTAGCGCAAAGAAGATGATATATATTCACCACACATAATGTGTGTGATGAGTAGTCTCTTGACCTAGTCGGCTAATCTCTTTTCAAGCCTCAAATGCCACTAGACTGACCAGACATCATCCTTGGGCGTCCGAAAACTTCTCACATGAGTGATGGGCTATAATTATATGACAATTATTTGCTTTCGTTGCCCCTTTTTGTTGTACCTTTTGGACCACAAGGATCTATTACGCCGTCCATCTTTGATAGGAAGAATGAAAGGAGGCGAGAGAAGTGAAAAGGAGAAAAGGGAAAGAAAACAGGAAAAAGAGATTTAATTTTAATTTTATTGTTTGATTTAAAACAGAATTCATCCATTATGCTCTTGCTTTTTTCTTCTATCTTCTCTTCATTCTCCTTTTTTTTTTCTTTTTCCTTTCTTCAAATCAAACATGACATTATGAGAATATCACATAGAGAGAATAATATAATATTTACTCAAATGTATCCTTAAACTTTATGAATTATTGACAGACTATTATTATTATTATTATTATTATTATTATTATTATTGTTGTTGTTGTTGTTGTTGTGGTTGTTGTTGTTGTTGTTATATCTTTCGACTATACTAATTAAGTTTTAAGTTTGTAATAAATATAAATAGAATATTAAAAAATTAAAATGAATAACATAATTTACAATTTTCAATAATTTTGATAAAGTCATTTGTTTTTGTCTATTATCAAAGGGTGTGTGTAGTAATTAAAATAAAATTTGTTACGATCATTTATAAAATTTTAGGGATGGATCGGGGCATGCACTTGAGTAAACCTTGTAAATGCAGTCATTTGTTCCTCGTGCATTGATATTTTGTTTAAATTATAAGAATGGTCGTCGCTTTTTATACTAGAGCTTTTATTATAGAATCATTTTTATTGCCAAGACCGGAGTCATTCTAAAATTATAAAAATTACGTTTATACTCTAGCGGTAAAGGTTTTAATTAAGGAACTTAAATTTAGTGTTTTTTTTTTTAAATTTTTTAGTGTTATGGTTGTTTATTTATCGAAATTTGTTAAAATCTACAGATGTTACAACTGAATACTTTTGCAAGTTTACATGCATGCAGTTAATATATACTGTATGTTGGGCATTCTAGTATGTTTAGTGCTTTTAGTTGTGAAAAGATATAAGTAGCCATAATACAATTTAAAGTTATATCGAACCATGATGATTAGTTCAATAATCATCTTCTACTAATATTTTAGGATTGTCTACTTCGTTCGTATGTGTGGAAAGAAAATTGTAAAAATTTTATAGAAATTTAAACTTGCGCCCTCAATAAGTCCACCACTAAACTAAGATTAATAGCGTCACAATTATTAGATCATTAGGGTAAAATCTTCTTTTGTAGTGTATCTTTTTTCTTACTAATGAAAAAAGCACTCCTCGTACGGCTGAAGTTTGCCTAACCGGAAAAAAAAAAAAAAGAAACAACAAAAACAAAAATAAAAGAAATCTCCTTTTGTGGTTCACAAAATTGAAGTTCTATGATGTGTTTTTAGATAAATATAGGCGGGTCTTCAAATCACACACTTATTAATCATTCTCCTGGATAACAAAAATCGTCCCCTCAAACAATGGGAGATTGCTGGGGACCGCGGCCGATGGGACCAGAAGCCTTTAATTTTAAACTTAATATCAAAAAATAAAAAAATGCCCGCGCACGTGAAAATTATGAATGAAATGGTCTCCACTGCACATAGTCGGCATGTATAGATTAGCGTGCAGACTGCAGGGTCGTGTACGTTTAAAAAATTTTTTAAAAAACAATGGGAGATTGCTGGGGACCGCGGCCGATGGGACCAGGGCTTATTCAAGCCTTTAATTTTAAACTTAATATCAAAAAATAAAAAAATACCCGCGCACGTGAAAATTATGCATGAAATGGTCTCCACTGCACATGGTCGGCATGTATAGATTAGCGTGCAGACTAGCAGGGCCGTGTACGTTTAAAAATTTTTTTTCAAAACAATGGGAGAATGCTGGGGACCGCGGCCGATGGGACAAGCCTTTAATTTTCAACTTAATATCAAAAAATAAAAAAATGTCCGCGCACGTGAAAATTATGCATGAAATTGCTCCACTGCACATGGTCGGCATGTATAGATTAGCGTGGAGACTAACAGGGCCGTGTACATTTAATTTTTTTTTTTAAAAAAAAAAATTAATATGCAAATGTTATGTATTAAATCGCAATAAAAGTTGAAAAATATTCTTAAATTTATTATTATTTTGAATATTTTTTTTCTTTTGTATCCTAATTTTTAATGTAAATGGTTTAATCACTAATACCTCTAAAATCTTAAAAATTTCTCAACTGATATTTTATTCTTTTTTATGATTTGGACATGACTAAAACTGATGGCAATAGTAGTACTAGTAATAATAATAATTTAATATTTAAATAAGATAAGAAAAAGAATATTTAATTTTCCTCAAGGATAAAAGAGTTTGTTTATTTCTATTTTCATTTCCTCATTTTTATTCCTACCTCTGTACAGGGATAAGCATATCTCATTTCTAAATTTATGTACCCCATCTAAAATATGCTTGGGTTCCTTAATGTTTTTTAGCAAGTACACATAATCAATCATTTTGATTCCTCAATCAGAGAAGTAAAGTCACGCTAATCCTCGTTTTCACATGGTTTGTTTAGGATTAAATATTTTATTATAATTAATATTTGCTACTAATATCTAAATTTTATTCAATAAATTATTTTTAACTTGTATTTGATTTATGATTAAATATCAAAAATTTAATTTAATAATTTATTTAAATTAGTACTTAATATTATTCAATAATTAGTAATGTACTTTAAAAAATAATAAGTTTTGGAAGAGTGGATTGAGCGAGATGTTAACCTAAAGGGCTATACAAACTGTAATTTTGATGATAGCAAACAAGTGTCATTATATTTCACAATTTCACTAGTTTTTGAAGGGCGAATTCATTCAAGTGAGATCAAGCTCAAGACACTCAACGAACAATGGCACGTTCAAGAATGAGTATTAGTTCAAAGTAATCTCCATTGCTCAAATTTGTGTGAAGTCGGTATGATTTAATGTATGCATGATTTAGCATTTTAAAAGCTCAAGATTTTATTTAATAAATCATTATTTTTTCATAAACTAAAGGTTTTATAATTATAAGATAAGTAATCTTATGAAATTGGTTGTTTTTCACAATATGAACTAAAATGAAAGGTTTTGGAACTTTTGATATCAATAAGTATTGTCTTAGATTCTAGAAATTGACCTATATGAAGAAGTTTAAAACCCTTTGGGCTATAGAATAATTTTTAAAAGTTTTAGGCAAAGCTGTAAATTTTGAAACAGTAGCAACTAGCCGACCAAAATGTAACGGCTAACACGCCTGGAGTCCAGAAAGCGGCTAGCCGGTCAAATATAGTGGCTAACTGCTTAGGCAAATTTTCAAATTTGATTTTGGAAGAGTAACTTGCTACATCAGCATAGCAGTTAACAGACTCATTCTAGTGGCGATCCGACAAGTTTTCAAGAAGTCAATAATAGTTACTTTGCTTGTTCAAACTATATAAAATCAAATTAAAATTAAATTTATTAAGTTTTCCAAGCAAAAATTAGTTAATATAACATACTTTGAGTTTTCATTTTGCTTATCTTCATACATTGATTCATTATTGAGCTATCATTTGTATATATACACTTGTGAGAGTGAAGTCTTTATAATCTTTATTTTAATATCAAAAGTTGAGTGATTATAAGTGTGAAAAACACTTCGAATAGAGGTGTGTGTGTGTTCATTTCTACTTATGAAGGTTTATTAACACTTTGGAAGTTAATTGTAAAAATCTTGAAGCTTTGAGAGACTTTGATAGTAGAATCCTCCAACTTAGTTTGCTTAGAGGCGTGGACATAAGAGGAGTTTGCCGAACCACGTAAAAATATCGTGTTCGCACTCACTTCTCTTATCTCTTTAATTTTGTTTATTTTTAATCTTATTGTTATTAATTTCATTAAAACATTAGTTTAAATTGTTGTGTCATTTTATTTGTTTCAGTTTTAATACCCTTAATTTTGAATTTGTTAATATTTATTGAATCAAACGTGGTTGGATGGTTGAAATTTATTAAAATTAAATATTTAAGAATTTAAAATTAAATATTTTTTTCCCACCCAAATTATTTCCTCTCTTATATTTTCTCACCTTTTTTGCACATGCTCTCTCTCTCCTTTTTTGTTTAGATTTATTCTCTCTCTACTTTTTTCTCTATTTGCGCATGCTCTCTATTTCTTTTTCTTTGTTTGCACATGCTCTTTGTCTCTCATCTCTTTTGCGAATCATTCTCTCTCATATTTTTTTTTTTGTCTCAGTTCTCACGCCCTCTCTCTCTCTCCTCTCTTTTTTTAATCTCTCTCTCTCTCATTTGATTTTTTTTCAACAACCTATAACGTTCCAATTAAAAAAAATTTCTTTATTCTCCCCAAATTTGTCATACAAAATTTAAATATGTCTGCAGTTAAAGCATAGAAGATTTGGTATGTTGTCATCTTTTTATAAGGAGATGACTGCTTCAATCTTCCTCATCGATTACCTTGGTGCCCAACCGCTCTGGCAACATACCCCCACAACAGCAAAACAGATTTAATATTTTAGATTCCATACTCTTATACCAAGAAGCAAATCAAAACAATAATAAAGAGAAAAAAACAGCAATAATGGCATAAAAGCATGACAGCATACTAATTTTTTTTTATGTTTTTTCAGACGTATCTGCAAGAACGAAGCAAATAAAATACTTATTTGCTTCTTGTGAGAAATCCACCGTCTAAACTTTTTGGAAAGAATTAATAACCACTAGCTTAATCTTCTAGCTTCAGCTTTCTTGCTTGTTAATGGACAGGCTTTAGATATAATTTTCCCCGCGTTGGAGTTAATTGCTTGGTTGAATTTAGAGAAAGAGATTGACAAACAAATATGAGAGGAGAAAGGGACGAAGAGCACATGAAAGCTAAAGATAACATAAAAGGAGAGTGACTGTGGCGGGTCCATATGGGGAGAGAAAAAAATTTATTAAATATTTAATTTTGGTAAATTTAATCTGTTAATTTATCTTAATTTTTAATGGATATTAATTGGTGTAAAATTAAAGGTATTTTTTAATTCAAAATTTTATTTTAAAGAGGAGACGTTGGTCAACCCAATTAAGAGATTTCACAAACAACATAATAAACAGTTTGCTATTAAACTTATATTTTATTTTTATTACTCATGCCGAGCAACATAATGAACAACTTTTTCAAGAAGATATTTTTTTCCAATTTAATCCAATATTATGCGGACTGCTCTTCCAACATTTTCCAATGTTTTTCAAAGATGTGTAAACTAATAGTGTGTTCAGAGTATATGTTGTGGTGTACATTACCCAATATTTCTCCGTTTCAATTGACGTAATTATTTTTTACTAAAAAATTAAAGAGAATTAGAAATAGAAAACGGCAGCAAATAATCGTGCGTTTCGGATTCAAACTCACTGGATAGGAACTAGCAACACCTGTTTTATCACCGAATTGGAAAATGCGGTTTTAATTCACAATGCTTTAGTGCATCGGGGCCAACACCCGCTAACTTGTCAGTTCCATTGCAGCTGTTACAGCATTAATCAAAGACCCTTCATTTTTGGGGAGTCACTAAGATACAGCTACTGTAAGTTACAGCCGCAAAAAAAATGAGTGAACAGTAACATCGTGTGGTTACTGTTCAATCACTTTTGTTGCGGCTGTAACTTACAGCAGCTGTATCTTAGAAAAATCCTTCATTTTTGTCTCTCATACAGCCCATTCAACAGTGAAAGGGAAATTTGAACAACCGATATTCTACTAGTTGTAAATAGTATCTATGTTTGTTTAATTAAATTTTGTAGCAGGAAATATATAAAAAGAGAAAGAAAATTTAATAATGAAATAGCTATTCAATGATGGAAAGTTCTTGCTTAACATGAACACTTGTAGTTTTTCTAAAGAACTCCCTGCTAATACCATGTTCTTAAAAAGCTCTATAACTCATTCATTTGAACCTCTCTAATCTCTGTTGAAATGGAGTAGCGGTGGAAGCTAAAGTGTGTTTAAGACGCCGCAGTTTATTAATCCCTTTAATAAAGAAATAAGGGGAGAACGGGGACAGAGAAACCTTATTTTACTACCAACAGTTTATTAATCCCTTTAAAAGAAATAAGGGTCCATGCCATCTGGATCCTCTCTCAGAAGAATAAAATGAGAGGGAGTTGTTGCAATGTGTGGCTATAAAAGAATTGAGGTACTGTTTGTTTTTTAGTCTATAGTTTGAATTTAATTTTTAACTTTTCAGACATTTACTTATTTTGGGTTATTTATTTTCTTGATTTATTGTTAGACAATTTTATCTAAATAGAAAAATCACAAAAAGTCTACCTTTATCTGAAATTTAGAATTTAAATGAAAATTTTGAATTTTAAACCTCAAAAGTACCCTTCAAAATTCATGTATTTTTTCTATTATGTATAAACCTAATATTTTTGTATTATCGTTGAAATTGTTTTTTTTTAAACACTTTAGATTTTTATTCACAAGGTAACAATACAAAACCAAAATATTAAATAAATTAGAATATATCCGTTGTGAAAAATCAAAACTAAAATAACAGTATTGACTTTATAATGAAAATTGATACTATAATTATATCTTTTGTTACAAAATTAAATTAAGAAACAATGATAGTACTTTTTTTTTAAAGCTATCAAACTAGTCGACATGTTAACTTTCTAAATTTAAAGAACAAATATATACACCACTTAAAAGGATATTCATGTCAAATTATTAGCTTTTAAATTTTTCTGTTTGGATGTTATAAAAAAAAAATATTTTATTCAGACAATTTCTTTTAACCTATTCAGACTTCAGTTAAATTCAAACATATGCCGGTTTCATAAAAAACAAACGCAACCAAGTCTATAAAATGTACAAGCATGAATGCACCATTGAAGCGCGAGAAGCTACAACAAAGCAACAACAACTCCATTTGTAGCAACCTTAGCAGCCTTTAGAAAGCAATAGAAATTAAATACATGTCCTTTCCAGTTTCAGCCTCTCCTACAAAAGTTACCCGAGATGCCGAGAAAGAATCTACTCGTCGTTCGGCAAATTTTCATCCTACCATTTGGGGGGACTATTTCCTTTCATATACTAGTGACTTCAAGGTAAAATCACACTTTAGTAGTACTCTATTATAAAGCAACTTAATACTAGTATTGCATAGGCACGTTAATTACGTATAGTTTTCTTCCTCTATGGATAGCTTCACTTCTAAATTTAATTTCTTCCTCAGGAAACTGATGATGCTAGTGTAAAGCATCAAGAGATGAAGGAAGAAATTAGAAGGATGCTGAGAGGTGATATCAACAAGCCTTCGCAGGCTAAACTAGATTTGATTAATGAAATTCAGCGTTTAGGAGTGTCTTATCATTTTGAAAGTGAGATTGATGAAATCTTGGGAAAAATGCACGAGGCTTACCAAGACGGTGATGTTGCCGATGATGAAAATGATCATGACCTCAATTATATATCTCTTCAATTTCGATTACTTCGACAAAATGGCTATAAAAGTTCCGCTGGTGTGTCTTTTTTCTCACTAATTCCTCTTGTTCAATGTCTTGTACTTCTCAAAAATTAAAAAAAGAAATCTTGCAAAATCTTTTCATCTTCATCCTTAATCTAATGTTTGGGAACTGAAGTTGCAGCTCTTGTACATATGTGTTATATCACTTAATTTCACTTGCCTTGATAGATATTTTAGTAACGGATGTTATGTATAGAAACTCGAATAAAGAAAACTGTAAAAGAGAATGAGTTCCACTCTAATTATTTCAAATGGGTAGAATGCAATTTTTGTTTATCCACTGAAAAACGAGAATTTGCTAATCTTTATTAAGAAGAAAGACATGGAAAAGAAATTCAATTCTCATTTATATATCGTTAGTTATTGCTACAAGAAGAACAATTACGTGAAATTTGTTAATGGGTGGTGAAGCAGATGTCTTTAACAGGTTCAAGGACAGCAATGGGAACTTCAAGTCTTTCCTTAAAAGAGATATTCGAGGAATGCTAAGCCTGTATGAAGCGGCACATCTCAGGGTACATGGAGAAAATATACTCAACGAAGCACTTGCTTTCACTGTCACTCACCTGGAGTCATTTACAAGCCAATCCAACACTAACCTAGCAGCTCAAGTCAATCGTGCCCTCAATCGACCTATTCGCAAAAGCTTACCAAGGCTAGATGCAAAACATTACATGCCAATCTATCAGAAAGACCCTTCACACAACAAAGTCCTATCGACCTTTGCCATGTTAGATTTCAACATACTTCAGAAACAACACCAAGAAGAACTCAGAGATATCGTAAGGTTTGAACGATTTTTGGCCTCATTTGTTAATGATTTTGGCTTAATTTCTCTAAATAATATTTTCTTTTTAACATATTAGGTGGTGGAAAAATTTTAATGTTCCCAGTAAGCTACCTTTCATAAGAGACAGAGCGGTGGAGGGCTATTTCTGGATTTTGGGAGTATATTTTGAGCCAAAATTTTCATTGGCTAGAAAAATTCTAACCAAAGTGATATCAATGTCTTCAATTATTGATGACATTTATGATGCTTATGGTACAATAGAAGAACTTGAACTTTTTGCTACAGCAATTGAGAGGTCTGATTTGTTCAAATTTTCACATTTGAATATTTCTTAACCAAATTAAACTTTTTTAAACCTGTGATAATCATTGATTAATATCTAATATGAAATGCTGTGGTTTATAATTATGTTTTCCAGGTGGGATATCAGTGCCATAGATCTGCTTCCCGAGTACATGAAGTTGTGCTATAGGGCTCTCCTCGATGCTTACAGTGAATTTGAGAAAGACTTGGCCAGCAAAGAAATATTGTACGGCCTACCTTTTGCTATAGAAGCGGTCAGTTCATTTCAATTATTGTGAAAGCTCCGTAGCAAATATGATTTTCCTCCCTCACTTTAGTAAGTTTGGCGCAAAATAAATCTTTTTTTCCGATTTAATCTTTTTTAATTTTTTTTTTAATAATTTCATAGATGAAAACTTTGGTGAGAAGTTACATCATCGAAGCTAGATGGTGTGACCAACAATATGTACCGACAATGGACGAATACATGTGCGTAGCACTACTTTCAGGTGGCTTCTTACTGTTATCAACATCTTCATTCCTGGGAATGGAAGATATCGTAACAAAAGAAGCCTTTGAATGGATATCCGGCAACCCTAAAATCGTTCAGGCTTCCTCAGTAATTTGCAGACTCATGGATGACATTGTCTCTCATAAGGTAGCACGAACTAAATCATTTATTATTCAATGCTTTTTATTATTATTCTATTTTTAAATGACCAATATATATGTGAATGTTATATAGTTTGAGCAACAGAGAGGACATGTTGCCTCAGCTGTTGAATGCTACATGAAGCAGCATAGTGTTTCCGAGGAAGTAGCAGTTAAAGTGTTTCGGGAGAAAGTTGAGAATGCGTGGAAAGATATAAATGAGGAGCTTATGAGACCAACTGTGGTTCCTATGCCTTTGCTCGAACGGGTTCTTAATCTTGCTCGTTTAATGGATGTGCTGTACAAAAATGATGATTCCTATACAAATCCTCACTTGATGAAAGATCATGTAGCCGCATTGCTAAAGGATCCAGTTTTCTTTGAAGACTAGTTTTGCTGAATATATATGCCCCATAATTCTCCCTTCGATTCTCTGTGCTCGCTATTATTTGGTTTGTGTTTTATTCCTATACAACGGGTTGGTTCTCAGGCAAAACGCCGTTGCCCAAAACCTTAAAGTAGCTAAACTGAGTCACATTGATCATTGGAACATTGTCTTTGGAAGCCTTGGCTTTGACCTCCTGAGGTACCATCGACCAAAGCTTGTCGATGTTCACAATTGGGCAATAAAATTTATTACGCAGTTTGTGGAAGTACCTCATACCAACTTTACCGAAATAACCAGGATGGTACTTATCGAAGAGGATCCTGTGGTGGTGCATGCCTCCGGCGTTAACGCGTCCTCCCGGGTGCTTTCTATGCTTCCCGATACGACCATGCCCGGCGCTGACGTGGCCTCTCTTCTTACGGTTCTTCTTGAATCGAGTTGTCATCTTTCTCTCGCTGGGACTAGGGAGCTCTCTTCCTCCTTTTTGCTTACCTTCTGCGGAGTACACTCGCTACGGGGCTATTATTTGGTTTGTGTTTTGACTTGCTTGTTTTATTTTTAAGAGTAAAGTTTATTATGTCCCGGCACTTACCCATTTTCTCAGTCCTTTATTTAATAAAATTCTCGCAAGTACAGCATAAGTTTACTTAAAAGAAAATGAAAAAACAAATGTTGGCCACACGGTCAGCTTTGGTCCTCTTAGAAGTGGCTTTAAGTAAGGCATATTTGCCATATTTGAAATTGTGGGCCTGCGGAGGCGTCACTTTTATGGCCTAATACCACTTGCGCGCAGATGAGGAATCAATATGTAACAAATATTCACAGAAAAAATAAAGGATATGAGATTTAAAGTTAGTTCGACAATAAAACCTATTCACGGAGGCAAGAAATAATAATTGTTTTAACAATTAATAAAATATAAATTTAAGTAACGAAATCTCATTTTTTAAATATTCAAATACATTCGATACTCTCACATACTCTTCAAAGAAATATTTTTCCTATGACACACGTTCTCTTACATCTCTATAAACAATACATAACCCAACTAATCACCTAAGGAAATGCTTTCCCAAATTTTCTAAGAGCTCACTTGTAAATATGCTCCCTTTGTTTCTACTATCTCACGGGGTGCTCACTTTCCAATGCTTACCACACATGCATTTATTTTAATAGCAAAAGTCTTGGCCATCATTCAACAACTCTATCAAAATTTCCAAATTTAATCGCTTGGGTGCCGACTTTGGTGCCAAAGTCGAAAGTTGCAAGCTAGCCACATGCAATTGCGTACCATATGCATGGACGTGCTTAATAGAAATGTATGCTGAGTGAATAAAATTCATTAGTGGAATTATTGTGACAAATGTTGGGAAAACTTTTTTCTATCTTTTAAGTCGACATTGGCTTTAAAATAGTTTGGTTTTGCCAACGTAACTGGTGACACAATTAGGAGTTAACATGCTACTTATTCACTTTTTATTTACGTTATTGGATTGAATTGATTAAATAGATGCAAAATTAAGTTATAATTTTAAGATGAAAAATTTAGTAAGGACAACTAGACCAAATAAAAATAAATACCTTGAAAATGAATTAAAAAGAAGAGAGTAATAATAAAAAACATTAAATGAAAAAAATCCCTAGTTTCTTCTTGTAGTATAAATGAAAAAATAAGAGTATTTTAGAAAGACAAGGAAACTATCTATCTGCAATACATCATTTTGAAAACATAAAAACCCATTGACTACAATTGTCATAGTAAAAATATTTATCAAATGAAATAGTAGTTCTGTTTTATATTATTATTTAAAATTTTCTAAATTGTATTAAATGTTGTTGAATATGCCCAACTGGATAAAATTTTAGGCTGCAATCCTCAGATGACATGGCCAAGTACCAAATAATTTTGAATAAAAACTTTATAAACATATCATTACTCTTTTTATTTATTTAATAGAAGTTAGAGTAATGACATGCTTAAAGTTAAGATACAAAATTTGAATCAAATATGGGATGTGATATTTGATGTATAAAATATTAATTCAATTTTTCTTTTTTCTTTTTTCATTTAAAACTGCCTTCACCTGAATTGCGGCATCAATCTCTGGATAATTGTCTAACAGTCAATTAGAGAGCGTAAAAGTATTGAGTCTTTTCAATCATGAACTACACGTTTGGTGACCTTTAGGTAGGTGCATGATAAAATTTGTAAAGTAGTGTAACAGTTGTTCTTCACTTATCGTGTTGCTAAATAATTGAAGAATGTACGTCGAGAAATTCATAGGAGGAAAGAGATAAAATGTTGCTTTCCTTTGCTTGGTCGTGGTTTTGGTATAGCGCAAAGAAGATGATACGTATTCACCACACATAACGTGTGTGGTGAGTAGTCTCTTGTACTTTGTGCAATTTCATTGCTTGCGACTGCTCCATTGTCTCCAACATGGACCCGATGAAATAGAATTCACCATGCTTTTATAAACGCAATTTCAGAAGATGAGAATTCTCCAATTCTAGCTCGAGTTTTCGATGGTAATGAGGACGAAAAAAACCATCAGTTTACAACTCCAAATATAAATATTGAAAAAATGCTAGGACATAGAAACCACATCTCATATTAAGATCCTGTATACCACTCTTGAAATTTTGTCTCCAGAGACTTGGCCAAGTGATTTAAAGTACTTGACTTGAGTTTACATTCTTAGGAGAGGTAAGGTGTTAAAAAATTAATTTAGCTTCCAAAACATGTCACAACAGAAAAATTCATAAGAAATGAGAATCAAGGAGGATTAAGTTGAAAAAATAACTCAACCCTAGTACAAGAGTTGAGGGTTGTCTAGCCTTAATACTTCTTTTATTTAAAAAAGGAAGTGAAAATAAAATTAAATAACGGACAAAATGTGAGAGATAAGAGTAGACATCATCCTTAAATGCCACTAGACTGACTAGACATCATCCTTGGACGTCCGAAAACTTCTGACACAAGTGATAGCCAAAACACAAGGATAGATTATATGATAATTATTTGCTTTCGTTGCCCCTTTTTGTTGTGCCTTTTGGACCACAAAGATCGATTACACCGTCCATCTATGATAGGAAAGAATGAAAGGAGACGAGAGAAGTGAAAAGGAGAAGCAGGGAAAGAAAATGACAGGAAAAAGAGATTTAATTTTAATTTTATTGTCTGATTTAAAATAGAATTCATCCATTATTCTCTTGCTTTTTTTCTTCTTTCCTCTCTTCGTTCTCCTTTTTTTTTTTTTTCTCTTTCCTCAAATCAAACATGACATTAAGAGAATATCACATAGGGAGAATACTATTTACTCAAATGTATATTCTTCAACTTTATGAATTATTAACAGACTTCATCATTATTATTATTATTATTATTATTATTATCTTTCGACTATGCTAATGAAGTTTTAAGTTTTTAATAAATATAAATAGAATATTAAAAAAGTAAAATGAATAACATAATTTACAATTTTCAATAATTTTGATAGAGTCATTTGTTTTTGTCTATTATCAAAGAGTGTATGTCGTAGTTAAAATAAAAGTTTGTACGATCAGTTATAAAATTTTAGAGATGGATTGGCGCATGCACTTTAACAAATCTTGTAAGTGTAGCTATTTTTTCCTCGTGCATTGATATTTTGTTTAAATTATAAGAATGGTCGTCATTTTTTATACTAGAGCTTTCATTATAGAACTATTTTTATTACCAAGACCGTAGTCATTCTAAAATTATAAAAATTATGTTTATACTCTAGTAGTAAAAGTTTTAATTAAGGAACTTAAATTTAGTGTTTTTTTTTTAATTTTTTGAAGTTATAGTTGTTTATTTATCGAAATTTGTTAAAATCAACAGGTGTTACAATTGAATCCTTTTGCATAATTAAATGCATGCGGTTAATATGTATTGTATGTTGGGCTTTATAGCATGTGTAGTGCTTTTAGTTGTAAAGAGAATTGTAAAAATTTTATAGAAATTCAAACTTGCGCCCTCAATAAGTCCACCACTAAACTAAGACTGTAATAGTATCACAGTTATTAACTCATTAGTGTAAATTTTTTTTTTTTTTTGTAGTGTATCTTTTTGTAAAATCTTCTGTTGTAGTGTAATTTTTTTTTTCTTACTAATGAATAAAGCTCTTCTTCGTACGGCTGAAGTTTGCCCAACTAAAAAAAAAAAAATCTTCTTTTGTGGTTCACAAAATTTAAGTTCTATGATGTGTTTTTAGATAAAAATAGGCGGCTCTTCAAATCACACGGTTATTAATCATTCTCTGAGATAACATAAATTGTCCCCTCAAACAATGGGAGGTTGCTGGGGACCATGGGCGATGGGACCAGGGCTTATGCAAGCCTTTAATTTTAAACTTAATATCCAAAAAAAAAAAAGCTTGCGCAAGTGAAAATTATGCATGAAATGGTCTCCACTGCCCATGGTGGGTAAGTAAGTACGATAAAATTCTTCATGAGTTTGGGCTCATGAGATTCTATTTTAAATAAGGTAAATTTTAAATAATTATTGAGAAATGGAAAAAAAATAATTTTTAAATTCTTAATGGGATGGGATTTAATTTTGTACTCTCTACTTCATCCCACTCCAATCCCTATTATATATAAATATTTTTTAATTTTTCTTTAATAATTTTTATTTCATTAATTACAATATCGGTTAATAAATTTTCTTTTATTTTTACATAATATAAATAAGCTATAACTACAAGAAAACTCTATAATATAATTCTTATTCCATCCTAAAATATTGTTATGTTTTTTTTTCTCTCTTAAAGTGCTGCTCTCTTCAAACATTTTTTAATTTGATAACATTTAAAATATTGTTTCAAACTTTTAGAGGTTTTTTTAAATAGCTTAAATACTTTATAATATAGTAATGATTTTGTTTAAGTCCCTAATTTTTAATTTATTAAAATTACTTACCTATACTTACTATAAAATAAGTAAATGGAGAATGGAGTAGGGGTAGGGAAAGCAATCCCCATATAAGAATTCCCCATCCCCACCCCACAAAATATATTGGGGAATGAAGTGGGAATAGAGGCAAAAATTTTAATGAGGTGGGTAATGGGGTAGGCTTCCCCACCCCCACCCCAACTCATTACCATCCTTAGGACAGGTGCAGATTAGTGTGGAGATAGGTAGGGCTGTGTACCTATAAAAAAAATTTAAAAGAAAAAAATTAATATGCAAATGTTATGTATTAAATTACAATAAAAGTTGAAAAATATTCTTAAATTTATTATTATTTTGAATATTTTTATTCTTTTGTATCCTAATTTTTAATGTAAATGGTTTAATCACTAATACCTCTAAAATCTTACAAATTTATTATAATTTTTTTACAATTTATTTTTCCTCATGGGTAATAATAAATCATAATTCTCTTCGCTGGTTTAACATTCAGTTTGAAAATACATTTTTGTTTACTCATTTTTAAATTTACTAATATTCCAATCTTTAACAATATTAGCTTATTATCTTGTGTCTTTCTTTAATTTCTCAACTGATACTTTATTATTTTTTTTTTTTATGATTTGGACGGGACTAACAAACCTCATCCATTAAACACCAACATTTGAGAGTATGGTCTCATGTTTCATTTGAAGGGTAAGGCTCATCCTTACATCACCCAACGACTTGTACCTTTTTTTTCTTTAAAAAAAGAAAAAATTTCCCGGGGGTTCTTAAAAAGAAAAAAAGAAAGCAAACTACTGGTTGGCTTAATTTAGTTGGCTGATAACTTTCTTTTTGTTTTTTAATATATAAAATAGAGAGTTTGAATCTTCTTATAATTAATTGCGGGAGTATAAATAAGATAAAATATTATGTTGGTTACCACTTAACAATGCCTTTGTTGCCTTTCTTTGGCTCTGTTGCGGCGTGGATTAATGTCCTGACGCGTTCAAATTTGATTCTATGGTTCCTGGCTCTAGGCTTGCGAATTTATTATAATAATTATAAAAATGATGGCAATAGTAGTAGTAATAATAATAATTTAATATTTAAATAAGATAAAAAATATATTTAATTTTCCTTAAGGATAAAAATCTCCGGTTATTTTTATTTCCATTCCCTCATTTTTATTCCCACCTCCGTATAGGGAAAATATTTGCATATCTCATTTTAAATTTATGTACCCCATCTAAAATTTGTTTCGATTCCTTAATGTTTTTTAGCAAGTAAATACAATCAACGATTTTGATTCCTCAATTAGAGAAGTAAACGCACGTTAATCCTCGTTTTCACATGGGTTTATGTAGGATTAAATATTTTATTATAATTAATATTTGCTACAAATATCTTAATTTTATTCAATAATTTATTTTTAACTTGTATTTGATTTATGATTAAATATCAGAATTTTAATTTAATAATTTATATAAACTAGTGTGTAATATTATTCAATAATTAGTAATATAATTTAAAAAATAATAAGTTTTGGAAGAGTGGGTTGAGCGAGATGTTAGCCTGGAGGGCTATACAAACTATAATTTTGATGATAACAAGCAGGTGTCATTATATTTCACAATTCCACTAGTTTTTGAAGGGCGAAAATCATTTAAGTGAATCAAGTGAGATCAAGCTTAAGACATTCAACAGACAACGGCACGTTCAAGAACGAGTATTAGCTCGAAATAATCTCCATTGTTAAATTTTGTGTGAAACCGGTGTGATTTGATGTATGCATGATTTAGCATTTTAAAAGCTCAAGATTTTGCTTAATAATCATCATTTTTTATAAATTAAAGGTTTTATAATTATAAGATAAGTAATTTTATAAACTAAAAGTTATAATTATAACAAAAAGTAATTTTTTTTTTCAAAATATGAACTAAAATGAAAGGTTTTTGAAATCTTTGATATCAATTAGTATTGTCTTAAATTCTGGAGATGGACCTATTTGGAAAAGATTAAAACATTTTGGGCCATAGAATAATTTCCAAAAGTTTTAGGCAAAGTTATAAATTTTGAACCAATAGCGGCTAGCCGGCCAAAATGTAGTGGCTAATCGCCTGGAGTCCAAAAAGCAGCTAGCCGGCTAAATATAGTGGCTAACTACTTAGGCAAATTTTCAAATTTGATTTTACAATGGTAACTTGCCATATCAGTATAGCGGCTAACAGACTCATTCTAACAGTGATCCGGCAAGTTTTTAGGAAGTCAATAATGGCTAGTCTGCTTGTTCAAACTATATAAACTCAAATTAAAATCAAATTTATTAAGTTTTCCAAGCAAAAATCAGTTCATACAACATACCTTGGGCTTTCATTTTGCTTCTCTTCATATATTGATTTATTATTGAGTTATCATTTGTATACATACACTTGTGAGAGTGAAATCTTTGTAATCTTAATTTTAATATCGAAAGTTAAGTGATTGTAAGTATGAGAAACACTTGAATAGAGGTATGTGTGTTCATCTCTACTTGTAAAGGTTTATTGACACATTGAAAGTTATTTGTAGAAATCTTGAAACCTCAGGAGACTTAGATTGTGGAATCCTCAAACTTGATTTGCTTGGAGGCATGGACGTAGGCGGAGTTTGCCGGACCACTTCAAAATATTGTGTTTGCACTCACTTCCCTTATCTCTTGAATTTTGTTTATTGTTAATCTTATTGTTATTGATTAGTTTAAATTGTTGTTTGGTTTTATTTACTTAAGTTTTAATAACCCAATTCACCCCCCCTCTTGGGATGCATTAAAATATAATGGTAAAAACTTTATACAAATTAAGTGTTTTTAATTAAATTTATTTTAAAGATAAATAATTAGAATTAACTGAAAAGGTACAATGGGCTGTCCAATAAGAAAAATAAAAAATTGAAATGTTTAAGCAAAAATAGATTAAGTGAACTTCACAAGTTAAAATATTTTTAAGAGCATTGCAATTGCGATCATCCTTACTTGTTAATTAAATATATATAGTTGAAATTATGAAAAATTCAAGCTATTAGTTTGAAAAGTAAAGAGAAATATGAAAATAAATGCATAAATTTATTTTAAATATAACTAAATAGTATTAATTAAAATGATAAAATGAGAATAAATATGTACAAAGATTAAAAGCTCAAGTATACATACAATCAAGTTCAAAAGATCTCATGAAGTAATGAGAAATAACAATTGTAGTAAGAGAAAAAATAAATAATAATAGTGATCATAATACGAGTATAATATAATAACATTTGTAATTAATAATATAAATTTTTGGTTGAAGTAATAAGAAATTAAGAAAACTAATTTGAAAAGAAAATAGAGTGGTAAAATTTTAATTTCAATTCAAAAAAATCTTAATTCTTGATGTATTTAAGTTTAAAGATAAATAAATACAATTAATTGAATGTTAAAATGGGCATAACGTCATAACGATCAGAAGTGAAGTACAGATAAATCCAAGTTCAAGAAATCCCATGAAGTCAATTGATCCCAAAATGAAAAAAAGGAAAGAAAAAAATGATAATTCATCACAAATAGATTAAGAAAGTTTTAATTTTTGTAAGTTTAAATATTTTTATAATTTATGCTATCATAACTTCTAAAATAATTTTTTTGAAAAATAATTTTTTTGAAAAGCATACCAATTGTTTGCACTCTTACATGTTATTTTATTTACTATCGAAGTTTTCAAAAATTAAAGAAATTATTTTAAAAAGTAAAGAGAAAGATGAAAACAAATGCATTAATTCATTTTAAGGAAAATTAAAAATAATCAATTAAAATAATAAAATGAGAATAAATATGTATAAAAACTAAAAGCTCACGTACATCTACAATCAAGTTCAATAGATCTCATGAAGGAATGAAAATAGAGAGAAAAAAAGGAAAAGGACTTAGATTATGGACTAAAATATTGGAAAAGATTAAGGGTTGCAATAAAGATTTTTTAGTATTATATGATAAGTTGATATTTACTAAAATAGTAAGGGGTCAAACATAATTCACCTTATTAATATTATTGTTTTTCATAACCCAAGTAAATTTAGAATTTGACCCAAATAACTGAAATTTTACCAAGCTAATTAGAATACTGAATGCAAAACTAGTGGAGTGATAGTTAAAATATATAAACACATAAATGAGAAAATATAACCCAAATTAGTAACTTACCTAACCAAAAATAAAAGTACAAAAAAAAAATTGGTAACTAACCCAAATAATTAGAATCTTATCAAATTAATAGGAATATTCAACACAAAACTAAAGGAATAATTAGCTAAAATGTATGAATGAATAAGAGAGAAAATGTAACAAAAATTAAGAACTTATCTAACGGGAATGAAAATTACTTGGAATCTATCCCAAAATATTAGTAATTAACAAATTTAGGAGAAATATCAAATGCAAAACTGGTGATTAATAAGTTGAAACATGTAAATCTATAAATGAAAAAGTTTAATTAAAATTAAAAATTAATTTAACCAAGAAAGTAATTTTGGTATTTAACCTAAATAACTGAAATCTTATTAAGTTAATTGGAATATTGAACATAAAACTAATGAAATAATAGTTGAAACATATAAATACATATGCGAGAAAATATAATCTGAATTAGGGATTTACCTAACCAAAAATAAAATAATGAAAAATAAATTTGGTAGCTAGCCCAAATAACTAGAATCTCACCAAGTTAATGGGGATATTCAACATAAAATTAGAGTAATAATTAGCATAAACATATGAACTAATAAGAGAGAAAATGTAACCAAAATTAGTGACTAATCTAACCAAAAAATTAATTTTGGCACTTAACCCAAATAATTGGAATGTTATCTAGTTAGTTGGAATATTGAACTTAATACTAGTGAAATAATAGATGAAGCATATAAACCCAATTGCGAGAAAGTATAACAAAAATTAAGGACCTACTTAACCAAAATAAAATTATAAAAAATAAATTTGATACTTAACCTAAATAATTGGAATCTTACCAAGTTAATGGAAATATTCAATACAAAATTGGAGGAATAATTAGCTGAAACATGTGAATCAATAAAAGAGAAAGTATAATGAAAATTAGGAGCTCATCCAACAAAAATGAGAGTTACTTAGAATTTAACCCAAAATATTAGTATTTAACAATTTTTTTAGAAATATCAAACACAAAATTAATGATTAATAAGTCGAAACATACGAATAAAAAAAATAAAAAATTTAAACAAAAAATTAGGGAATAATCTAACAAAAAAAAATAATTTTGATACATAACACAAATAATTAGAATTTTACCAAATTAATTGGAATATTTAACCTAATACTAGTGGAACAATAGTTGAAACATGGAAACCCATTTGCAAGAAAGCATAACAAAAAATATGGATCTACTTAACCAAAAATAAAATTATAAAAAATAAATTTGGTACTTAACCCAAATAATTGGAATCTTACCAAGCTAATAGGAATATTTACTGAAAACTAGATGAACAATTAACTGAAATATGTGAACCAATAAGAGATAAAGTACAACCAAAATTAGGAACTCATCCAACCAAAAATGAGATTTACTTGGTATCTAACCCAGCATATTATTAATAAATTTTGTAAGAATATCAAACATAAAACTGGTGACTAATAAGTTGAATTATATGAACCAAAAAATGAAAAAAATTTAACCAAAATTAGGGATTAATCTAACAAAAAAAAGTAATTTTGGTACATAAACTAAGTAACTGAGTTCTTACCAAGTGAATTGGAATATTGAACCCAATACTAGTGGAATAATAGTTGAAACATATAAACCCATTTGCGAGAAAGTATAACAAAAAATAGGGACCTACTTAATCAAAAATAAAATTATAAAATATAAATTTGATACTTAACCCAAATAATTGAAATATTACCAAATTAATTGAAATATTCAACACAAAAGTAGAAGAATAATTAGCTGAAATAAGTGAACCAATAAAAGAGAAAGTACAATGAAAATTAAAAACTCATCCAACGGAAAATGAGAGTTACTTGAAATCTAACCCAAATATTGGTATTTAATGAATTTTGTAGGAATATCAAATACAAAATTTGGTGACTAATAAGTTAAAACGTAAGACCCTATAAGTAAAAAAACTTAAACAAAATTAGGGACTAACCCGACCAAAGAAAAAAATTCTGGTATTTAACCCAAATAATTGGAATCTTAACAAGTTAATGGGAATATTCAATACAAAAATGGTGGAAAAAATTAATTGAAATGCATAAACCAATAGGAGAGAAAGTATAGGCAAATTTTGCAATTTGTCTAGCGAGAAATGAATTCACTTAGAATTTAATCCAAAATATTAGTATTTAACGAATTTAGTAGAAATATCAAACACAAAACTAAGAGATTGGAAGTGTAAACAAATGAACATTTAGTAAGAAAATTTAACCAAAATCAGGGACATGTAAAACTGACTTGAAACGTCCACTTAATATATTGATATTTAACAAAAAGAGTTGGAACATGATTATTTTACCTTTTTTTTAACTTTCATTTAAATTAAAAAAATATTTTTCTCACTCAAATATTTTTTATGTTAACTATTTATAAATTTTCTAATTATTTTATTTTATTTTTATTTTTTTTACATTAAAAATAATTTTTAAAAATTATTAAATGAACAATTGTTAAAATACTGGTTGTTCAAGTTAAAAATGCAGGTTGTATCTCATACAGCGCTGCATTATAAGATGACTCTTAAGTACATATTATTGAAATATCTAATTGTGTGCGCCATCACACATTTTAAAGTTTAAGATAGAGACATTTTTGTACTTTTAAAAAGTGAATTTGTTCTTATAAAATAGGGTATATATGGTTAAGCAATATTATAGAACATAAAATTATTATTATTATTATTATAACTTTCTTTTTATTATACATTATTGCCATCATTTGTCATTGAGGACTTGAGTCTCCACTTTTGGAAAATCATTCACAGCGCGCACGCACCTCACACAATTAACATCTTCAAAAATGTTAAAAAAAAAATTGCAAAACGCATTTGTCATCACACGTGTCCATCACAAAAGGAAGGCGCACCGTTACAAACTATACCAGCGTGCACGCCCACCATCCTCCCCGATAAAACCCCGGCATGGAGTTGGAAACAAATCCTGGCCGTAAATTCTCTTTCTTTAAAGAAAGCGTATTAGGGTTTAAGGATATTGGAATTAGCTCGCGGCTCCTTCACAACTTCTCAAACTCTGCTGCTACTACACTTTGAGCTTCAACAATGGTAATAACACAATCGTTATTCTCTCAAGTTTGATGTTATTAATCAGAATTACGTATAGTGTCTTTGATTTACTGTTTAAAACTCTTTTTTTTTTGTTAATTTAATTTTATGTCAGATCCTTCTGACTTTGTCTATTTGAAGCAATAATGCGCCTGGGCTTTCTTGTGGATTAATTTTATAAATTCCCAGATGAGGAAATTTTGTATTAAGTTCATTTAGTAGTGATTATAGAGTGACTAGGGTTTCCGTAGATCTAGTTTTAGCTAAGTCTTTCTTTTTGATTTTGTAACGACAATAGATCCATTTTGTCCGGGAGTTTTAGGGACTTTATGTTTTGGTGATTTTGTTATCTAGAGTATGATCTCGAAATGATTGTTATTTCTAGGCCTTTGCCAAAGCTCAAAAGTCAAAAGCTTACTTTAAGCGATATCAAGTTAAGTACAAGAGAAGGCGAGGTATGTTGTTATTGAAGTTCTCCAATGCTTGATGTTACTATGAAACTTTGATTTCTGCTCTGCCGGGTTAATGTCTACTTGAATTTTGTAGAGGGAAAGACTGACTATCGGGCCAGGATTCGCCTGATCAACCAAGATAAAAACAAGTACAACACACCAAAGTATCGGTTTGTTGTGCGATTTGTATCCTTATTGTTTTAGTTTATTACTTTTTCACCAATTTTCTGGTAAAGTTTTTGTTTATCTTATGCTGGTGAATATCTTAATTTGTTACTGACCTATTTATATGGGCACATAAATAGATCCTGCATAAATTTATGTGATTCAATATATTAACTCTCAGATGAGCAATTGTGGACTGAAATATTGCATTGTGGTTATTCAAAAACATGTACTTATGTGCTTGGCTGGTATCCATTTTTGGCGTTGTACCCTTAACCTAATTGTTAGACCAACAAAGACATCATTGCACAAATTATATCTGCCAGCATAGCTGGGGATATAGTCCTTGCATCTGCTTATGCCCACGAGCTTCCCCATTATGGTCTTGAGGCGGGCCTTACTAATTATGCAGCAGGTATTAGCTTTACTTCTTGCCAAACTACTAGGTCTTTTTCTTTTAAACCAGCTAGGTTCTTAATTCCTGCTGTCTGGTTCCAGCTTATTGCACTGGACTCCTCTTGGCCCGCCGAGTCCTGAAAATGCTTGAGATGGATGCTGAGTATGAGGGGAATGTTGAGGTACATGGCATATCTTCTATTGTGTTTGTTTGCAATGCCACACTTGGGTACTAAATTTAAGTTTCATTTGGCTTGCTGTGACAGGCAACAGGGGAGGATTATTCAGTTGAGCCAACTGAGAACAGGAGGCCTTTCCGTGCTCTGCTTGACGTTGGTCTTGTGAGAACAACTACTGGCAACCGTGTATTTGGCGCTCTTAAGGTAATTTTTAAATTTATTGAAACAAGTTATGACTATATTAATTTTTAAATTTGTTCAAACAAGTTCTGACTATATTAACGGCTTTAGTACTACATTGGATCTTTCTGATTATTTTGCTTGCTATTTTAACCGTATTATGTGTGGTTGTCAATTTCTTATTATTTCTCAATTTTAGGGTGCATTGGATGGTGGACTTGATATCCCTCACAGTGAGAAGAGATTTGCTGGATTCAGCAAGGATAGTAAGCAACTTGACGCTGAAGTCCACCATAAATACATCTATGGTGGCCATGTTGCTGCCTACATGAGGGTAAGTTTTATATTTTATAGAAGTGTTTGATCTGCTAAGCACGATGCATTTCCCACTTGCAACTTCCTTATTGTTTTTGTTTAGACTTTGATGGAAGATGAGCCAGAGAAGTACCAGGCTCACTTTAGTGAATACATCAAGAGAGGTATTGAGGCTGATGACCTTGAAGAGTTGTACAAGAAGGTACATGCTGCCATCCGTGCAGACCCTACCCAGAAGAAATCTGAGAAGAAGCCCCCAACAGAGCACAAGAGGTAGGACCAATGCATCATGTGGTTGGATTAAATTTTTCAACCTGGTTTTACTTCTGTATGTTATGGAGCAGTTCTGTTGATTGGACTATCAAATTCATCAAACACTGTTTTCTTCAGTATTTGAGTTAGTGGCAATTACAACAATTGATGATTGGCACGTCATTTTGTGTGACAGGTACAACCTGAAGAAACTGACTTATGAGGAAAGGAAGGCCAAGTTAGTTGAAAGGTTGAAAGCACTCAATGCTGCTGAAGATGACGAAGATGATGAGTGAATGCGATACTAGGAAGTTATTTGTTTCTTAGTTCAATAGGTTATTTTCAGAGATCACTAGAATTAAAGAACCTGGCTTGTTTAATAGGTTGAGAACAATGCTGTTTCTAAGATCTTTCAAATGCCAATGAGACGTGGTTGTTTGCTGAAATTCCAGTATTTCAATATTTTGTAGTCAATTTGCTGAAATTAGACAATGCAGCAAATATGTTTACTCTTTGAGTGATCATAGCAAACCCGCAGCTATCGTAATTCCTCCCGGACCACTTACCTATGCAGACGGGAGACTGCTGATTCTTCATACCGTAACGACTGCATTTGCATTTCCAATAAATGAATAATTTATTAATTTATTAATTTATTTATATTTATTAATTTAACAAGAATTTTATATTTTAATTATTACTGTCATCTGGTCCTTTCTAGTATATTCAAAAAAATATTAATAAATATTGAAACACTTACGTAGGAGTTCAAAAATTAATGTAAATGCACTGCTCATAGACATGAATTGATGTATATATTTTTCAAATTTATTATCTTAGAAGTCAAAGAATTTCAGATGCTTAAAGTATATAGAACATAAATTTTTTAAATACATCAGTCATTCATTTTATTTTTACTCCCATTTAATCATAAGTATGTTTTGAAAAAGAGTTGAGTTATGAAAATTGAAGCTGTCCAAAAAAAAAAAAAACTCCTCAATATTATGAATTTTATATATGTATTTTTTTTTTTTTGTATTTCACTAATTATTAATCTATATTTTCACACCCTAAAGGATTCCCAAAAAAAAAAAAATTATACATTTAGCAAGATTATTAATTTAGCACATTGGTCCAAGTCAGGACCTAAATGTTTTATAATCTAATCAAGGTTATTATTATATCGAACATTGATTTATGGAGGTTTTATTGTGTATCACCTATCCCTTACTTTTTTCATTATATCTAATAATTTCTCGGCCACAAAAAAAAATTAAAGAAAAAAAAACATAAATGGGCCATTTCATTGATAGTTGATTTTCAAAATATAAAATACACATTATTATTAGAAAAAAAATTTTAAAAATAAAAAAATACAAGAAATTTTTTATTCAAGCTAAAACTTATAATTTTTATTTTCAATATTTTAATTTTATTCAAGTTTAATTTGCAATAAATATAAATAAAAGTCTATTTAGAAATAAAAATAATAGTACTAGGAAAATTATTAAGTATCATGAAAATAGTAAAATAGGGGATAACCTGACAGTCTCCCCTATGTTGACATCAGGAAGCACTTAAATTACTTGCGCAGTACTTGCACTTTCAATATTACAAATGCAATCTTCTTATGGCTTATCTAAGTAAGATTACAAAAAGTTTTTGAGGCCTTTACCATGCCTGTTAGAATGAACTTGCAATGCCCATCCGAGCTTAGTAAAACACCAGGTGAATATTGTGGTAGTTTATTATTGCATGAAAGATTTGAAGACATTTGTATCATACTTGAAAGCCACAAGATAGAAAAGCCTCGAAAAATTTTACTTTGATATTGCTCATGACCATGATTTAACAAAACTGCCTCACAAATGTACATGCAAACAACCACTCAGTTGGAAAGTTTGCTTCAGATTTGTAGTTTTCTGTAAAATAGGTGATATAATAACATCATTGCCTGGATCGAGATCTCCAGCATTGACATCTGCATCTTCCCAGTTGCCAAGTTCAGCAAGTAACCATTACATTAGCATATACCCAGTGCTCGATGCAGTTATCAAGATGAGTCGGGACATATATTGCCAACTGCAAGGAAAACAGCCAACATTGGTCATACAATAAACAAAAAGTTGGTTAAAACAAACTAACATTCAAGTTCATTTTTGTCTAATGACTTTCCAAGTAAACACTCAAAATCATATTTGATGAAATAAAAAAAGATTAAAGTCCAAAACAGACTCCAATACTATATTTTCAATTGTCTAATTGCACGTATCAAATGAATAAACTCTATGAGGCTAAGCTCTATGCTTGAAACGGCATCAAAACTATCATCAAATAATACGGGGGATCTTTTACTGTTAAGAACCTAACGAGAATTTCGAATGTCACCGGAAAAGTAAAAAAGCGAGATATTAATAAATTGCTAAGCTTGCACACCAAAACACATAAACATTATGCTCACGGCAGTAACAAGCACATTTGCAGCAGCTTCCACTAAAGCTGTAGACTACAAATAAATATGAAAAACATGGAAAAGTCTAAAGCAAGAAGAGAAGACCCCGGAGCATGATGATCCTAACTAATTACTGCCATATAAAGCTGAAACAACTATCATAGCGAATCCTTTCTTCAATTCCTTTTTTTTTTTTTTTTCCTTTTCCAAATTTACCAACTGAAATGGGATTAGTTCCAATGAAATCTCATGCCTCCAGGAGGACAAACACTTAGAAGTGAGAGAAAAATAATATGATGATGATGATGGTAACAAGGAATCCAAGCAAAGTTCAGATAATTCTAGTTACACAAATATAGAGTAGTCTGAACATGTGTTATACAACCGTAAGAGCCTGCAAATCAAAATAGAACAATAACATTTCTTTTGGATAAAAATATACAGCCAAACATTAACTTCAGTTACCCTCTACAAAGAAACATACAATGTAGAGATTTCTAGGTAATAAGGAGACAAATGACCAACAGAAAAAAAATGAATAAATATCAAAAGAATCCATTAATAATGTCAATTTAAACCTGACCATGACATGTAACATAATTAATCAAATATGTGATCTATCTGGAAACACAACTGAGGCACTCAAAAGACATAATGTTTTTATTGGAACTAATTGAGAAGCAATGCACAGTTCAACTCTCATAGCAAAACTCAAAGAACATCAAGGATAAATACAAAATTAAAATAGCATGAAACATGAAAACAAGAGCATTAAGAGCCTGATAGATCAGTAACATTTGAAAACAGCATAGCACAACTTGACACATTTCCTCTAAATGTACATTCATACTAACAGGGACAAACTCTTTCAAACTTTGATAAACTTAAAGGTCATATTCAAATCATTTTCAAGCTTCAAAAATCATCTATGAGCCCAAAGCATAGGATTTGCAGCATCACATTCAACACAAATAAACACATCTACACACACACACATATATATATATATATATTCTGATACATGGGAAGTTTTCAAAAGGAAAAAAGAAAATAGATAGCCATTATCCGGTCATCCAATCAACAAAATATCTAAATTTTCATCTGGGTGTCGAATGTTGAAAACAATAAGGCAATTCTAATATATAAAGCAAAAATAAAGCAACTAAAGATGGGCAAATATTAAGTAAGCTACTATTACCACTTGTAGGGCCAAATGTGTTTGATAATTTAGCAAGGGCAAATGGAATTGAGGAAACGAAAAGATGCAAGAATGGCGACGGAAATATACGCAGCACACCAAACACCAATGGCGATTAACAAATTCAATACATCGGAAGCATCCATTAATTTTGAAATTAGAAAAGTTGGTGCATGATGAACGTTCAAATGTCAGCGGGAAAATAAATAAAATCACGATTTGTTGTCAAAGATTTCATCTTTTTGTGGACTGATGATGATGGCGAAATAAGGTGATGGATTTGCTTTGGAATTCTTCCTTTGCCCAATATTGAAAGACAAGGAAGGAACAATTTTGACCCTTTTTAAGCTTTTTTTTTCAAAATAAATAAATAAATAAATAACTACTGCACATCATGGGCCCGGTGGGCTTCGACTTGCAAAAAATTGGCCCATTATTTTGGCCGTTAAGTTTTTTTTTTTTATATTTATCTATAAAATATTATTTATTTTAGTCCAATTTGTTTTCCTGTAAAATCGTATATATTATTTTTTTATTTAACTAAAGATTTCCTAATCTTTTATCGCGTAATTATTAAATTAATTTCGTTTATATAAATTGTGTTTTAAAAGTTAGTAATTGTATCATGAGCTAGTGAGGGTTTAGCCCCAATGGTTCTCAGTTTTTAAATTGAACTTAGAGATTTCGGGTTAAGTGTCAAAGGAACTCTTTTTCTTTTTAAGTATTTATATGAATAATTTATCTAATAGTTATAAACTCTTTTCAAATTTTTCTTTTTTTTTTTTTGGTTTATTGTGTGGTTGTTCTTTTAATTGAGTTTTTTTAGGGTTAAATAAACTATCTTGCCTCCACTAATAAAAGTTTAAATTTTGAGTTTTTAGGACTAGAGATTGGAAGGTTTTTTTAGAAAGTTCAATTGTTTTATAATATAACTTTAAAATTTGGTAATTTTATAATTTTTGGATAAAAACTTTATTTGTAAAAACTCTACTTAAATAACTCTATTTGAAAAATTATACCAAACAGAGTCTAAATATATATAAAATGTATTTGTGAGTAATTTGTAAGGGTTAATTCTAATTGTAAATCTATTGGTAATTGCACCATGGGTTGAATCTAAATTCCCTCTCATAATTTAATCTTTCCTAACATTTTAAAGACATTTGGCCAAAATTATTGGATGGACAAGATTCAGCTCAATTTTAATTTTTCTTCTTAAACACGTTGTTTTAATAGTCATTTGAAATTATAAAACTAACCGACGTTTCCTTATCCTAGTAGAATGCGTATACAGTATACTCTGTTACCTCTTTTGTTCGTTTTGAGTATAGAAATTTCTTCCGCAAAACTGTGAGTGCAATCTTTCGGTTTTTATTTTATTTTATTATAAACATTTTCTATATTTCAACTTTTTGTTTTGTGATATGACAATGGCATTAGAGGAGTATTGTGGTGTTGCAGAGCCCATCACCAGCAAGCTCGCGGCCATGTAGATTGATGATGATAAATAATGATTGGCATGATGCAACTGAGGGCATAGTCAGGCTTAATGTGCAGGATAACATTGATGATACTGATCATCCTCACGGCAGTTGGTCACAAAACCAACACCAATTGGTCAACCCTGAAGAGAAGTTGATGGAAGTCTCTAAAGAACCTGGATGGGCACCGCCAGCTCTCAATACTTCACCAGTTTGCATTGAATATAAATGATAAGATTGTTTATCTTGCTCCTGTAAAATCTCTTGTCACTCATATTGTGAATGAATTATCAAATTGCCTGCAGAGCTATGATGTGTTAAGGTGAGGGAGCCAAGTGATCAAATTGAAGAATCTCAAATACTTGTGACAACTCCGGAAGAATGGGATGTGATTACTAGAAATCCAAGGTATTGCTCCCGCAAGCAGCTTGTGAGACTTGTTATTATTGACGACATTCATTTGCTCCATGACGATCATAGAGGGCCGGTATTTGAGAGTATTGTGGCTAGAGATATTAAGCCAGTTGAAACCGCGAGATTAGATATCCGGTGGGGAGCCCCTATCTTGTTTGCAGCAGCTGCAAAAAAGTGATGAACAGTACCCCGCGTGTGGTACTGTTCATCGCTATTTTGCAGCTGCTGTAAGAGATAGCAAAATCCTATTCCGGTTGGTTGGTTTTTGGGATACTGTGCTTAATTGTGAAGATGTGGCATTGTTTCTACAGGTGGATTTGAAGAAAGGGTTGTTTTACTGCAACAGTAGTTACAGACAAGTCCCCCTTTCCCAGCAGTACTCAGCTTTGAGCGTGAAAAATCCGTTGCAGAAGTTGCAGTTGATGAATGATTTGTGTTATCAAAAGGTTCTGGCAGCAGTTTCTGGAAACGCCAAGTGATTATTTTCGTTCACTCGAGGAAGGACACAGCGTAAACAGCTCGTGCTTTAAGAGATGCTGCTGCTCTTGATCAGAATAGTGCCCTTGGAAAATTCTGCATAAGCCTTGAGATTCTACAAAGTTGCACAGATTTGATCGACAGTGATGATCTTAAATATCTTTTGCCTAATGGATTTGAAATTCATCACTCTGGAATGTCAAGGAGTGATCGCAAACAGAGCTTTTCAGTAATGGACATTTACAGCTGTTGGTTTCGACTATAACCCTTGCAAATTTGCTACTCACACAGTGCTTATCAAAGGAACCAAGATTTACAGTCCCGGGGCTGGGAAATATGCATGGACTGAGCTTAGTCATTTGGATGTCAGGCAGATGCTTGGCTGTGCACATGGGGAACTATTATCATCACTGATTTTCATACTGAAAATCTTAGGTGCTATCTTTCCCGAATGAATTCAGAGCTTCCAATTGAAAGCCAGTTCATGACCACATTGGCTGGTCATTTGAATGCAGAAATAGTCAGGGAACTGTACAAAATTCAATAGAAGCCTGCAACTGGATTGCACGTACTTGTACACTTGTATGCTACGAAATCCTACACTCTATGGTACTTGGCACTGGCCGATTTGGTTCATGCAGTTGCTATAATCTTGGATAAAAATAATCTGAACAAGTATAACAGGATCAGCGGTACTTCAAAGCTACGGAATCGGGTCACATTTTCAAGCTACTATAACATAACTTATGGGACAATATCAATGTATAACGAGCACTTGAAGCCTACCATGAAGGAGACAGAGCTATAGAGGTTGCTCTCCCTTAGTGAAGAATTCAAACATGTGACAATGAAAGAAGAAGAGAAAGTGGAGCTTGCGAAGATGTTACATGGGTTTCCCATTCCTGTGAAGGGAAGCCTGAAAGAGCCTAACGGTGCTAAAGTTAATATTTTTCCGCAAGCATATATCTCTCAGCTAAATCCTGCAGGGCTTTCATTGAATTCTGATACGGCGTTTATATCTCAGAGTGCAGGGGGTCTTCTCAGAGCCATTTCTGAGATTGCCTTGAGACGGCTTGTGCAGGAGGCTTTGAACTTGGGACAAATGGTTACCAACAGAATGTGGAGTGTCCAAACACCACAGCATCTGATAATATTTTGATGTTTTAGTAGGAAATTCAGATTTAGTTTTTTTTTCCCTTGTTATTCATTTAGAATAATATTTCTAAGTTTTCAGTTCAGCATTGTTTATCAATTAATGAAAATTTTTTATTCTGAAACTTTTAAAATTGGGTCCCATTGGCAGCCTGTTGAATTTTCTCATGAATTGTTGTGTTGCCAGCAATTAATATTGTGTTAACATGGCAAAAAATCTGGAAATAGAAGAATGTAAATATTTATTCAGCAACTCAATACTTCAAAGCTGCTACTAAATTACCAAAACTTGAAATTAGGTGACTAGGATATTAAATAGGTCTCAAGCACCCCGTATTTGAAATAAATATAGGATTCGTATTTATTTTTCTCACTTGTAATGGACAAGCATTGCACATCAAATTAAATTCACATTTTAAATTGAGATACATTGCTACACTTATCAACTGCCATCCTAATTGGTATCCAAATGCTATATGAAATTATTCCCTTAGGTGGTGATACAATAAAGTAATAATTAATTTTAGAAATTATGAAATTCATAATCCGATATATGAATTCCACATGAGACTTTGGAGTCAAATGTTAGGATTTCTTGAAAAAAATAATTAAAACAAAAAACAAAAAAACAAAAAAGGTGATAGAACTCACCTGAGTTTATGCTGCAAATCCAGAGCATATTGGTCTTTTCACATGTATGTCTGTGTATCTACCAAATACCAACTTAGTCCCTACAGAAATCAAGACTTATTTAAGCAGCATCAAAGTCATTTATTGAAATTATACTGAAATAAAGTGCACAAATAATGTCCTTATGAAATTTAAAACTCCAAACAAAAACTGTTCAAAACAAAGATTTTTTGAAATAAACATTCAACGTAACACCACTTGATCACCTCATAATAGAAACACAATAAACTCTTCAGAATGATGATGGCTCAATTTCTGTTCTCACCCTCCAATAGTGAAGCTCCCACCGGCACACCATGGAGCTGCTGCTCAAATTCTGGAACCCGTTTTTGTGCCTGTTCGTTTTGCATTTGATAATGATCAAATGGCGGTGGATTTTGCATTTGCTTCAAGGATTTATCTGTCAGCTAAATCCTGAAGGCCTTTCATTTAACTCTGACGGGAGGGCATCTTCTCAGAGTTGCTTCTGAGATTGGCTTGAGACAGGATTTTGGGCACGACTAGCCGAGAAGGCATTGAACTTTGGAAAAATGATTACCAAGATAATGTGGCATCGGATTCAGTATAAGTCAGTAGGAAATTGTCATTCAGCCTTTTATTAATTAATGAAAATTTTATCCTGAAACTTCTAAATTTGTGTTCCTTGGGCAGCCTGCTCTATTGCCAGCAAGCAATGTCGCATTTGCAGGCAATGATCCGGAAAGAGGAAAAAAATCTAATTTTTTTCAATTCAATAACTCAATTCTGCAAAGCTGCAATTAAATTAGCAGGCTCTAAAAGTAGGTTACTAGGATATCAATTTTTTTAAAAAAAATTATGGACAACAATTAAAGAGTGGAAGAAATAAAAGAGGAGAATATCATTAATGTAGCCCTTAAATTGACTAGTAACCAAGTGCAAACACAAGAAATAAGGATTCACATTTATTTTTCTCACTTGCAATGGACACTTTTCATACCCCAAATTACATTTACTTTTCAGAATTGAACTTAGCAGTTTCCGGCCAATACTTATTACATTGAGAATATGTGAATGTCTATGATTGACAAACTATAATTGTTTTCTGTATTGAGAATATGTGAATGTCTATGATTGACAAACTATAATTGTTTACTGCCTAAACAAACAACACACATTTTAAATACCAAATTGTTACAGGCAGTCCATGAACTAAAGTAATTATTGCGTTAACATCCCTAGCAATCTGGCATCTGGGCTTGCTATACCTGAGAGATTGAAACCAGAAGAAATAACATCATGCATAATCCCAATCGAAGAATAACATCATGAAATTCTTTTGTCCATTTATAGGACATGAACAAGGAGAACCAAATTCAATAACACATTATCCAATGATTCTGAAAACAAATCAACTATTTGAATTAGTTAGAGCAATGTCAAAGGATAGATATGTGACAAAATCTACGCAACTTAGTAAAATTTTATGCATGCATACCCCTGTGTTTTACACAATCAAATTCTCAGTGCCAGAGGAAGTAGTTTCAGATGAAATTCCTGACTTCATTGCTTCTTTCTCCCGAATTTTCTGCTCCAAATGAAAACAAAATTAAAATGGTGCGCTAGGATAAGCAGGTGTAGAAAATCATTCTACCACCACATACAAATACAATTAAAAAAATAACAAGGAATTTTACAGGCATGCAATTGCTAACTTGACATACCTTTTCATTGTATACGTATTGTCGAATGGTGTGGTTAAGGTTACCCGTCCAGCGATATTCACCATATCCTATCTCCACACCTTTCAGCAGCTTCGGTGTCAGTTGGTCTCCATAACCAAAGGTCTTCATGCTTGGACAATCAATTATTTGCAAAGCCTCCAAACCTAGGAATTCAACAGTAGCACGTAAACCTGGTGAGCAGAAACAAGCGAGGCTGTCGAGATCACAGAGTTTTATGCTGAACAAACTTGGAAACGTGATCTTCTTTGTTGATGCTCCCTGCAGTCCCACTTCTCCTTCATCATCCATGATTATTTCTTGCAGTGCTGGGCAACTTCCTACTTCTAGCCTTTCAAGTCGCACCAGGCTTTTGACCATGGAGGCTGTGAAGAGGTTTCGTAATTTCCCACATCTCCGAATTGTAATAGAAACCAGGTTTCCCAAACTCGGAGTGCGTGAGGAGGTTGAGGTTGTGGCGTGACTGTGAATGTGATCTCTTCTTTTACTGTACGGTACCGTCTCCTCTGCTGCTGCTTTCTTCCCAAGAGTTGCCGGAAAAACTTGTCTCAACTCATCGCACTTTTTCACTCTTACTTTCTTCAGGTTATGGAGACTTATAAATTGAGTGTCACCTTTCCATATGTCTGTCATCCGAGGCAGGTCAGCCAGAGTCAGTTTATCTAATGACGAAAACAACTCAGTTTCTTCTTTTGCAATATTAACCCTTTCAATTTCGAATACACACACCAGCAACTTACAACTTTGTACCCTCAAACGTTGAAGATTTTGAAAGCTTTGTACCAAGTGACTTGGCAAAATTTTCAACATGCTGTCACAACCTCCCACATATAACCTTTTTACATTGCTCATGTACCCGGTTGGTAGTTGGCCATGGCATATTTCAACAAAGTTCCGATTATTACCTATCAGCAACCATTCTAACTTATGGAGAGTTACTCGTAGTGTCCTTTCCAATGAGTTCAGGAGATATTTCATCTCATTGCAGCTGATAATAGCTAGACACATCAATTCATTAAAGCCATCGTTAGCTAGGTCCGAGACTATATTCTCCAAACCGTTGACTTCTTGTAAAAGAAGAATATCTGATCTGAGTAGCAAATTCTTAATCCAAGAATGCAGCACTGAAATCCTCATGTCCTGTGAAAGCCCTAATGCTCTCGAGCATCCCTTCTTAAATTTTCCAGAAAACATATCTATAAGACCACTGATACTCTCCACGTTGCCAATTGAAATGGAAAAGCTTGTCAGATTTTGGAAGGACATATCAGAAGGCAAGCTTTCGCCTTTTGGGATTTCAATGTGCAAACTAGTGAGTCGACTCAAGGATCGTAACTCAATGAATTTGGCATTACTTCTTGAATCTTCTTCACTCTCAAATTGCCAGTGGTGAAAACTGTTTGACATGTATAACTCCTCTAACTTACAAAGGCGGGACAGGACACCTCGTGGTATTAGTTCTAGGTCCCCGCAGCCGGTCAAATCTAACAATCTTAGATGACCCAATTGGCCAAAACTGGCCGGAATTTCACTTATATCAGATTTAGAAAGATCAAGAATCTCTAATCGACTTAGCTCTCCGATTAAAGATAGGTCACCCAAGCGAAAGCAATAATCAAGACGTAAAGTTCTAAGGTTAATAACGAATGAAAGTGAGGAAGGCAGAGTGAAACTTCGGATTTTACCCAAGTCCAAAACTTTCAGATCTCTCATCCCTTGAAAAAATCCGTCAGGAATATCTAAGGGGGAATTTCTCTGCAGGAATAAAGCTTGGAGCTTTGGACACTCCAGCCCATCAGGTACCTCATGAATATCATTGAACATCAATGAGATTCCAGTGAGATCTTCAAATGTATCTATGCTTGGCCAGTCTTTTAGCTCTACGCCGGCCTTAATCATGAACTTATTTTTAGAGGCTATTTGTTGTGCAACATAACGCACGACGTCATGCATTTTAACACACCCTTCCTCCTCACCATCAATTAGCAAATAAGAAAAGATAAGGGTACTTACAGCACTACGTGCTCTGCCTCTGGCCTTCTCCACTGAATCGACGTTCTGCAAGCACCTCAAACCCAATCCGTATCTCGCCAGCACTTCAATTGGAATATCGTAATCTTCTGGAAAGCAGCTACAGAGTTGGAAGATTGATTTTGCCTCCTCGCTTTTCAGATAATTGTAGCTCAGCTCCACGCGTGAAACCACATACTCTTCCATCCCTTCGATGTTCGTTGGGGTGGAACTTTTGAGTTGTTCGGCTGCATCTTTCCAAACATGCTTGTCTCTATCCTTCAGCGCTGCTCCTATTGTGAGAATCGCAATTGGCAAGCCTCCGCACCCGTCAGCTACCTCTCTTGCAGTCGGGTTTATCTCATGATTATCAACTTCTGGCCCAGCTACCTCCCTGAAAAGGCTCCAAGATTCTTCGTTCGTTAAAGTACCGACTTCAACAATTTTATTAGCATTCATTTGATTGCAGACAGCACGTGATCGAGATGTGAGCAAAATATTGCAGCCCCCGTGATCCTTCCCGTAAGGAATACCGACCTCAGACAATTTTATTCGCCCCCATAAGTCGTCCAATATGACAAGCACTCGCTGCGTCTCTTTGATTCTTTCCCACAAAAAACTAGCTCTTGCTGACTCGTCATTGTCAGGCAGTTTTTTAACACCTAACCAGCCAGCAATCTCATCTTGAATCTTGGTAATGCTTGGAGTTTGAGACACAAAGGCCATCGCTACTTCATCAAACATCTTCATTTCTTTTGCTTGCTTCTGAATTTCCTTGACTAGTGTGGTCTTCCCGACACCCCCCATTCCACATATTCCAATTATGCTGACATTTTCATTCTTCATGGCCTCCATTATATCCTTCATAGTTGATTCCCTGGATTTGAAAGCGTAGAATCCTTCAGACGAAGATATAATTGCTGGTGGAGGAGCAGGACGAGACACATCTTTTCCAAAATTACAATCAGCTATGAGAGCAGACACCACCAGAGTCTTCTCCTCTGCCTCTCTGCTGAGTTTGCAACGTGCTTTGAGATCAACGCACAACCCACTAAGGCATTTCTTTTTCACTTTCACTTCATCCTCCAAAAACTTTTCAGCTTTTGGAATGATATCATCAACTTTTGCTATCCAGCTTCGAACCTCATCTTTAATGGCTTTTCTATTTCTTGTTGCAGCATCAATTTCTGCCTGCAAGTCATTTCTTCTATCTGTGAGATTCTTTGCTTCCGTCCTTAAAGCTTCAATGTTGTGTTTGTACTTACACAAGTAACCAAACTGACGGACTGTTGCATTGTACAGCGCGTCAACAATCTTCTCCGTAATAGTTTTGGGAATTGAAGTAACAATTTCCATGGCCCTTTTTCAACTTGTTTTCTGAGGTTAAGGATGAAGGAATAATGGTATAAAAGGTATGAGGCAGTAATTTAGGCTGGGATGTATATATTTTCTGGGTTAGTTTGCAAGGGATTGGCAGATTGGGGGTGGTTAAGCCGATCTTTTCCCAGTGGATTCCACGTGGAGTTAAGCTCTGTTTCCTTTCCTCTGCTTTGCTTTGAGATGATTGACAGGTGATATGCATACTTGTCAGGGCTTCAGGGCGTAACTAGCAGCTAGCGTAGGACCAGCTAGGGCCCTCGCTTTTAAAATCTTTTTTGATGGTTATCTTAAAAGAAATACGTTTTATTTGTTATTTATAAAACTGGCCCAGGTTAATTATGAAATTCTGAAAGTGTCGCATCTAATTTTAAAAAATTCCATGCTGCCCCAATTTAAATGCCTAATTCTAAATAATTTGATTAGCTATTATAATTTTTTTATGAAAATTAATAAATAAATTTATTATTAATTTATATTATAATTATGATTTCATATACTGTTATCTAAACTTTTAAAATTTATTATCAATTTATGTTATAAGTGTGATTTTATATATTATAATATAAATTTTCAAAATTATATTACATTTTAGACGTGACCCGCTCAATTAAATTTGTGTTAATGACAAGGATCTTGTCGATATGTCAGCCATGACCAAAGCTTTTGTAATTCTGCGATCTGCATTTATCGGCTTGTCCAGCTGCAGCAAGAGTGTGGCCCCCACCAAATGGGTTCATGTGCCCGAAATTTTTTGACGTTGAGCAATAATAATTTTCGGCTAGTACTATAATAAATTCACGTGACTGAATGGGTCCATGCATCGACAGTAACGTTATCAACTTAAAGAAAGAATGCTCATTAATGAATATGGCAACAGATGTACAAAGCTTAAAGGCCCTCGGAAGTATTCTTTTTCATTCATGGCACTCCTGGTTTAGAATCTTCATAAGCTTATAATTATGATGTTGTTGATATATTCTTGTCCATGTTATGAGGAGAAACCCAACAAACAAAATTTCTGAAAAAAACACCTTCCCGAGTTCATATGGCGAAGGAGACCAATGAAAAAAATTGAAAGAGTTGCACATAAATTCTGCCAGTTCATAGCCCGTGTACCAAATCTTTAATCAAGTGAAACAATGCACCAATCCATAATTTCTCAAGCAAAAGAAATTAAGCAGCCACATCAAGCAAAATAAAAAAGAACAAACAAACAAAGAAATGATGCTCAAGACGAGTGCTTCCATTCTTGCCTTTGCTCTCAAGGTTGCTTTCATATGGAACATCTTCATTTTTTTTTCTATGGGGAAAGTTGAGAAGAGTAATCCGGTTCTTTTTACAAAATTATATTTTTTTGAAATTATTATTGTTGTCTCGAGAATAGAGCAACAAACTCCGCATCCATGTACAAAAGGGTTAGCAGTTCTAGCATTATTACCATCATAATGCTAGCATTGTGGTACTTTTTTTCTATTAACCTATAAAATATAACTTTTATTTATACCGAAAGGATTGTACACAAGAAGCAAAAAGAATGGATCTGTGATTGAACATTTAATTTTTGTGTTCGCCTTAACTAATCTATACTTTGGAACTTTGCCGCAAGAAAGTAGATATATTTATAGATACAAGCTATTAATTAACAACTATGATTACAAGCTATTTCTCTCTTTATCTTTCTCGTTTCCATAGCGATCTTACAATATTTTTTGAAATATTAAAATAAAACAAGGATAAGATATGGTAGTTGTCTGGATATTCTTAGAAAAAATCAAAACATTTTCTCTTTCTTCCGAAAGCACACATTTTATCAAGAAAAATTAATACTTTAATTATAATATAAGCATACCAATGAACATGCTCAGGGGTTACAAGCGTTACACCTATAGTAACAATTTTCTAATGCTCGGATACATACAGGCAGCATCCCCACCGGCCACAAATCCAAAGTCATAAAAGATAAATAAAAAATCACAATATTAAAACGTAAAAGATAAATAAAAATCAAAAAATTAAAACCGAACAGATCTTATTAACATGTGATTTTAAAAAAATCCAAGAATTACAAAACCCGAAATTTTGTCATTTGAGGTAAAAATTACAAACTCAACAAAGAGACTCTATCAGAAATCACAATAAAATTTAACTCGAAAGAATTATAAGGAAATGATCGCTTACCAAACTCAAAGAGTAAAGGGAATAAGAATCGTTAATTCAATTTAAAATAATACTCAAATGATCAGAAATTGGAGACACATACTAAAAGAAACGATATTGGTACTTAATGAACTTTTCCTTAATAAAGTGAACAATTAAAAGAAGAATTTTTTTTCATTAAAACCAAAGGTAAATAAAATCGTTAGAAGTACATAAATAAAAATGAGGTCTTACTGTTTGTGTGTGTAGTGGTCGGTGGTGGCGCTTGCTTATAGACGCAGCGATTAGGGTTTGTTGGTGGTGATGATTAGGTGCTATGGATGATTGGCCGGTGGCGACGACGGGGGCTAAGCCTGATGAATTGACAATGGTAGGGATCGCAATGGGCACCGCCCGACAAATCCACATCCGTATAAAATTTAAATTACCATACTCATCCGCAACTCGTTACGGGTTTTAATATTTTTAAGAAAACCCTTCAACTGTGTGTTTTGACAATTATCAAATCCACAATGGTACCTAGTGAATTTTTTGAGGGTTTCCACATTTAAAATTGCAAATGTTCAAAATCAATTCTAAATTTAATCAATGTAAATAGAAAATTAAAATGTCAAAATCAATCCAATACAAATTCTGAAATTTAACTATAAAGTAAACAAATCCTAAAAAACCATAAACTAATATCTAAAAATGACAATTATTATTTCATATTATCATTCAACACAAGCTCCAAGAGAAGATCTTCATTTCATTCGCCACCGTTAGCACCAATCCAACATGATTCCTATAATAATTATTAAGATTAATATTTTCTAAAGAATAATATTTTTTAAATACTAATCCAAAGAACAAAATTATAATAATAAAATAATCTATGCATTAAGTAAAAGAATAATAGTGCATACCAAATTATCAAAAGTATATAATAATCAATGCATTAAGTTAAAGTTAAAGAAACTTAGTTCGTTACCTCATCAACAATATCTTCTCCTTTAGAGAATCTGCTATTTCCTACTTTATTAGGAGCGTTTGCATCTACAAGTTTATAAAAAAAAAAAGATAAATAATTACAAGTTTGTAATGTATACCGCTATAGATATTATATTCTATTCAAATAAAAATGCATTTTCATACCATTAAACTCAACACACAACCAAGATAGAGACGAGTGTGCTGCTCATGGGTGATTTCCCTTTAGTTTGGGTTTTCTTTAGTTTAGGTTATGGCTTAGTTAGGGCTTACGCTCCTAGGCATGTTGCAACTTGCTCACATGGTTACACTTTACATTATTTACTTTATATATTTTTAGATTTAAATATTGTTTCAATTAAAATTAATTAAAATATTTTAAAAAAAGGTCGGTTGGCAAATACCCATGCGGGTATTTACTGGATATTTAGCTAATACCAAACTCGCTCGTAACCTAATGTGGGTTTTAATTTATAATATCAAACTGACCCACAACCCACAAAATTACCTACAAAAAATGGGTTTTGACGAGCAGATTTAGACAGATTTATGGATACCATTTCTATTCCTGCTGGTGGTTAGAGTTTGTGAATGTTTGTAGTAGTGGCTCGTGAGTGGTCGATGTTTGTTTATGACTATGATATAATAACGCTATTTATTTTCATTGAGAGGAACAAAATTCTACCGTGAGCAGTTCGTGAACAGGGCAATTGCTTTTGTTATAATGGGCTTATTTTACAAAGCTCGAACGAGAAGCCGATGGTTGCCGGCCCATCTAGCTTAGCTGGTAGAGCGCAAGGCTTTTGACCCTATGGTCGTGGGTTCAACCCCCACGGTGGGCACAATCGTTTTTGTTTTTGATATCATGTGCTTGTTTTAAAATGGTTGAACGAGAGGCCGTTTTTTGCTAGCCCATCCAGCTCTGCTGGTACAGCGCAAGACTTTTGACCTTGTGTCGTGGGTTCGACCCCCACGTAGGTGTCACACGGCTTTTCTCAAGATGCGGCGAGCCTGTGATGGCTTCGAGCCTTACTCGACCAACCACTCAACACCCCAATGAAGGTTATGTGCAGAATGCGCACCCCAAGGATTTTTCGCTTTCAACAAATAGAACCCAACACGCACAAGTTTATTTTATGGAGACACCGACCTCCAACTTTTCTATTTCTCTCAATAAAAAAAGTTACAACCTAGAATAAGCTTTATGTGCTTAGAGGATGTCACTCTCTCTCCGAAAATTTTTTCTCAACACATGCCCACTTAGGCTTATATACATTGCAAATGACAACCCCATTTGTCGGGGCGAGGTGGCGCGCTGCCCTCGTGCCACCTCAATCTGTTACCCACAAAGCTAGGTGCCCACTAAGCATACATAAAGGAGCACATCTCCACACCCCCAGGGAACAAGATAACCGCTACCTATAGGCCTACAAGTGAGGATGTTGTTGGGCGTAACTGTTGCTGCCCACTTCTCTCGATTTCCCACATTTCTAGCCATGTGTTCCAAGGCCATGTCTCCCACTCATGCTTGTTTTTCGGGCCCATTCCCCAGCCCATGCTTAGCTTTGTGCCATCCCGCTCATGGCCCAAGACTTGGCCAGCATGCATGTGCCGCACCGCAGCGCCCGCGCGCTGCTTGTGTCCAATGCCCTCGTGTCATGCACGCCCATGCTTCTTGCATCCGTGCGCCTTGCACTTGTGCGTCCAGCGCCCCGCACCCTCGCACTTTGTGCCGCATGCTTGCGAGATGTTGCGCGCGTCACTCACGCACGCTCATGCGTTCGCTGCTGTCGCGTGTCCCCACATCTATTCCGCAGCGTTCGCTTGCTGTCGCACCCCAGCCTGCGCGCCAGACTTGCCTTGCTTTCGTGCTCACTCACAGCACGCCCATGTTGTCGCCAAGACTCGGCACAAGGCCACTCTATAAAATTGACCGTATTGTTATTATTTATTGTATAAATGTGTGTTGGATTTGCCGTTAGCTTTACACGCATGTAAAATATTTATGTCACATTCTCATACATAAGTAAAATCCCTATGATTTAATATTTGATAGATGAATAAACTGTATCCTATAATAATTTTTGTGATCTCGACTCGCGCCAAATTAGTAAATTAATAATTTTTATAAATCAATAACGTAATAATTTTTTTAAAAACCTTATATAGCTCTGTGATCCAATTCACTGAAATTACAAATAATAATAATAATTATTATTATATTTTATTACATAAAATAGGACTTTATTTTATTTTTTATTTCTAAAATAGTTGGATGTCATCTTTGAGTTTGATTATTAATACCTATAAGTTGTGGGGAAAATTGCAACAATCTTTCATTTTTTTGTTAATTTAATTTATATTTTGCGGATCAATTCATTTTTAATTTATTAGATTGTTAAAATACGACTTTTTAGTTGATTAAAATGTATGTTCATTAAATTTTATATACACTCCATAAATTAATAAATTATTATTTTATTGATTAATTAATAAATTAATTATATTAATTAATTATATACACCATTGTGCCCACCGTGGGGATTTAACCCACGAGCACAGGGTCAAAAGCATTGCGCTGTACCAGCTGAGCTAGATGGGGGCGCCCCAGTGGCTTCTCGTTCTAATCTTTTAAAATAAGAAAACAATATCAAAAACAAAAGCTGCCCGCCGCGGGGGTCGAAAGCGACCACAGAGTCAAAAGCCTTGCGCTCTGCCCGCCGAGCTAGATCAGGCAGCATCGGCTTCTCGTTCAATTTTTCTAACATAAACAAAACTGAGCGTACCGAAAACGAGTAGAATGTACCGTGCGGAATTTCATATTGAAGCAGTGCAGCGAAAACGAGTAATGAATGTAAAAACTGAGCGTAGCTAATAATGATAGGAAAAAGGAAAATTGCACTGGGGAAATTGAAGTTTGTTGGATTGCATGTGTTGATTTCCTTGCACCCTTCTAAATTGAATGAGTTGTGCAGCTTGAATGACATGCCGGAGATAATGAAGCAGATGCCTCCACTTCCGGCGAAGGTGAATGATGAGCTTGCCAACTCAATCCTTCCCCGACCATCTCACCAAATGAATTCATGATGGAATTGCCGATCCTTCTAACAAGTCACCTTAAGTAGGACCACCCAATTCATACCTAAGGACTGAAAAAGCTGGTTAATAATCAAGCTCGTTTGTGGGTTGAAGGAAGACCATCAATGTCCATGTTATCTGATTCTGTAGAATGCAAAGATTAATATTTCTTAATTTATCAATTTTTTTGGGTGTTTAATTTATTAGAGGAACCCGTAGCTCTTGTAGAATGTAAATATTCATTTGTGTGAGGGGACTTATGAGTGTAGAATAAATGATTGAAAATAAAAGTTCAATTCTAGGCAAAAATAAAAACCGGCAGTTTAATTTGATTGCCTGTAAATTGTAACTGTAACTGGCAGTTGAAACTTCTGCAACATTTTAAACCAAAACTAAATTATCATCATACCAAGTACCAAAGTTGAAACTTCTGTACCATTTTAAACCAAAACTAAATTATCCTCACGCTAAGCACTAAACAAAAGCTCTTATTTGGTATTGTGGTTGGAGAATTTTAGTTTAAAAATTGCAGAATTTGAAAGTTAAGTTAATCTTAGCTTACACTTATTTGATAAAAAATTTATAATAACTTTATTATTTTATCAAAATTATCATTTAAAAATCATATCTATTCTATACTGTTAATTTTTATTTTATAATTACAATTTTTTTTTCTTTTTTACAGTAGTCGTGTGCTGTGTCGACTTTCATGATGCAATCACCAACAGCCACTTTCATGTTTTGGCGAAGCATTTAAATTGCTGTCATTCCCGCTCTCACAAGAACTCTGTGATATCTATCATGCTTCACCTTGGTTTCGTAAATCATTAGTACTTGAGAGTTGAGAAAGAGATAACTGATAAACATCTTTATAATTTGAATCCGTACAATGTGAGTTCTAAAAGAAAATTTGGGCCCCAACAATAGTCAAAGAGATCATTACCTTAACTTAAGAAGACAAAGACAGACTGGAATATTGTTGTAACATTTGAGCTGCATACAACATCTAACCTTCAACCTGCAAGAGTAGAAAAACTCAAAAATGTGACTTAACTACTTCAGCACACCGGATAACCATTATGAAAAAATAGCAAAAGTATATTCCACTCCATACTGATAAATTAAGTAAATATATTTCAAAAAAGTTCTCAACTTACACTCCATGGTAAGTAATAAAAAAGCAAGTACGATATGCAGAGATCCTGTCAGAAACTCTTAACCATAGAACATTGGCGAATGACACTAGATTCGATTCCTCACCACCCTTTCAACTGCAGTTGTTTCCCGCTTTCACTATATCACACTCGGCCAAAACTTTAATTGCTTCCATTAACATGAACCCAAGTTTCAACGCCAGCTAGACTAGTCGAAGACTACCCAGCCAAATTCAAAACCGAAAAATTCACAGCGCCATATTCTCATTCCACCCCATAAAAAAGCCACTACTGCAGCAACAATGCCTATGCACAACAGATTCTCCAATTGTGCATCTCTTTTGCATTCCATACCTCACTATCAATCATATCAGCCAAATATCCACATATCCAAATTATATTACAAATACAGCTAAAATGAGTACGACATCAGCTAAAAATCTCAGCCGATCACGCGGTCACATTAACAATGAGCTTAACTTAATCCCCATTTCTTTCATATTCCTCAGTTAATGCTGAAACAATTAACAAATTAAACACCAGAACACTAATTAATTACAAAACCAAACAAATAAAGTTTACAATTACCTGACGAAGATTTGACTCAAGATTCGACACTCTTGCTTCAAGGGCATCAAATTTTTGCTTAGCCTACAGACAATATGAATTCCAACAAAACCCATTAATAATTTCTCATTCCTGTCTCATTTATATAATAGTAATAATAATGAAAAATAAACAAGAATCACAGAAGACGAGGGTTCACGTCGGCAGAAAGGGCATAGCGGTCACTCCAAAGATCTTTCCATAAGAACTGCCCAATCGCAGCGCCGGTGAGTGAAAAGCCAACCGTGAACCAAATCAACCGAGTCCTCAACATCTATTTCTCTTAGTTTTTCTCAAATGGCGCAAACCGAAGGTTGCACTAAAATAAAATTACAAAGCAATGACATTGGCTTTGGGCTGGGCCGTCCAAATGGGCCTACCGACAACTAACTCAGGATGGCCCAACTACTTTAATTTTGTGACATATACGACCAATTTCTTATATTTTCTTTATAAAAATGGCGTTGGGTCAAAAGATTATTGCCTGCTTATTTGATTGAAATCAGACTTGCATTCTTAAAATAATCTCAAATACTTTAAAAATGAAAAAAGAATTGCTCATAAATTGAAATAAGTTCATAGTTTGAAAGCATAATCATTAACAATTTTAGCTTAAAAAAAAAAAAAAGACAAGTCCTACTTGTTTAAGTAAAGTTTCTTCAATTTTTAATTATTTTTATATAAAAAATAATTTTTAAATAGCCTTTATTTTTTTCAATCTAAAATTTGAATAAATCTAATTTCATCGCCGGAATTTTGACAAAGTTAGCTGACTCAGTAGTAACTTACCGAACACAATAATCCGTCACATTTTATCATTGATTGAACCCAAACATGCAGTTCAAACTTTTGTCTTCTTGAGATGGCCTCTCATTCTCTCGCTAAGAAATATTTTTAAGTATCAACGCGAACTAGACTAGGAGTCTACAAGCTCCCCGAACGGCCGAATGGCCCGTATTTATTCAACAAAAATAATAACATCCTATCCCCCCAAATTTCTATAAAATCACAAATAAAGATATAATTTATATTTGTTTACATCATCAATTCCATTATGAATACTTAGATAATCTGTGATTTAAATAATTTAGAAGTGTAGTAGTCGAATTATTGATTGTTGTTATGAATGTTAATATCTTCACTACTTTGTCTTTGTAAATAAAAGTCTCACATAAAAAATTTAATATTCCCACATTCCTTAATTTAGCTTATATGTGTGTGTAATCATTAATAATATCAATACTAAGGCTTTAATAAGTCAAATAATGATATGCTTTTATTAATGCTTTTGTATTTAGTTTAAAATTTTCATGCTTTTTATTTTGATTTATAACAATTATATAAATAATATGGTTTTTTTTTAACGGATTTTGACAGTGCCATTATGAAGAAAATTACAAATTATGCTCTTACTTGTGATTTTTGAAAAGAATTTAGAGACGGAAATTATGGCGACGTTTTGGAGTTTGGTTCAAATACAACAATGGCAAGCCTAGTTTTAATTTCAGAAATGACCCATTACGCAAAAATAAAATATACCATCTTTGTTTGGTGCCATTTCGTGGATTGGTCTTAGCATTTGTGTGGAAAGTTTTGATGTTACAGGGAGACAAATGGTTCAGTTATTTTTGTCAAAGCCAAATTGGAAAGCTGATGATGGAGACAGTGACTCATCCAAGCTAGTAATTTCCCTTTTGAACAAACTCGAATCGTTTCTTGGTCGCTGATAATCTCCGGCGGCCGAGCAGAGGCTCGTTTGTGGCTTTGCAACACTATATCAACCATAAATTCACTCAGTCCTTAGCAGCAGCGTGACATATTTGTCAACTTGTTGAGGTCCAAGTAACAATTACAAAATCATGATTTTGCCTCTCAGCTCTTGCAAATGTTATTTCAAAAGAGCCCTCATAAAGCGGGCCATGTCTTGGCCAAGAAAAGTTACAAGCTTGACAAGTTCTTCGAACGTACTGCTATTTTAACCATTTTACATGTCTTATTTGATGTGGGACTTCATGTTTTGTCTTACGGTTAGAGTTTTAAGTTAGGATTTTAAATCTAGTTAGAGTTTTGTATGGTAGGATTTAATTATTTTGTTGGTGTCTGTACCCTTACATGTCTGTAGATTAAGCTAATTACAAGGCTTTAAGGATATCCGATTGTGATAATTGTGTTGATCACACAGGAAATCAGAGGCGTATAATTCAATGGTTTTTAAATTTTTCTGATGGTACTGGATTAGGGCACTAAAAGGGTGCCAAGGCATTATCACAATTTGCTTTTGTCAATCGGGATATTTGTTGGGAGGAGCTTGGGTGGAGAGGGAAGCATGGCCAGTCACCTGCAACGGTTGCTACAAGGCGGCATTACTTTCTTGATTTGGATGTTCATCGAACTGTTGAAAACTTCCTTGACAATGTGCCTGAATTTTGGTCATCTAATGAGTTTACTGAGTCGGTAAGAGATGGTGAAATTTTTTTCATTGATACCAAGTTCTTGGTAGATTTTTTTGTTGAATTGGTGTATAAAGAGGATTCAAGAGATGTATGGGAAGTTATAAATGGGTTTCTTATGGAGGAGTCTTTCTCGTCTTTGAGTCAACACCTTCTTATTATTCTTGAAGAGCATGACTTGTGCAGGTTTTTGAAGTTGTTGTGTAAATATATCAATGCAAGTATGGAACCTAAGGATTTTGGTAGTTCATCTTTGTGGCTTGAGATTATTCTTTCTAGGAGTAGGGATTATGAATCTATTGATCAGCTGCTCTTTTTGAATGCAGTAATCTATCAAAGACGCCAGCTTCTTGGGTTTGTACAAGATGATGAGTACCAGGAGGAACAAGCAAAAATTAAAGATATTGTGTCGCGGATTTCCACAACCTCACTCAAAGTCAACAACTTGGCATTAATTGTGAAGGAGTGCTTAAAATTGGATACCATTGAGGCAATGAAGTTGATGGGACTTCATTCTTGGGTCATTTACTATAGGTTATCTGAGGAATGCCAAGCTCCAGCGTCCTGGGAATCTATATTTATCAGTAACGGGATACGGTTTCAGAAATCTGATAAATATGCTTTGCTCTATTATGATGGATTGTCAAAAGAAAGTGGATCGGGCTTGGATGCTAAGTCATCAACTAGAAGTAGGCACAGGAAGAAGAAAAAATGTAAAAAGAAAAGGAAAAGGAACTATGATGACGACGACGACAGCTTTGACAATGGGCTACTGGATTTCGACACCTCCAATAGCAGGCTAAATTTGCATTCTAGGGCTGTTAGTTAGTTCCTCTCAACTGATGGATTTTCTGCAACGTGGACTGGTGTGAGTTTATTATACTTATTTTTTTGTATTACTTGTTAAGTTTCTATGATCAAAGTACAAATATTTTCTGATTATTCTGATGTTTTGCAGGCAGATTTACCTGACTTCCTCTCAAGGCATTGCTTGTCTAAATGGATGAAGTGTCTTTTTGATAAGTGGAATAATGTGGCTTAATCTTCTTGGCCTATGATTTATCAGCCTTATGCTCAATGATACTGCTGCGTATACTAAAGGTATAAAGTTTATTTCAATCACCAATCCATGAATACACATGATATATTGATTGTTTTGGATATCTTGACTTTTTTATCATTCATCTTCATTTTAAATATTTAATTAATCAAATCATTCAAATCTTTCAAGAAGTTTGTTCGATTATGATGTGTTTGCAGATGGTCTTTAAATTAGTACTAAAGTTTTGACATTTTGAGGAAAAAGAATGAGCCTGTGAGATTGAGTGAGTTCAGACCTGCTAGTTTGGTGAATAGTCTTTACAAGATCATTGTGAAGTTCTTTCTTTAAGGCTCAGGGAGGTGTTGGGGAGACATGTTCTACCCGCTTAGGGTACTTTTGTAAGAGATAGGCAGATTCTGGATGCTGTTTTAGTTCCAATGTAAGTGTGGAGGAGTATAGAAAATCTAGAAAATCTGGTCTTATTTTTATAATCGATTTTGAGAAAGCTTATGTCTGCATAGATTGGGATTTTTTGGACTTAGTGATGGAAGCCAACGGATTTGGACAAAGGTGGAGATGCTGGATGATGGGCTGTCTACAATCAGTTAGCTTTTCAGTTTTTTTCAGTGGAAGACCGAGGGGCAAATTCAATCTTCTAGAGGCCTATGTGAAGGGAACCCTCTTTCTCCTTTTCTTTTACTTTAGTGCTAGATTTGCTAAGCAGATTGATGGAGAGGGCTCAAGTTGTTAGATTAATTGAAGGATTTGTGATTGGGAAGGACAAAGTAATGGTTTTTCACCTTCAATTTGCTGATCATACAATTTTTTTTTCTCTCTGGCAATGAAGAAAAGTTCACTGAGCTTCCTAAAGTGGTTTGACTTTTTTTGTGCAGTTTCTAGGTTGAGAGTAAATTTAAAAAAGAGCTCTATTTTCTGGTGTTAGCATCCCTGGGAACAAGTTGCTTGACTTAGTTTCCTCAGTGGGTTGTGGGAGTGGAGTTTGGCCTTTGAACTATTTAGGATTATCTTTGGGAGGGAATCCCAAGGCCGTAGAATTTTGGGCCTCCGTGTTAGAAAAAGTTGAGAAGAGATTGGATGGGTGGAAAAAGGCCCATTTCTATAGATGCGGAAAGTTAGCATTAATTCAATCAGTTCTTTCTAGTCTGCCGTACTTTATGTCTCTTTTCCCATTCTCTATTTCAATTGCTAAAAGAATAGAGAAGGCTATGAGGGATTTTGTGAGAAGGAGTTGGGGAGGGAAAAAGGGATCATTTGGTGAAGTGGGTTGTGGTGTCTCAACCTATCTGTAAGGGAGGTTTAGGGTTGGGTAATTTGGTTAAAAGAAATAGAGCCTTGCTTGGTAAGTGGCTATGGAGATTTCATTTGGAAGTCGACTCTTTTTGGCATCTGGTTACTTAAAAGTAAGTATGCCATGCATGAAAATGTATGTGATTTGAACCAGTTTTAATAAACTTTGAAGGCCGGTTTTTGCCTCTACAACTTTCCCATTTGACTTTCTCTTCTCTTCTTTGGTATTAGAGCACCTCTTTGCTTTTGTTTTAAATATATTTTATCTGAGTAGTTGCAAAGGCTGGCTTCATTCAGTTCATGTTATATTTTCACAATTGATAAACTCGATGAGAATCTTGATAGCTTTTATAAAGACCCTTTTGCTGTATTAGAAAAAGATTCTGATATGTGGATGCAAAATAATCCCTGTATAGAACTATTAGAAAGAGCTTTAAGAATAGTAGAAATAGAAGAAAGAAAAGCTAGATCAAATCAGGAACAACTAGACATTGGCTTAGAACAATATTTTGGAAATCAAAAGTTTTTAGTAGATTATATAGCTATATTAGACCGAAAAGAAGATAGAGAGTTATAAGTATTAAACGGCTAGCTTTTACAAAATTTCCATTAATCAATGATCAGTATGATAGAGAATTAAAATTGTTCTAAGATCAATAAGATCAAATAAATAAAGTAAAGAAGAAAGAAAAAGACTTACTCGCTTAGCACTATGACGCCATCCACTAATATTTAAACTAAAGAGTATTTATTTCAAATTGATTTTTATTGCTTTGAATTGTTTGTTACAAGGTGGGTGAATGGCTCTTCTAGTTAATAAAAATATAATTTATATTTGAAGTATCAACAAAGGTTGGTCTTTGTTATTATTCAAGGGAAAAGAGTTTTTGTAACGGGTTTTTGCTTTGACAAAAGTATTAAGAACTCAGTAAAAGCTTCTACTGATTTTTCTGAAAACTTCTTTTAAACACGGGTCTGTTTGCCTGGTTTTTGCTTAAAGTATTTTCGTGACTTGAAAAAGGTTTTTTAGGGTGTGAGTCAGTAGTTTTAAAGTGTGTTTTCACAAACGTGTTTTCAGAACTAGTTTTAATAAACTTTGAAAAGGCAATTTTTGCCTCTGCTGATGTTAATAGAGGATCCAGAAGATGTCCTTGGGTGTATATATTGAAGGGTAGGGCTGGTGTTTAGTCAAAGTATTAAGCTAGTTATTGGTCGGGGGCATAAAATTAGATTGTGGGAGGATGTTTGGGTGGGAGAGAGGACGCTTAGTGAGTCTTTTCCTCAGTTGTATAGCCTTTCTTTAGATCATAATTGTTCTATAGCTAGTATGGTGAGGTTTTCCTCTATGCAGTCATAGGTTGGATTATGAAGCTCGAAGAAGATTGAAACTGAATTGTTGGTTTCCAAGTTGGAGAAGGAAATTGGTAGTTTCTTAGAGAGTTTGAGATCATCTGAGAATAAAATGGTGTGCAATTTTTTTTCCTTCAATCTGTGGTGTACCTGAGCATGCCATGTGATTTTAAACCTATTTGACTACATTTTGCAGCAAGATTTGCTGCTGAAGATTTCATGACTGGAAATAGAGAACAAAGAAAATATGGAGATATTTCTGCGGATACGCAGAATTGTGAACTACTGCAACACATCTGGCTCGGAATCATGTCTAACGCATTTAATTTGAATTCTCAGGCAGACAAAGCTGTTGGAGACATGGAAAGAAAATGTGATGAAAGGCTTGTAGAATGTAAAGAAGAGGCAAAACAGCACCTTAAGAGTGTTTAGGAGGAACACGCTGCTCTTGTATGTGCCAGAAACTAATATCAACTGAAAATCAAATTTGCTTTAATCCCATACATAAGACAATCATCCTTTGTTAATTCTGCTATTTTTATGGAATTGAAGCTGCCGTATATTATCTCATTATTTTAATTTCTAACTGCCGTTTCTCTTTACAGATACAGTAAAAATTATCTTTCAGGGGTAGAGTTCGCAAATTTGAATGAATGTTTTCTCCCTCTGCCACATCAATGGGTCATTGAGTTTATAACTTTTCCTCAAGCCACATACCACGAGTTTATATTTATTAGATGCAGTTATAGTTTCGTGTTGTGTATCTAAGACCTTGCAATGGAGGACCGGCAATGGAGTTAATTATTAAATTTTCAGCAGCAACCCCTGTAGTGGGCTGCAGAACAGAGTCATCCTCTTCTTCATTCCAGAGGACAGAAATACAATATATACAATAGTTCCTCGGCCTGTCATCTTCTAAATGGTACTTCTAGAATGTTGGCTCTCAAGAATTCATTGCTCTTGAATCTTTTCAAGACAAATTCTTTATTAGCAAATTTTCTTGGCTTTTCAAAGAAATGAGATTTAGAAGTGGCAAGATAAAGATTTGATCTTGAGTAATTAATATGCAGGTACAATGTTTTGGATAACAATCAGCATTCTTCTGCTGTCATTAGTACTTCGAATTACTACATACCTGGAGTAGATGATATTGGATTCTACTTAAAGGTTGATTGCTTTGCAAAGTGTTCCCAACAGAATGATCTGCTAGCAAAGATCGGAACTAAAATAACTGAACCAGTCATTGATTGTCCGCCCCTTTTTCTCCGCAAAATTGTGCCGACAAGACTAATTGAAGAGAGTAATGAACACAAGTTTGAAAGCATTTCAGTTCTTTCGTATAACGTTCTTGCTGATGATCTCACACGAGCCAACACTAACTTATATAACTGTTCTGAATTTGCATTGCAATGGGACTACAGGCCACAGAATATTCTAAATGAACTTAGTTCATATAAGGCTGACTTTCTTTGTTTACAGGAGGTATACTTTGTATCTTTTGTGTATAGTGTTTTTGATCATGTAAATTAATGTGTCTGATCACATCTTATTCTTTGGTTAACAGGTGCGTAGTCACCATCTGACTAAGTTTTTCAAACCACGGCTTAGTCAGCTGGGTTACAATGTATTATACAAAAGACGATGCGGCAAAGAGGTATTTTGATTAACTGAAGCTTTAAAAGATAACTTTAACTAATGCTTGTTTCAACAGTTCCATGCGCTGATGAAATTTAGATTCTGGATTTTTATTGCTTGGTTGTTTCTGGATAGGTAGTGGTAGTGAACACTGTGGCATTACAGGTGATATGTGAATGATAATGAAAATTCAAAGTGCACTAATTAATGGGAATTCATTCTCATAAGGAATAAATCACCATGGTTAATTTTATTTGAATCAATGATTATATTCTGATTAATTTTCCACATGATTAATGAAAAAGGAAAAGAAATGGTTGTAAATCAACATAGATGAATTCTTGTAGATTTGGAAGTTCTCATGTTTATCTAGTTTTATAATCATGTTGATTGCAGGTGTATACCAGTGATGGATACGTGACACATGGCTGTGCAATCTGCTACCGTAAGGATCGATTGAGACTGGTTAAAAAGTAAGAGGTAAAAGGAAAAAAAAAAAAAACACTATGAACACATAATCATGTTTTGTCTAATGTTCTGATTATGTAATTCAATTTCATAGCTGGACTATCGGCGTACTTCACTTATTAATGGGTTAAACCAAGGAGATGATGATGCTATGAAGTCCCAGGATAATGTTGCACTAATTCTAGTTTTGGAAGCCCCGACCTGCATTAAAGATCATCATCAAATTATAGCAGTTGGAAACACGCACATTTCTCAAGCTGTATGAGGTAATAAGTTCTTTGTATATTTTTCTTAAATTATTATAGAGACTAAATTCGCTTCTTTCTTTGCCAGGTAGCAACCCTCTTAGAGGGTTTGGAAAAACTGTCCATGTCTAATATTCCAATATTAGTTTGTGGAGATATGAATTCCACTCGAGCAAGGTAAGCATCATCAAAAGTTAATATATTGTTTCTCCTTGTTTATCTATAAGCAACTTAGATAAGAGTCCCATGATGGTCAATTTATACCACTTTCCTTGTTTATCAGTTTCGAAGTTTAGAGTTGAAAAAATAATTTATGGGATACTGACATCTTATTCATATGTAGCACTGTATATGATCTTTTAGTGGGAGGAACTGTTGACCCAAAGAAGATGAAAAGGGTCAAAGACCGGTCCCATATATTTCCATTACTGAAGTTAGAACATTCTCTTAACCTGGTTAGTTTAGTCCTTCTAGCTGCTGAGTTAATTCCTTACATGTGGATATAATCCATTGATGCAAAAAGTTCATTTTGCAGAAATGCTCGTATGCTGTTGCATTTCGTGAGCTGAAGGCCTCATCATCAGAGGATATGGGAGCCAAGGCAGAGTTGACAAACAAAGAATCGCGGAATTATAAACCCTCCTTTACGTGTTTTGCGAAAAATGTATCATGCAATAGTCATATGTTTAATAACATGTATTTTTAGTAGACGTTTAAAATTAATAACATGTATTTTAAGTCATACATTTAATAACATGTATTTTTAGTATCCGTTCAAAATTAATAACATTTATTTTTAGTCAAACAACAACAACAACATCATACTTAGTCATACGTTAATAACGTTTAATACCCTGTATTTTTAGTATACGTTTAAAATTAATAACATGTATTTTTAGTCAAACAACAACAACAACATCATCATCATCATTATTATTATTATTATTAAAATTCAAAATCTATTATAAAAATGGTAAATTGTTATGAATTTATTAAAATAAATGTGGATATTCATAACATACCTATTAGTCTCTCCACTATCTTCCATTAGCAACCTTTGACTTTTCTATAACTCCCACTATCTCACAAGGAATTATGACCCATAATGTTTCTATTAATTTCATGTAGTAATTATGTAAATATTAAAGGAGAGATCATCTCCTTATTTTGTACACACACTTGGAATGAATAAAATACTCTATAATATATTGCTCCCTCATTTCACTCTTTAGCTTGTGTTGTTTTCTATTTTGTATTGCTGGCTAATAGCTTTTCTAACACATTATCAGCACGAATCTTATTTTGATCATGTATTAATTCTTTTGTTTATTATATCTATCAATTTTAATTGTTATATAACTATTATTGTTTGTTAATGATGACATGTTACATTAGCTATTATTATCATGTTTATATTTGCAATAAGAGTGACTTCTCAATGTTGCATCTATATTACTTGTCTCCATTATGTCTCTTGAAATATGCATAATTAATGATATAAAATTTGAAATAAATTTTGTGACATGAATCATATGATATGTGATCATTACGGAACTTTACTATTATCATATTACCATGAGTGATTATATGACATGTAATATTTACTTATTAACAATGAATCAATTATTTATCTTTGTTTTTTTTTTTTATATAGCTATCTGAAAATGTCGAATCTCACAAAACTTGAATTTGTGGCACTTGATATCTCTGGCAATAATTATCTATCATGGGTTTTGGATGCTGAAATCCATCTTGATGCAATGAATCTTGGATATACTATTAAAGAAAATAATAATGCACCAACCTAAGACCGTGCCAAGGCGATGATTTTTCTTCGCCACCATCTTCATGAACAATTGAAAAGTGAGTATCTTACGGTCAAAGAACCATATGTCCTTTGGAAATGTCTTAATGAAAGATTTAATCACCAAAAAACTGTTATACTTTCAAAAGCTCGTTATGACTGGATGCACTTACGATTACAAGATTTTAAATCTGTCAGTCAATACAATTCTGCATTATTGAAAATTATTTCTCAATTAAAATTATGTGGAGTAGAGATTACTGATGCAGATTTGTTGGAAAAGATATTTTCTACTTTTCATGCTTCAAATTTGCTCCTGCAGCAGCAATATCGAGAGCGGAGATTTAGAAAGTTCTTTTAGTGGTTAAAAAAATAATGAACTTTTGTTGAGAAACCATCAGTCTCATCCTGAGTGGATCTGTACCAATCCCTAAAATGAATAGTACTTCAGCCAATAATCGTAGTGCTAATCGAGGTCATGGCCGAGACCGTGGTTACAAAAATAATCAAGGTTGTGGTGGCTATAACAAGAAATATCGATCAAACCACTTGAAGTGGAATAACGTCAACGAAAAGCGAGAAAAAGATCCACAAAAGAAATCTCCAAAGGATCATGAAAATGTTTGGTTCAGATGTGGTGTGAAAGGACACTGGTCTCGTGTCTGTCGTACACTAAAACATTTAGTTGATCTTTATCAAGCATCCAAAAAGGTAAAGGGAAAAGAAATTGAAACAAATTTCATTGATCATGAAAGTCCAATTGATATAACTCATTTGGATGTTTTAAATTTTTTTGAAGATCTAAATGGTAAGATTGACCATTTGATTGGTAATGGACATGTGAAGACCGATTGAGAGTGCTACACTTTGAAGTGTGTTATTTTTAAAATTTGGTATATTTAATTTCTAAAATAAGTACTAAAGTGTTTTATGTTTAGTGTGTTTCTTTATAGTTATAGTGTGTTTAAGTTTACGTTGCAAAAGTGTTTATTATTTTTGAGTGTTTTATGAGAGTTTGGTGTGTAACTTTTCAATCTCTTTAATAAAATATTTTCTGTAATGTTTTCTTTATATTACTTGAATATTCTTTATATTTAATTGACTTATTTTATATCTATGTGTGAAGATATACAATGAATTTGAACAATAATTTGGTGAATAATGAAGATGGATGTTTGGTGGATAGTGCGACAGCACACAATTTTATGAAATAAAAAATATTTTCATAATCTAATGTTAGCTAAGGCTAATGTTAATACAATATCAGGTTATGCTAATATAATATTATATTACCAAATGATACAAAATTACAAATAAATGATGCTTTATACTTCAGTAGATTTAACAAAAATCTGCTTAGTTTCAAGGATATTCATCAAAATGGATACCACATTGAAACATCTAGTGAAAGTAATTCTGAATTTCTTTGCATTACTTTAACTATCTTATGCTAGAAGCATGTACTGAAAGAACTACCTTCTCTTTCTTCTGGGTTATATTATACAATTATAAGAACAATAGAAACAAACTTTACAATGAACCAGAAGTTCTCTGATCTAAAAATTTTTAAACTTTGTCATGATCGACTTGGGCATCCTGGATTGATCATGATGCGTCGTATCATAAAAAATTCACATGGACATCAATTAAAGAACCAGAAGATTCTTTTACCAACTGAAAGTCCATGTGCTGCTTGTTCTCAAGGGAAATTAGTAATTCGGCCATCTCTAATGAAAGTAAGTCTTGAATCTCCTAAATTTTTAGAAAGAATCCAAGGGAATATATATGGCCCTATACATCCAAGTTGTGGACCGTTTCGTTATTTCTTAGTCTTAATAGATGCATCAACTAGATGGCCACATGCCTCTTTACTTTCTAGTCGTGGTGTTGTATTTGCTAGATTTCTTGCTCAAATCATCATATTGAAATCACAATTTCCTGATTTTCCTATTAAAAAAATTAGACTTGATAATGCTGGTGAATTTACATCTAAGCCTTTTTACGAATATTGCATGTCTATTGGGATTGATATTGAGCATTCTGCTACACACACTCATACAAAAAATGATTTAGCTGAATCTTTGATTAAACGTTTACAATTAATTGCACGACCATTAATTCTTAGATTAAATTTGTCTTTTTCATGTTAGGGACATGCAACACTACATGTTGCATCATTAATCCGCATTCGACCAAGTTCTTATCATATATATTCACCTTCGCAACTTGTTTTTGGCCAACAGCCAGATATTTCTCATTTGAGAATTTGTTGATGTGCTGTTTATATCCCAGCTGCTCATCCACAAAGAAATAAAATGGGTTTGCAACGAAGACTTGGAATTTATGTTGGTTTCGATTCTCCATCAATAATTAGGTATCTTGAGCCTTTAACTGAAGATATTTTTACCGCACGATTTGCGGATTGCCATTTTGACGAACAAGTTTTTCCGTCGTTAGGGGGAGAAAAGACAAAAATAAATTAACGACGTGAGATTACATGGCATGCATCATCATTATCTTATTTTGATCCTAGTTCAAATCAATGTGAACTTGAAGTTCAAAGGATCATTCATTTGCAAAGTATTGCAAATTAAATTTCTGATGCATTTACTGATTCAAGAAAAATAATTGAATCACATATTCCAGCTGAAAATGCCCTAGCACGTATTGAGATCCCTGAAGGACAACACGATAAAACTAATGAAAGTAAAGTACGTCTGAAGCATGAAAGGCCAATTGGCTCAAAAGACAAAATTTCCCGGAAGAGGAAAACACAAGAAAAGTTACAAAATAAAATTAGCACTCCTGAAGAGTCATTGCCTACTAATCAAATAACAGAGATTGATCAATCAAATAGTATTCGTCCCGTAGACCCAGAAGAAGAAAATTTACCAACAATTGAAGAAGCACCAATTTCTCCTGAAGAGAAACAAAATAATGAAATTATGATTGGTTTCGTTAGTACAGAAAAATTTTGATATCGAAATAAAATAATTATTGATTATATTTTTTCATTCACTGTTGCTCTTAATATTACAAATGATTATGAGGATCATGATCCAAAAATAGTGGAAGAATGTCGACACAGAAATGATTGGCCAAAGTGGAAAGATGTTATTCAAGCAGAGCTAAATTCACTTGCGAAACGTAAAGTATTTAGACTAGTAGTCCTGACACTAGAAGATGTCAAACTTGTTGGTTATAAGTGGATATTCGTTAGAAAACGAAATGAGAAAAATGAAATTGTGAGATATAAAGCAAGATTAATAGCACAAGGTTTTTCTCAAAGACCTGGCATTGATTATGAAGAGACATATTCTCCTGTTATGGATGCAATTATATTTCGATTTTTTGTTAGTCTCGTAGCTTCTGAAGGGCTTGATATGCGTCTTATGGATGTTGTGACTGCATATCTGTATGGTTCTATCGATACAGATATTTATATGAAAATCCCGAAAGGATTTCAAATGCCAATAGCAAATCTCGTAGTTTATATTCTTTAAAACTACAACGATCCTTGTATGGATTAAAACAGTCTGGGCGTATGTAATACAATCGCCTAAACAACTATTTATTGAAAGAAGGATATGTAAATAGTCAAATTTGTCCTTATGTTTTTATTAAAAAATTTGAAATTGGATTTGCAATAGCTGCGGTATATGTTGATGATTTAAATCTCATTGAAACTCCTGAAGAGCTTCCCAAAACAGCTTCTTGCTTGAAAAATGAGTTTGAAATGAAAAATCTAGGAAAAACAAAATTTTGTCTTGGCTTACAAATTGAGTATTTGCCAAGTGAAATGCTCGTACATCAATCAACATATACTAAAAAAAGTTTTGAAACGGTTTTATATGGATGAAGCCCATCCATTAAGTACTCTAATTGTGGTGCGATCACTTGATGTGAAAAAAGATCAATTTCGTTCTAAAGATGATGGCGAAGCAATTCTAGGTCCTGAAGTACCATATTTAAGTGCAATTGGTGCACTCATATATCTTGCAAATTGTACTCGATCTGATATTGCATTTTCAGTTAATTTATTCTCAAGATATAGTTCTGCACCAACTCGTAGACATTGGAATGGTGTAAAACATGTATTTCGCTATATCTGTGGAACAATTGACATGGGCTTATTTTATCCAAATGGATCAAAATCGCCACTAGTTGGATATGTAGATGCTAGATATCTCACCGATCCACATAAAGCTCGATCTCAAATTGGTTATTTATTTACCTTTGGTAATAGTGCTATATCATGGCGATCAATTAAACAAACAATGGTTGCAACATCTTCAAATCATTCAGAATTGCTTACTATTCATGAAGCAAGTCGTGAATGCATTTGGTTAAGATCAATGATAAAATATATTCGAGAAACATGTGGATTGTCATCAATTAAAAATAATCCCACAATATTATATGAGGATAATGCTACATGCATTACCCAAATTAAAGGTGGTTATATAAAAGGCGATAGGACCAAACATATTTCACCAAAATTTTTTTATACACATGAGCTTCAAAAGAATGGTAATATAGATATTTAGCAAATACGCTCAAGTGACAATCTTGCAGATTTATTTATAAAATCCCTACCAACTGCAACATTCAAAAAATTAGTACGCAAAATTGGAATGCATCAACTTAAAGATTTTTCTTCAGATCTCGAAGAATCTATGTCAAGATGAGGGGGAGTATCCTTGTTGCGAAAATAATTTATTTTGGAGGGAATTTTATATGTTGTACTCTTTTTCCGTACTAGGTTTTTATCCCATAGGATTTTTCATAGTAAGGTTTTAATGAGGCAACTCTATATCTTCAAAATTGTTTGTTTCAAGACATCAATGATTATGTACTTTTTTCCTTTACTAATTTTGCTTTTCCATAAGGGTTTTTCTTAGTAAGGGTTTTTCTTAGTAAAGGTTTTAATGAGGCATATTCTTTTGTAATGAACTTCTAAGGGGGAGTGTTATGAATTTATTAAAATAAATGTGGATGTTCATAACATACATCTATTAGTCTCTCCACTATCTCTCATTAGCAACCTTTAGCTTTTCTATAACTCTCACTATCTCACAAGGAATTATGACTCATAATGTTTCTATTAATTTCATGTAGTGATTATGTAAATATAAAAGGAGAGATCATCTCCTTATTTTGTACACACACTTAGAATGAATAAAATCACTCTATAATATATTGCTCCTTTATTTCACTCTTTAGCTTGTGTTGTTTTTCTATTTTGTGTTGCTGACTAATAGTTTTTCTAATATAAATATAAATATAAAGAGATAGGCCTATTATTAAACAAATGTGCCTAAAGTTCTATTATATTTAAAATTCTCATTCACAAAAAAGAAAATAATATTTGAGTATACACATATAACAAAAAAAGGGATAAATAAAAAAATAATAAAAGAATAATTTATATAATAGAAAATAAATTTATTCAATAGGGATATTAATGAGAGAGAGTATTTAGATAAAAGATACAATATTTAACTTGTTGTATTATAATTAGACATAAATGATAGAAAACAAACAAATTAAAAACTATAAATCCTTGAAAATAAGTAAAATTCATACTTCAATCAAAAAACAAACACCCCTAAGTTAGGAAACATCTAACCATAAAATAATTAGGAACTATAAATTTTGAAACTGAAAAGAGGCTAAATGATTCCAGACACACTAAAATCTCATGAAGTTCCGAAGGAATTTTACATCCCTAGCCCAATTTACTAACCTCAGCTGTTACAAGTGAAAACCACGTCCCCTCCCCGATTAGAACAACAAGAACAAATCTACAACAACTACAAAATAACACATTAAAAAAAATAAAAAAAAACTAAAGAAACAACAAAATATACAACCACACCACAACGATAACACCACAATCAGCTGCCAACAACAATAACAAAAACAATGTAGCAACAGCAACACAGACAAAATAAAACGAAAAAAAAAAACTAAACATAACAAAATAATTAAAAAAAGACAGAAAAGCTGGCTGAAGAAGGAAAGCATCCCTTCCTGGCCGGATCTTGTCTATTTTCCGGCCTCTATCGCAATAGTATGGCGTGGTTGGTGTGGCTGTGTGTGTAACACGCCGGCTCCTTGAGGCCGTTGTGAATTGAAGTATTATGAAACATTTTGTTTGATCATCCTTGAACCTAAAGAATAATAAATAAACAAAACCATAATTCGAGCTTGACATCTGACCCATGATTGAATTTTAATATTTTAGCTCATCATCTACATGGAAACTCACTCATCCAAAGAGCTTAGCACAACAACATATCGAAGTCTCCAATAAAAAACACTCATCTATAAACTCAATCTGCAAATTGTTAAAGACGAGGGATGAGCAATTAATTCGGTAAATAAATCCATGCATAATGTTGTTCTCTATCTATCTACTGTATAATAACTACTTATTGAAGACTTAGATCTTTAAGCAATGAGTATTTAAGTCTTTCGGACCTTAAAAACAATTAAGCAATTTGAAATCGTATATCAAGTATAAATTGACATGATATCATATTGAACACCTATTATGATCATCTAAAATATAAACATATAGACAAATAATTACATAATAATCATTAAAAAAAACCATAAAATTGTAAAACAATAATCATTTTTCAATTTATTACATAACTATGGTAAAACTGTAACGAGTTCAGTCATAACGTAATAACCATTTTTAATATATAATCGTTCAAGAAATCATTTAATAATAAAACCTTTTCATTCGTTCAATTGCTGGCCAAAAATCATCTGAATATATAACCATTTGTTTAACAAATAATTTCATTTAAAACAATTGCTCATGTCACATAGTGTCACTCACATTCCTAGTGACCCAGCTAGTCTATATATATCACCTGTAATCCCAATGACCCACTCAATTATTCAATATATCACAAGTAATCTTGATGACCCGGCCAATGAGTCATTATATCACTTGTAATCCTAATGATCCAGTCAGTTATTTCAATTAGGGTATTGTATTCCGCAATAAACTTTAATAAGTGCGCACAATATAGCTAGCCGTTCGGTTATATCAATAACGATAATTACGAACAATGAGGCAAAACCTTAAATATTGTTTTTACTTTTTCAATATCAAATCATTCAATAATCGATCAATAAAACACTGTTATAAGATATTTAATTGGAAAGCTTTACAAATATTTTTAAAGAAAACAACTTATGGAAAGACAAATATTTTAAAGTCATTTTGAAAATAAATTTAAGAAAATATTTTAAATCAACTTCCAACTAAAATGTAGCTCATTATCATAAACTATAATAATGAAATGACTTCAAACCATAAAATGTCAATCCATTTGAACAACACTATTCTTTTCGCACAAATTTACATAGGTAAATATAATAAACATTATGCATGAATTCATTTGCCTCGATCCATAAAAAGTAATGAATACCTTGATTATAACATGAGTTCACCTGTGTCCTATAATCATCAAAATAATATTCATCAATATCATTATCAGTTTCTAACTTAATAGTGCTCCCAAGTATCTCAACCTTTTTGGATACGAAAATGCCAAACCAACTAAACGATTAAAATTCCAATCACCCTATACATTCCGAAGTTAATCCAATAATATATAACTCCAAGAATTCTAAGACCTTCAGAGAGATTATATTGACCAGAAATGTAGGATTTCATAAAATATCTCATAATTCAAAGGCATCATAAACATAATAAGAAATCACTTAATTTGAATTCAACAAAACAGTTTGAAAATTCATATCCATTTTTCTAAAACTCAAAAAATAATTCCGTTTAAAACTCTGATAGAAAACATAATAAACATTCTGAGATAAAAACAAGAGATTTATTTGACGAAAAAAACTATATAAAACAAATTTATTATTTATTTATCAAATATTAGTCCAAAAAATTTCAGACTTGCGGACTCAAAAAATCATAACTTTAGTTATAAAAATTGAAAAATGGTGAAACATGCTTTATATAACATTAGAGACATATGACAAAGTCCAGCAAAAATTCATGACGAGATAAGTTCACAACATCCTAAAAACTGATTTGGACTTTAATCCTGAAAAACAGTTTCCAAGATTGCATAAGCCCAATTTCAAAATTTTTAACATTTATTATACAAACAAAAAAGCACAGAATTAAATATGAACATACTAGACATGTAAAGAAATCCCTGATAAAAGCTTCACTTGATTTTAAGTGCCAAAACATGCTTAAAACACATCGTATTCCAGACCCATCAATTTTAGAAAACGATTTCTGAAATTATAGCAGGCCTATTTAATGAATTTTCATAATTAATATACTTCATATTTTAAATTTAGAAATTAAACATTCAGTAATGTACATATATTTGAATGCGTGATAAAATTTTGATAAGGTTTAAAACATTTATATTAATAAGAAAAGTCAACGAAATTGGAACCTCTGCAGAAAACCATAATGTTAAGGAACGGTGTTACGAAATCGGAAAATTCATAGCAATTTCAATCCTTGGAGCTTCTTAACACAAAAAGAATTCAATGTAAAGCTTAAGACGTCTAGTTTGATAACATACAAAATGTTTCGTACACTAGATACATAAACGGACACTCTCCACAGTATTAATGCATCATCAAAACACATAATTTTATCACATTCATGACATAAACAATCGTGATCAATCATACGATCAACAAAATAAAATCCTAAATATCAAAAGTGATATATATAGAAGAAATTAACTAAAAAGTTTGACCTTCCTTTTGAAAAAGCAAAATAAAAGCCACCTTTCAAAAGTAACGTGAAAAGTCCCAAAAAAAAAAAAAAACTTTTCTTTTGCTTTCCTTTGAATTTTGAAAGCACTATACGTGAGTATTTCTTTCTCTCTTATCTTTATCGTTTCCATAGCGATTTTACAATATTTTGAAATATTAAAATAAAACAAGGATAAGATATGGTAGTTGTCTAGATATTCTTAGAAAAAATCAAAACATTTTCTCTTTCTTCCGAAAGCACACATTTTATCAAGAAAAATTAAAGATTTGATCGAGAGTGATGATCTTAAAGATCTTTTGCCTAATGGATTTGAAATTCATCACGCTGGAATGTCAAGAAGTGATCGCAAACAGAGCTTTTCAGCAATGGACATTTACAGGTGTTGGTTTCGACTGTAACCCTTGCAAATTTGCAGCTCACACAGTGCTTATCAAAGGAACCGAGATTTACAGTCCCGGCGCTAGGATATCAATTTAAAAAAAAAAAAAAATTATGGACAACGATTAAAGAGTGGAAGAAATAAAAGAGGAGAATATCATTAACGTGGCCCTTAAATTGACTAGTAACCAGGTGCAAACACAAGAAATAAGGATTCACATTTATTTTTCTCACTTGCAATGGACACTTTTCATACACCAGATTACATTTATTTTTCAGAATTGAACTTAGCAGTTTCCGGCCAATACTTATTACATTGACAATATTTGAATATGTCTATGATTCACAAACTATAATTAGTTTACTGCCTAAACAAACAACACACATCATAAATACCAAATTGTTACAGGCAGTCCATGAACTAAAGTAATTATTGCATAAACATCCCTAGCAATCTGGCATCTGGGCTTGGTATACCTGAGAGATTGAAACCAGAAGAAATAACATCATGCATAATCCCAATCGAAGAATAACATCATGAAATTCAAAAGACCGGTGATGTACGCGAACCTGTTAACGCTCCTTATCCAATGAATTCTGAAAACAAATCAATTATTTGAATTAGTTAGAGCAATGTCAAAGGAATAGATACGTGACAAAATCAACGGAACTTAGTCAAATTTTATGCATGCATACCCCTGTGTTTTATACAATCAAATTCTCAGTGCCAGAGGAAGTAGTTTCAGATGAAATTCCTGACTTCATCGCTTCTTTCTCCCGAATTTTCTGCTCCAAATGAAAACAAAATTAAAATGGTGCGCTAGTATAAGCCGTGTAGAAAATCATTCTACCACCACATACAAATACAATTAAAAAAAAAAAAAAAGGAATTTAACAAGCATGCAATTGCTAACTTGACGTACCTTTTCATTGTATACGTATTGTTGAATGGTGTGGTTAAGGTTACCCGTCCAGCGATATTCACCATGTCCTATCTCCACACCTTTCAGCAGCTTCGGTGTCAGTTGGTCTCCATAGCCAAAGGTCTTCATGCTTGGACATCAATTATTTGCAAAGCCTCCAAAGCTAGGAATTCAACAGTAGCACGTAAACCTGGTGAGCAGAAACAAGCGAGGCTGTCGAGATCACGGAGTTTTATGCTGAACAAACTTGGAAACGCTGATCTTCTTTGTTGATGCTCCCTGCAGTCCCACTTCTCCTTCATCATCCATGATTATTTCTTGCAGTGCTGGGCAACTTCCTACTTCTAGCCTTTCAAGTCGCACCAGGCTTTTGACCATGGAGGCTGTGAAGAGGTTTCGTAATTTCCCACATCTCCGAATTGTAATAGAAACCAGGTTTCCCAAACTCGGAGTGCCGTGAGGAGGTTGAGGTTGTGGCGTGACTGTGAATGTGATCTCTTCTTTTACTGTACGGTACCGTCTCCTCTGCTGCTGCTTTCTTCCCAAGAGTTGCCGGAAAAACTTGTCTCAACTCATCGCACTTTTTCACTCTTACTTTCTTCAGGTTATGGAGACTTATAAATTGAGTGTCACCTTTCCATATGTCTGTCATCCGAGGCAGGTCAGGCCAGGTCAGTTTATCTAATGACGAAAACAACTCAGTTTCTTCTTTTGCAATATTAACCCTTTCAATTTCGAATACACACACCAGCAACTCACAACTTTACCCTCAAACGTTGAAGATTTTGAAAGCTTTGTACCAAATGAGTTGGCAAAATTTTCAACATGCTGTCACAACCTCCCACATATAACCTTTTTACATTGCTCAGCCCGGTTGGTAGTTGGCCATGGCATATTTCAACAAAGTTCCGATTATCACTATCAGCAACCATTCTAACTTATGGAGAGTTACTCGTAGTGTCCTTCCAATGAGTTCAGGAGATATTTCATCTCATTGCAGCTGAAAATAGCTAGACACATCAATTCGTTAAAGCCATCGTTAGCTAGGTCCGAGACTATATTCTCCAAACCGTTGACTTCTTGTAAAGAAGAATCTCTGATCTGAGTAGCAAATTCTTAATCCAAGAATGCAGCACTGAAATCCTCATGTCCTGTGAAAGCCCCAATGCTCTCGATCTCTTCTTAAATTTTCAGAAAACATATCTATAAGACACTGATACTCTCCTCGACGCCAATTGAAATGGAAAAGCTTGTCAGATTTTGGAAGGACATATCAGAAGGCAAGATTTGGCCTTTTGGGATTTGAATATGCTGCAAACTAGTGAGTCGACTTAAGGATCGTAACTCAATGAATTTGGCATTACTTCTTGAATCTTCTTCACTCTCAAATTGCCAGTGGTAAAAACTGTTTTGACATGTATAACTCCTCTAACTTACAAAGGCGGGACAGGACATCTCGGGGTATTAGATTTAGCAAGGGACAGTCGGTCAAATCTAACAATCTTAGATGACCCAATTGGCCAAAACTGGCCGGAATTTCCCATATTTTAGATTCAGAAAGATCAAGAATCTCTAATAGACTTAGCTCTCCGATTAAAGATAGGTCATCCAGGTAAAAGCAATCATCAAGACGTAAAGTTCTAAGGTTAATAAGGAATGAAAGTGAGGAAGGCAGTGTGAAACTTTCGATTTTACCCAAGTCTAAAACTTTGAGGTCTCTCATCCCTTGAAAAAATCTTTCAGGCATAACTAAAAAAGAATTTCTCTGCAGGAATAAAGCTTGGAGCCTTGGCCACTCCAGCCCATCAGGGTACCACCTCGTGAATATAATTGAACATCAATGAGATTCCAGTGGATCTTCAAATGTATCTATGCTGGCCAGTCTTTTACGCTCTCCGCCTGGCCTTACTCATGAACTTAATTTTAGACGCTATATGTGTGCAACATAACGCACGATGCGTCATGCATTTTTAACACACCCTTCCTTCTCCAACCATCAAGTAACAAATAAGAAAAGATAAGGGTTCCTTACAGCAGTACGTGCTCTGCCTCTGGCATTCTCCACATGAATCGACGTTCTGTAAAGCACCTCAAACCCAAATCCGTATCTCGCCAGCACTTCAATTGGAATAATTCGTAATCTTCTGGAACGCAGCTAACAGAGTCGGAAGATTGATTTACCTCCTCGCTTTTCAGATAATTGTAGCTCAGGCTCAACAGCGCGAAACCACATACTCTTCCATCCCTTCGATGTTCGTTGGGGCGTAACTTTTGAGTTGTTTGGCTGCATCTTTCCAAACATCCTTGTCCCCATCCTTCAGCGCTGCTCCGATTGTGAGAATCGCAATTGGCAAGCCTCCGCACCCGTCAGCTACCTCTCTTGCAGTCGGGTTTATCTCAAGATTATCAACTTCTGGCCCAGCTACCTCCCTGAAAAGGCTCCAAGATTCTTCGTTCGTTAAAGTACCGACTTCAACAATTTTATTAGCATTCATTTGATTGCAGACAGCACGTGATCGAGATGTGAGTAAAATATTGCAGCCCCTGTGATCCTTCCCGTAAGGAATACCGACCTCAGACAATTTTATTCGCCCCCATAAGTCGTCCAATATGACAAGCACTCGCTGCGTCTCTTTGATTCTTTCCCACAAAAAACTAGCTCTTGCTGACTCGTCATTGTCAGGCAGTTTTTTAACACCTAACCAGCCAGCAATCTCATCTTGAATCTTGGTAATGCTTGGAGTTTGAGACACAACGGCCATCGCTACTTCATCAACATCTTCATTTCT